>JAPSGF010000012.1:8275610-8373061 GCA_035772895.1 Perdix hodgsoniae | reverse complement strand
GTTCCTTTCCTTTCCTTTCCTTTCCTTTCCTTTCCTTTCCTTTCCTTTCCTTTCCTTCTTTTCTTCTCTTTTCTTTTTTTCTTTTTTCAAGCAAAGCAAGAATATTTCAGTGATGGTTTGCATTGTTGTGAGTCTCAGAGTCTTCCATAAGGCACTGAAGGAAAAAAATCAGTTTTTCCTATTAAAAGTTCATTGCACCATCATCAATGCGTGTCATACCTGACACCTCGGCTAGAGTGCGACTGGCTCAGGTGGTCCGAATCCATGAAGTAGCCACATTCTCTGCTGCTTCTCCTCCTGCACGCTGTCAGAGCGAGGATCTGCAACAAAAACAAGACTTCATTTTTCTCCTCTGAGAAGACCTCATGAGACAGCAAGGAACCAACCTGCATGGGGAAGGAGGCAGCATGGAGCTCTGACAGTGCCCAGAGGGGGGAAGCCCCTGTCCTGCTTCCCTGCAGGCAGCACACGCAGCGCTGTGTGCCTGGGGCATTCCCACCCCTGGGACGCTTCTCCCTGGGTGCCTGTGCTGCTGTTTCTTAACAAAAGGTGTGGGCTGAGCAAGCCACAGATTGCTGGGGAGATGTATCCTTGCTGCAGCCCAGAGCCCCCAGGGCAGCCTGCTCCTGTGCAGGGAAAGGCTCACGTAAATCCCCACAGAAGTTAGAAGAACACGCAGAAGTTAAAGAAGAGGATTTCTAGTTGACTGGACCTTACTCGTACCCCTAGATTTTCACGCTTTCTGTGCCATACACGTTGTAGCCTTCTCTGTACGTAGCGTAATTCTGGGTATTGGTGGTGGGAGCAGGCTTAAAGTTTTGGGTGTTCTTGGTGAGTTTCATTCGCTTGGACTCTGCCCGAGACTTGTAACAAAACTCGATTAAAGCCACCATCATGGCGAGCCCAAGGCCTCCGACAAGAATATAGAAAACCCCGGCCACATTGCTCAGGCTCAGAGCACTGGTCTTGTCCTAAGAGAAACGAACCACACCGTTAGTTTTGCTGTGAGAAAAAGGCAGACAGAAAGCAGGTTATTTTGCACTCAGTCCTAACAACGACCACACACGGTACAAACTCTCCAATCAAGTCCAAATCCCCCCCACCCCCACACAACCCATCAGCCTTACCCGCTGTGGTCACGCTGTGTGACCCTACTGGTGCCGCTGGCCCCGCGGGACAGGGATGGCAGCAGGAGCTGCTCTATCCTGCGCCGGTTGCCAAGCAAAACCTCGGCCATGTGGAAGTCAATGGGATTTTTGCCATTGGCTTCCCCAGGCCTTCACCACCCCATGGCAAAGCAGGAGGCCAGGGCACCTTTGGGAAGCTCTAGTGGACAGCCCAGGGCTACTTAAAGTAGCAGGTTCTTGCATTATGAAAGTAAACAGAAAAACTCAAGCCACTAGATGCCTGGCTTTGGTGGATGTAGATATAACTAGTGAGATTGATACTGCTAAACTTTTCTACCTTCTTTTCCAAAAGTTTAAAAAAAAACAACAAACAACCCTAGGAAGATGGTCAGCTGGGCTAAGGTCAGGAGAACCCTAAGCTAAGACAGCACCCGCAGGGAGCAGAAATCATTACTACAGCACAAAATATGCTGCCTGGGATTTGCATCCCTTCAGGACATGGCAGATGAAGGGGCGGGGAGAAGGCTTTCATTTTAAAAAACAGGATTTTGAATGAGATTAAGCAAGAATACAACCCTTTTGCTGCTGCACATGGGAGATGCTGGCGGTTCATGTCTGAACTGAAAGGCAAAGTAAGCCCAGGTGTTCTCAGACAGACCTCAGTGTGTGGCTATCTCCAGGGGCATCCAACCTTCCATATACTCAGAATAAAGGAGGATGTACCTTGTATGTGTCTGTCTTGTATCTAAACAGGCAGTTTAGATAGATGCATTTTAGCAAAAAGCCTGCATCGAGATCTGAACTATCGCTCATTTCTGCCTCTTGCCAATTGCTGCAGGGCCTCTGCTCAGATTCCCTTCATCTCTCAGAGCAGCTCCAGGGCTCTACCCCAAGCAGACCCCTACCTCAAGCTGCCCCCAGAAAGAAGGGCAAAGCCTTGCTGGCTCGGCTGGAATGCTGAATGGAGCCTGACATGGGGAGGGGCCTCCAAATTGGGAACAATTTTTGGGGGGAACAGTTACAGAGAGTGCTTCCAAGGGCCCAAGGGAGCTGTGCTGATGTCAGCAGGACAACTCCTAGAGGTGTCTTTGAAAGCCTCCTTCACTCCAGTGTAGTTATCCTCAGTGGTTATACAGGCTTTAAAAAACAACAACAACAATGAAATCCTAATATGGCTTAAACTGAATGGCTCACATGACTGTCTGCTGCAAACCCAGCATGGCTGATGCAGCTGGACCTGCCCACGTGGTGTCCCCTTGGGGCTGGGCATGCAGCCGGCAGCGGCTGTGCAGCGGCAAAATGGGTCCAGGTGGAATGGGGATGGCAGACAGTCCCCAAAAACAGCTCCAAAATTTGGCTAAACACATTTTGAACTGAAGAGGGAAATAAGGCAGGAAAGGCGCTTCTTCCTCACCAGGGGTCTGTCCTGAACTCGTCCACCCTTTGCAAGCAAGTGACTGTTTTGCAGACTGACCTCTGTAGGATCTATGTTACAATTTTGAAACAAAATGTAGGCGTTCAATCAAACTGAAAATAATAAGGAAAAAGATGCTGGCCTGAATAAAACACACTGACTGAGAGGAAACTTGCAAATTCAAATGAGGGAGGCAGCTCTGAGCGCTTCTCCTTCCATGTCTTTGCAGCAAAATACTAAATAGCAAAACAAACTTACAACTAAAGTCTGTTACTGCATGTAAGAAAAATTGCGGTCATTTTCGGAGACTTAACAATTTTTTTCTATTCTTTTCTTTCAACCTTCGAAATGCAAATAGCAACTTTTGAAAGTCATTCTCTGTATACACAAACAGTGGGTCAAAATGTGATTGCTAATCAGTACGAAAAGACCTTCAGCGACTGACCTTACTTCCGGAGTCCTTGGCTCCACATTCACCCTTATCGTACCACCATTTGTTTTTCAGCTTGTCTAAGATGCCTTGTTCACTGAGTTTCAATACTGCAAGGTTTACAGGAGTTCTTCACGTGGGAAATAACATAAATAACATTATATTATGTTATTTTATGTTATTCAAGCTTTAAACTAATTTAAAACTATACAAAGCGATAAAGCAGGGTTCCTGGCCACAAAGTATTTACACTGCAGGCAACTGGATCATCCCCTTAAGTTAACGCTACAGCAACGCTATATTACCAGGTCCTGCCCATATCGCTTTGAGTAATCGGCACTCACTGTTAAATGAGGGTAGGAGAAACAAAGCGAGCCCAATTGCCCCGTTGCCCAGCCCCAGCATCGGCAGTAGCTCTGTGGCGGTGGTGGGCCCGGTCCAGCAGCACCTCAGTGGCACTAACAGACAGCAAGCCCAGCAAGCCCACGCAGACCTGCTCCAAACACCCTTGTGGCTGAGGGAAGGCTGGGTTCGTGTGCCCACACTGGGCCGTCAGCTTTTATCCTTGTTGACACCGTGCCATTGTGCGGGGACCGCTGGTCCCAGCGACCCCAGGCAGCATCACCTCGTGCTGCAAGCCCAGCAATGAGCGGGTGGCTCACCGCGTGGAGGACAGCTCTTTCATTCGAGATTTCATTTAAAAATGATCCAATTTGGAGAGATTTTATGCAGTGCATCTCCCTGCTCTGAAAAGCATTGTGCGGCTGAGAATACACAAACAATGGGGAGAAGGTTATAAACACCTTTCTTGCTCCTCTGCATATTTTACTGTGCAAATTTCCCCCTCCCCCCAGTCCCATTCCAAACACTATTTTTAATTTGCATGCCTTTATAAACCCCTTATGGAACACAGAGAATTTGCATAACATCCAATACATTATAAATTAGCTTTCACAACATTATACAGTATTGGGAAATGAGAAGGCTTAACATGCTAATTAGGGCGCTTTATTATTTTTCTTAAAGCCAAGACTGCAGTTAATTGTGCACACGCAACTGCTAAAAAGAAGTATATATATATATAAGTAAACTAAAATTATCTTAACCAAACGGAGGGAAATTTGCCTTTGCTGGTCATGGCCCCAGGTGGTTGTGTGGCTCCCCTGACTCCAGCACTGAGTGTGCAGGATGGTGGGCACCCATCTGTACCAAGAGCCCTCCACATGTGCTGAAAAGGGTTGGGATCTGGGGGCAGATTCAGGCTTTTGCCCGGTACTGAAGGTACGGGAAGGTTTTTCTGTGCTTGCTGCAGGAAGGTGACTTTTCATAGCTTGTCCTGGCACCATTTGCATGAGGAAGGCTACATCCAAGCCACTGACACCCTTGGGCACAACACAGGTGGCTCAGGGGATCCCCTGCACTGTTTCTGGGTCTCTCTCAAAAGACATTTCTTCATCTTTTCTCTGGGATGATGATGTTCTTTCTAGCTGCTTCTTTAATTAGGTCACTGTTCTGGGGCTGTACAGACCTCTGTGAGGTCCTTAGCCCTTTCCCTGGTGGATTCGGCTGCCTTTCCTCTGCCTTTAATTTATGATGGGATTCTTTTTCATCTTCCCTGTGTGATTTCCAGACCAGCTGCTGATTAGTTTGGCTGCTTTTATGAAAGTGAAGTTTTCAGGGTTTGAGATCTTGAGCTCTCTGTGCTCTGTATGCCAGCAAAGTGAGCTGCAGTGAGTGGATCAGGCTAGCAGCACTCCCTTGGTGTGGGACAGTAGTCAGGGCACAGACTTGCTGTGGTTTTCTTCCTCACCGCAACAGAAGAACCTTGTTTGACTGTGTGGTTTTTTCACAACCAGATTTGGCTGAGTTCAGTGTAACCATGCGAGGTCGGGGCTGCTGGGCTTTTCCAGATGCCACTGAGAGTTTGGTTCCTAATGTCTGTGTAGGACTAGCAGTCTTGAGTCAAGGGAAATGGTACCAGTAGCCCAATGCTGAACAACAGTGCCCCGCTGACAAATTAAGCCATTTGCTACGGTTGATGTATTTAAGGGAGTCTTGCCATTAAGAAGTTTGGTGCCTAATGTTCTCACAGCCTTCACTTTTTCTAAGAGTCTGCTGCAAACACTGTTTTGCTGCAAACCTGGGACAGAGAGGGTTTTTACTGATCTATCAGCAGTTTGGTTTCCCTGCTTCTGGTCATGCGGGTGTTGGTGTGAGCACCCACCCCTTACAGCCAGAGGACAAGAGGTGCTGGTCTGTCCCCACAGGCTGGGTGCCACCAAGGTACCCACTGGCTCCTCCCTCAGCTGTGAGGGAGGACCCCCCGGATCCTTTCTGCACATTTTAGCCCCTCCTGGCTTGGGATGCCAGCCCCAAATCTTGCTTCTGTCTGCCCAGGGCACAGGACAGTGCTGATGGTGTGATTTCTGAAAGGCACTGTACTTTCACTCATTGAAACCACCCCCTTGGGCTGTGTCCCTTGGGCTTCTGGCTTCCATTCAAAATCCTGGCTACTTCCCCTCTCAATGCCAGAATTGCTGCGGCACCTCTTTGCCTCCTCCTGGCACAGACACAGCATGGCTTCCAGCCTGGGTATGTTCCCCATGCGTACAGGTGTGATAATCCCTCAGAAGAAAGAGTTGCTATGTGCAAATTGCAGAGCTTCTACTGTGTTTCTGCTTTGCTATCTGATTATTTTTCCATTGCTTGGATATGGAAAATGCTTTTAGACAAAACCCATCTTCTCTCTCTTTTTCCTTCTCTTCATGACATTATCTCCCTGTCTGAGGGACTTGCCCAGCTCTTGCTGCAGTGCCTCAGTACGAAGTTTCAGCTTAGCTGCAGTCATTTTTACTCTGTTAAGAAGGGCTGTGGCATGGTGATTTTTTCTTTCTGGCTAGAATGAGTTTGAAGTTGAAGAAAAGTAAATGAATTACCAAAGAAGCAGTTCTTTATCAGACTCAAATGTTGGCAGGTAAAACTCATGCGCTTCACAAATTATAAACCGCAACAGGCTAATGACCTCTTATGTCCACTTCTGTGGCTTTACCTTCACCTATAGAAAGCAGATGCTCAGCACCAGATGTTATCCAGTGTCGTCGCTCTGCATGCTGCAGGAGCACATGGCAGTGAAGCCCCTCGGATGGCTGCCAACACCACCAGGCTGGCACTTCCATTGCTCAGCTTCCCATTCCTGCCCACTGCAGTGATGTGCCAGTGCACTGCTGAACAACCACTGAGGCTGAGCTGGTTCTTGGAAAAGGTGCTTTTAATTTATGAGAAGAGCATCTCCATTGCCAGGAAAGTGTCATTTTGCAGGAAGAAGTGGCAGGATGTACTGATGGCCCAGTGCCTGGCTGGGCCCTCATGCATCACAGCAGGAGGGAACCATGGCCAGAGTGCTTCAAGAGCACAACTCAGATGTGACTGAAACACCTCACCCACTAACCCCAGATGCTCACCAGCTGTGGGTAACTGGTGCTTGCGTAGCATAAACTCTCTGCAACACTGCAGTTATGTTTATTACTTGCAATCAATAAAGATTTAAGTGGTGATTGGAACAGCTTTGGATAATTCATATCCCATTCTATGCTCTAATTGATGTAATATAAATGTTATACCCAAAAATGATCATTGCCAAGGACAGCAAATGAACGCTGCAGACAGCACACTGCTCCCTTCAAACCAGATGAAACATTGCTCATAATTAATCTAGGATTTTTAGATGCAATGGCTCAGAAAAGAGCACCACAAAGAAGCCAAGACTGAGAGGCTCCTGGCAGGACTCCATCAGGGCAGCACTGAGCATCCCACTGGGCTCTCACCACCCAGCTTTTACAGACTTCAATCTGCAGTTGTTCCTTTACCCACCACCAGCCATCTTCTAATGTTTTATAGATCATCTGTGTGCAGGGTACACAGTGTTGTCTCAGCACTGTTGCTTGCAGCATCTTGAGAGTCCAAAAGTAGCATTTCTGGGAGCAGAGAGTGAAGAACTGACCCACAAGCTGAAGGGAGAGCAGAACATCACCACCAGTGAGAGCTCCTCTGGTTTGGAGAGCACCCTTTTCTTGCCTGCGGCCCAGCTGGGGCCCATGGCAGCAGGGGCTGAGTTGCAGCAGGCCTGCCAGGCCCAGCCTACTCATATGGTGCCCTGGTTGGCAGCCTGGGAGCTGCTGTGTCCCCAGGGCCACCCGAAGGGATGTTTGCATCTGCTTCCAAGGCTGAACATGAGCTGTGCTGAGGATGGGAAATCTGGGGCCAGTGGCAGTGGGGATCCTCCTCCCAGGTGGATGGCTCCAAATGCACGGTGCACAAGGCCGGCTGGAGCCTGTCCACTGCAAACAAGTCTGGCTGAGTGCCTGAAGATGCAGTTCCCAGTGTACTCAGTACCACATCTCTCACAGCATGAAATCCTGAACAGTCCATAGAAGGTCCTTTTATTTTCCTTTCCAGACGCCAACAAACTCTGAGTGGAGAAGTCTGTGGAAGCACGCATGCACATTAGGGATGTGGCATTTACAAACAAGCTGTGTTCTCGCATACCCTGTCCCTGGCCATGTGGGGTGCATCAGGTTAGGCAACGTCACAGCCAAGGGCACCCTTGGGCCACAGCTGCATTACACTGTATGGGCGCAGACCAGCTGTAAATTCGATGTAATGTATCTGGTGAGGCCATTTTTATGGCCAGTCTGTGGGATCCATGCAACAAAAAGCCATAGGAGGTTTCTGGCAAATCTGTCCCTCTGAAGACAGCAAGATTAATGAAGAATGACATCCTCACTCCGTGCTAATGCCTTGCTGAGCAACACAAAATGCAGCTTTCTTGAGGGGCCTTCACCTCCCATGCAAATCTCAGTGACATGAAGGAGGAGAAAGCCCAGTATTGCACCAGGTCTCCATGAGCACATTGTAAAGTGCTCATTCAGCTGGTTTTGCTTTTAATCTGTGTTCTTTCTTTCTTAATCCCTTTAATTTAGGAATCTGACATATTTAGAACGCTCCAACACCTGCAGCACAAATTCTGCTTGTTTCTTCTGGCTGCAGCTGTCCTCACTGGCTGAAGCACTGCTGGAGTTGCTGACATCACCAGCACCCAGACACCGAGCTGGGCGAGGGGCACCGGTGGAGGCAGGCATCAACCCCAGCACTCCTCTCAACCTGACAGTGCACCACGCAAATCTCACTAACATCATTAAAATAGAAAGACAGAAAGAATCCAGGAAGAGACACCAAATCCAGCACTGTTCTCTAGAGGGCATTGCTCGAGGTTAAAGACCCGTCTAAATCAAATAAGGCACTTTATCCCCCCAAGCTCTATAAATCCTAGCCTGATCTGTAACTACTGAAAGGACTTTTTGTCAAATCTTATTATTGAAATAATTTCTGACTAGGTAGGAAACTGGAGGGTGAATGTATTGCCCAAGCTTTCTGCTCTTTCCTAGATCAGCTCTCTCTCAAGATATGGTCTGTCATAATTTACCAATTTAGCAGCATCTCCATGCCACAGTTTTATGTTTTGCTCTGCATCCACGTAAGGGATGGGGAAGATTTTGGCTGGAAATGGACTCGATATTAAAACTGTGCATGTTTAAAGCCCACAGTTGCAGGGCACTCGAAGCAGGCATGAGCAAAGCCCTGAAAACACAGTAATTCACTATTCCTATTTATTTTTTGCTTCAAAAAGTGATCTGTATTTCACACTGAGCACTGACTATGCCTTAAGAAAGCACCATGCATGTTTTTGTTGTTGTTGTTTTTTGTTGTTGTTGTTTTTTCTAAGAAACAGGCGCTGGGTTGTACTCTGCCAACACTTCAGACGTCCAACATTCCTTTACACAGTTCATAACATCTCAGGGACTGAAATGTTTTATGGCTGAGCAGAGGATGGGACAGAAGAGAAAGCTGTCTTGTTTGAAAAGACAAAGAGCCTTCAAAACCAGAAGATTAAAAGTAGGCACCTCAAGCCCCATACATCCCCAGCCATCTAAGAAATACGCCGCATGCTGATGGCTGGCATTGTGCTCAGAGGCATCAGTCACAGCGTTAAATCCTCCAGCAGAAGGCTTTTTTCTCACTCTTGCTCTCAGTGGCACAACCAGATGTGGTTCCCTTGCTGATGGGGCTGGAGAACGGTGTCCCCAGTGGCTGTCGCTGCCTTGAGATGTCAGGGAGGGCACAGCACTGTTTGCCTGTTTTCTGCCTCTCAGCACGGAAAGGTGTCATGGGATGAATTAGGACGCAAAGCAGTTCCATCAGAGCCAGAAGGCGTGTGCAGGCAGTGCCTCGTGCTGCCGTTTTGATGTGGTACAGCAGCCTGCGAGGACTGCTTTGATGCAGAGGGCATCTGTGGCCTTTCCCTCTGCTCAGACAGCAGCAGCCTGCAAGGAGAGCTTGCAGGCTGCACAGTGGCCATATGAAAGCTACACAAACGATTTCCCAGGGGATGGTTTTGCACAGTTCCTGCTGAGTATTTAGTAGCTGCATTAACAGATGTTTGCTCTGGTCTTCATTCCAATGATTTTCCATAAAAAAGTGTTCTTTTGGTCAATTCAAGAGATCTTGCTTACTATTTTTACAGGCACAATGGAGCACCTACTGCATCCTCATGGAACCTGTGGGGTTTTCCGTGCAGGCATTAGACGTTCATTTTAAAACCAGGTTTTGGCTGGTGTTGAATTTGCTGCAACATGGAAGACAAGCGTGACTGTAGGGTGCCATCATCACACCACCTACACCCGTGCTGAACACACCTGCACAGAGCCAGATGTGTCACCACCTGAACCTGCAGCTTCCTCTGCTCTGCAGAGTGTACGCTGTCTGTGTTTGGCAGCAGCAACTGTCTCTAGGAAAGTATATTTGTATGTTTCATAAACGCAGCTCAAATAAATTAAACTCTGTACTAACAGGATCATAATTTAATAGAAGTGCCAAGTGCTAATGCAATAATACGTGCATATTGGATTAGGAAATGCAAGCCGTAACAAGTCACTGTAGTTCATTTGTAGCAGTGGCTGAGACTTGAGACACAGCTGTGGGGAGAGCGCGGGCAGCACTGCTGCCAGGCAGGAGCAGCTTGATGGTGGGGCCTTCACGCTGTGCTACAGCCAGCAACATCTGACACAGCAATGTGGGGCCTTCCTGACATTACCTGCATCCTTCCTAGCCTGAGGGGATATGAGCAAGAGACTCGACTTACCTTGCGTGCAGGGTACCCCCTCACCTTTTCCTTCTCTTGCCTCTAGACATAGCCACTTTTTCCCCCGTCTTCTATGAACTACTTTTCTCCTGGGATGGCTTCTTCTGCAGCTCCTGCTGCAGGTCCTGCAGCTCAGTCCGAAGGCACGCAGGCACCGTGGGACAGCCGTGTTGCTGGCATGAACCAGAGGTGTGCAAAGCATGGTTACAGCGCTGGCGTGCGCAGAGTGCCTGCCTCCATGCGAGCTCAGTGCTGGAAGGTTAGAATTACTTTGAAGAAGAAGAAGAAGAGAGGCATTTATTTTTCCCTTTGTATTTTATGTGACAATCATTACCATTGGTGAGGAAAGAATCGAGTGCAAAGCTGAATGCAGGCATTCAGAGCACCAGCCCTGCTCCTGCCCTAGGAGCTCCACATGGAGCTGCTGCTTTCTCCTTTCCCTTCTCCAGGCCCAATGAGCCCTGTCTCAGTTCTCCCCACACTGACGCTTGCAACGCAGGATAAATGACTCATGCAAGAAATTCATGGAAAACAACTCCTAAGCACCACAGGTATTATCAAAACAAATGCATGACTCACAAGCCTTTTGCTGAGGATTCTTGTGGCTGTGAAGCAGAATGTGTGGTTGCTCCACCGCAGTCAGCGCTGCACAAGTGCACTTCCTTGTCAAGGCAGCAAAGCCAGCCCCCACGGCAGTTTTACTAAAGTTTACACAAACAAAACAAAAGGTTCCCAATCTTCCAATGCTGGCCCTGAGCCCAACAGCTCCTTCCAGCCTAGGTACCCTGCTTGCCCTTGGTCCTCCCCCTTACTATCCTAAAACACCTTCCACGAGATTCACATCAGCACAGAAGTTTCTGCAAACAAGGCAGGCTCAGTGTCCTTCTTGGCAATACTCTAAATGAGGTGCTCCAATGAGCTCTTAAAGCGCTAAGACTTCACTGTGGATATAAAACATACACAGTTTTGCTTCCTAATACGCTATAAAATAATAGCTGTCAATTAAGCACATATTTTGATATCTTCATCCAAAAGCATTATTATCTTATTAAAGTACTACTTTGCTTTGTCACTCAGTTGCGCAGTGCAATAATTTCACATTGCTTTCCCAGCTCCGAGTGGGAATGATCTCCGCGCCACCACCGCTGGCTCTCACCAGCCATTCCATCTTTTTCAGATCATAACCCAGGCCTACAGAATGGGTGGCAAGTAAATTCACACTGCTGAATGTAATTTCCGACAAATTGCTCAAATAAATTGTGCTGCATCTTTTTAAGATCACCATTAACCCAAATGTTCGCTATAAAGCACTGCACGTTTGGCAGTGGTGCTCTTTAGATGTCAGGTATCACCTAAAATGATGCCTAGCAGATTTCTTCTAAAAATATGCCACTTAAAAAATGATGCCACAAATGCTAACTGCTGTGCTGCAAATGTATCAAAGCAAAACAGCAGCGAGAAATGGGGGAACGAATCCCATCTGCTAATGGCCCTGCTCTCGTCTCAGAAGGGCTGGGAAATGCAGTGCTTTACAGCGTGAGGCTCTGAGGGCAGGACTCAACTAGCTCTCTGCAAAAGTAATCTCCTGATTAAAAGGGGATGACCAAAAAATGAAGCAGCGTTGCATCAAGTACCATTCCACAGATGCACTCCAAAAGAGATATCAGCCTAAAAAAGAATACATTAAAGAAATTAAGTCAAATAATTAGGAAGGACTCTTGGCATGTGAAGCTGGTAAAATGCTAAGTTCAGACAATTTCTTCCATGCTGGTTGTCATTCAGCATTACCATGAAAGTATGAGAATACAAGAAATGTCTCAACTGCAGAACTATAGAAATTAATCTTAGCAGAAAATTGTTCCTATGCAACTGAATAATTAGTTTCCCTTAAGTCACTCATCCTGCTGCTGCTGCCTACATCCTGTTTCGTCTGTTTCTCGTTAAATTCCTATTCAGCCATCACTGAGCTATGAGATGATAGTATTGTATAATAAACAAAATAATTAGTTTCCAAACTGGTAATACGTTGTAACATATTTCCTGGAATACGTTTGTTTTGTAACTGCTATTCTGTGTCCTCTTGCAACTGTGAACGCAGCTGACATGCATAAGAGGTTGAGAATACGGTGTAATTTTGCCATAAATCCAATGGATGAACCTAAATTCATGCTCATTTAAGACAGCAAAGTGAACAAACGTTGATGCAGGTACAGGATGCCTGCACCAGGTAAGTCAGTCACCCCACATGTGTTAACATGCATCAAACACCCACTGTGCACAGAGGGAGCCCAGCACTACAATGGAAGCCCCTCCCAGGGCAGCCCCAGCAGCGAGGACACTGCAGGGCAGCACACCACCATGCACTTGTCATGGAGTAGATTTAAACACTTCCAGAAAGGCCACTTAGCTCCTTCTCTGATTCCCACCATAGGACTCAAAATCCTGTTGATACTTGGAGTCACTGGGTAATTTTCCAGTGGCCAGGAACACACGGTAGCAAGAGGTAAACTGAAAATTACAGCTCAGGATCCTGCAGCACAGTGTACAGTACTTGTATTCTGCACCACAGGGAGGATGCACATGGGAGAGAAGTCCATGGGATGGCAATGGGCACTGGCATAGGCAAACAAAATACATACTTACTCTGGCTGTCAGCACGAGCTAGTGCTCAAGACCATACTGGAGGCAGGCAGGGTCAATGGCCTGCTCAGGCAGCTGCTCCCCAAGACCAGGTCTCTACTGGCTAAGCTGAGAGAGGAGCTCTGTTAGCTTTGCCAGTAGAGAAAGCTGCCCCAAGCAAGCAATGAGCCCCATGTGGTCACCTCTAGTGGCCACCCACAGCCTGCCCTGAGCAGCGACTCAGCAGGTGCTGCCATTCAATCATCCCCGGGTATCACCTCCATCATTCACTCATTTCTCCCAGGTATTGCCCCCTTCATTCAGTCTCCTTCAGTATCTCCTCCTCCAAGGGAAAAGGGAAAAAAGAACAGCTCCGAAGTGACTCCCACGGGATCCCCTATTAATTAAGGCACGTTGGTACAGAGAATTAGCTGTGTAGATGGGATGAGAGCATGAGGGCAAGCCAGGCTCTGGTGGGAGGACAGAGGGGAGGGGAGCGGCCTGGGGCTGGCATGGATGAGGATGCCAGTGTGTGCTGCCAGGAAGGCATCTGTCTGTCTGTCTGTCCACCTGTTCAACTGCTGTGCAGCCTGAGCCTGCAGGACTAAATGCCCGCAGAATACTGCCTCGAAGGAAAAGCCATTCTATTGTAATAAAAGCCCTTTTGGATTTACTACACCTCCAGAAATGACAAGTCACCTTTCCCTGCCTGCCCATCACGTTTGCTCCTCTGTCCTGGTGTACTTCTCAGCATCCACTGAGCAAGGCCAGAGCTTGCTAACAGATGACATTGCTCTTTTAGAAGGTTATTCAGCACAAGCAAGAATAGAAGAATGACCTTGCTCTAATTATGACCGTTTTTGAAATCCTCTTCAACTTCCTCTGGGCTGCAAGCATTAGTTGCCTGGTTTTAATTCAATGAACTCAAAGCAATGGAGTTCATTGATGCTGCTTCATACGAAAGGTTTGCTTCCATGGAGGCAGTATTAGAAAACGCAGTGCTGGATCCCAGGAGAATATTAAACATTTAATATACCAGCAAGTCTACCATTATATAAAAACGTATGATGAGCCACTGAGCAAAAAGCATGTGAGAGCTCTGCACTGCAAACGCAGGCATTGAACAAGCCAGGATGCAAGACCTTTTCCTTCCTTTTACTACTACACAGTTGCTTTTGCTGTACCAGCAATGAGGAGCTGAGTAACTCCCTAGGCAGCTAGCTGCATGCAACTCATATTAATGGAATGCAGCAGTAATTTGCAGCAATTGTCCAAAACCGTGATTTACTGAAAATACTGTTATTGTTGATCTTTGACCAAAGCTGAAGCATTTTTGTAAGGGAGGACAGAAGTTATTGTTCCTTAAGGAACTGATTTTACTATCACTAGCCACTATAAAAATTAATCTCTCTTTTTTTTTTTTATATAAAACTGTATTTGAAAGTAAATATCCTGGTAATTCCTGTACCCAAGGTGACTTACAACATCCAACCCATTCTAGCTATTGCTTCTCTTTACCAGCTTAAGGACGGCAGGGTCCAGCTGGCAACACCAGTTAGCTCCTACAGTACAGGATATCCTTTGAGCATCTCAGGGAGTGTGGCTTGGGCACAGGCTGCCTGGCACAGGGGGAGGCTTCAGCCCATGAATGTGTCACAGTGATGCCTCTGAAGCTAGGATTTTAATCCATATTTTAAAAGCACAGCAAACACCAGTGCAGTACTCCTGTGTGCAGAAGGCTGGTCACTGTCGTACACAGGTGACTCTGCAAAACTACCCAAACCTTTCCTTAAGATTAATTTCCACTTCAGTGCATCATTTCAACACCCTTCACTGCTGCAAACAACATCTCTTGCAAGCTCTAGTTCCTTATATGCTGCTGTTATTGGTATTATCTTGCCACTAATGGACGATTCCCACCATTGCTTAAGTTTTCAGTAGAGCAACAAAATTGAAATTAAACTCCTTGGTAATTCCTGCACTAAGATGACTGATAATACCCAGCCCACTCTAGCTACTGCCACTGTTGTGATCACTGGTGAGCCCTCACCTTGTGACCCCATGCTGGGCCAGCAGCCTCCCTACAGCACGGGAAGCAGCTCAGCTCTGAGACCAGGCCACCTAGTACAGCAGCCCACGTCTGCAGAGAGCCCCATGCTGGGGACCAGTCCCAGCAGAGCACGGGGGAAGGGAGGGAGCCATCCCCAGTGGACAAGGTCTCTCAGAAGTAAGTCTAAGCCAACCTGTGTCACAGAGGAGTGAAGCTCTGTGCTTAAGGCTGGACGCAGTGGCTGGCTGTGATCTGGTCCCACCAGCACAGGGCTTGCTATCTGTTAGTTCAGTGAGGTTTGCAGGCTTGACCAAAAACTGCTGCCACCATTAAACATCGCTGTTTCTTTACAAGAGCTACTGGGCAAGTGAATGGCTTTTTTTTTCCCCCATCGCAACAATTCAGATGGTTTTGATCAGCGTTTTTTTTCCTTGGCGAGCATAATAACAGCCTTGCCGATTACTCTCCACTAAGGTACCCGATTGTGGTGACATTGAGGCTGACCTTGGAGTCACCTCCCCCGCTGCCGCACTCTCCTTTGTCGTACCACCATTTGTTTTTCAATTTGTCCAAGAGGCCTTGCTCATTCAGTTTTAATACTGCCAGGTTAACAGCATTTCTTGAAACGATAAAACATAACTTGTAAGAAAAATGCACAAATGCTTAGGAAATCGTAACGTATAAAAAAAGGAGCACAAGAGGACAAATTGGCTAAAATTTCACAGAACGTGGAGCTATAAAAATGTTTGTACAGCAAATACAGGGTTAAATATTGGAAGGTGGCATGGAGGATAACATTTGCTCAAAACTGAAGTGTGCGGGATGGGGAAATCGTCTTTGAGAAAAAAAGTAACAAGAACACCACATCATGCAGTTAACATTCGTCACGTATGGCAGGTTAACTCGGCTTTTACCATTTAAATTGAAAAAGCCATCGAACTGTAAAATTAAAACAGCAACAAACAATCAGAAAGGACAACACGAAGAGAGCACTAAAAAAAAATGGATGCATTAAATAAACAAAACCGTAATTTACCGTCTTATTTAACTCCATGGAATATTGAAGATTTTTAAACTTTAAAAGTTACCTCAAAATCCACAAGAAAGAAAATGACAACACAATACATCAGGGTAGGTGGAATACTATAACAACATGGATATTGTTATATTATTCCACCCACCTTAATGCTGAGCCTTTGGGGGTGGCTACCCCGTAGCCCTTGGAATCCAGGTTCCCTCCAACTTTCATGGTGTCGCAAGGCTTGCGCTGCTCGATGTACTCATTCATCGTCGACTCCAGCAGGAAGGCAAACTTCCCCTTGGACTTGCGCACCCTCGCCACCCCATCCGCCGTGGTTTTGGTGAACACGGAGGGCTCGGCCGACTTCATGTAAGACCACATTTTCTCGTAGACAGCAATTTTTGATCTCTGGGAGAGAGGAAAGGAGGGAGGTGAAGGGAGGTCAGGTCGGCAGAACAAAAATGCTCCCCCAGCTATCTTTCTGCAGGGGTCTGTACACATTCTGCCAGCCAAAGGGAGGCTGCTTGACCCAGCATGGCCATTGTTGGCAAAGGAAAGCTCTCCTTTGCACACGAATCCTCAACACTGGCTCTGGGGCTCGCTCACCCAGAGTTAGGAAATGCCAACATTTCCTTACTGAAAATTCCCAGCAAGGCACAAGCCTGCTTTTCACAACAGCAGTGGAAAGTTCATGATATAGTATATGAAGCAGTCCTTACGATGACGCTCAAATGAGAGCAATCAAAAAACCCCTTCTTAATAATCAAACTTTTCAAATTCAGTTTCACATTCCCCTAAAAGATCACAAATGCAAATGTTAGGAATGAGCTGAGAAAACTCCTAGTTAACTGCTCGTGTGTCATGTACATATTACCTATGTTTTTTCAGGTTTCCTGGTTTTGAGACTGAGCCAGTGCTGACAGCCTCCAGCAAAGCACACAGGCTTTGTGAAGCTGGAAAAGCGGAGAAATGTATTGCTTCCTTCATCCTCATCCCCTCCAGAGGGATTTAAACCACCCTCAGATGTTAAAACCACCTCAAGACTCTTAAGCATTGCTATCTGGCACTGCCAGTTAAACTTTCCTGCTTGGTCGATAGAAGGCAGTAACGCTTACTGCATTGCTCTGAAGTCTGGAAATTCCAAGGATTTATATAAGGCTTTCAGCCCGGGCTGTGGTTATCTTGAATTTATGCCGCCTACTCCTTGCCAGTTTCCTGTCCACAGCCTTCCTTGCAGAACAGGACTGAAGCACGCAGCAGCTAAATCTAGCTCAAATTTAACAAACTTGTGGCAGAAGACGGTTAATGTCCATCAGTTTGATGATTGAGACACGTTTCCTTCTCATTCAGACCAATTTAATGTGTTTTGAATAATGCAATGCTTAACAACCAGCCTGCAAACATTTCATGGGAAGTAAATCCTGCCGTCACCGTTCCTCAGACTAAAACACCAGCTAGCATTGCTATGATGGAGTGCGAGGAGCACCGAGGGCAGGATTTTATTTTAATTATCCTTCCTGATGAGCTGAAAAATGCAAACCAATTAAAAGCAGCACCATCAACAATGGGAAATCAGAGTGATGGCAATGCAATGTGGCTTCATTACGAGCTAGCAGGCAGGGTGGGGTGCTAGAAGCAAGCCCGAGGGCTTTCAGGTGAATACCTCCAGGACCAAGGTTGGCTGCACAGGAGCACAAGGGATGCTGGGCATTTGTGCAGTACAGGAAGGATGTCCCTGCGGGGTTCGGGAAGCTGCCCACGAGTGGTGGCTGTCACCTTCCTGGTGCCCTATGGGCAACGGTGTGCAGCTGTGCGAGGAGAAGAGCTGGTGGCAGCTCCTGGCACGGGGGTAACCACGGCCAGGCCTGCCTGCTCTGCTCATGCAATTTGCTCACGCAGAAATGTAATAGAAACAGATTGCTTGGCCAACACAGGGACTGCATAAGCAGTGTTAATTCTGCTGTGTCCTACTTTCAAGGTGCTTGTCCTTACAACCTTAATCTTCTTTTAACATAAATAATACAAACGCACCTGCCCATTTGTATTTGCAATGGGCATCTAAAGGACAAAAGGAAGGTAAAAATGTGGCTTTCTGCCTCTCTCTCTATCTCATTCAGATAAAGTGGTTTGCCTTCAAAAACAGTGCATATGCTAAGTACGCTTCTGCTTGTTTTCCTCTGCAGAGCGTGCCTTTAATTACACAGATAAACCATAATTTCTTTTCCTTTTCATCTTCTAACCCACACCGGAATATGTCTTTAATAAGTTCGTTCATACTCTTTCCAGCTGGCCTGACTACTAAAAGCAATTGCCAATACATCTGTGCATTGTTAATAATAACAGTTATCTGTTGAGTGCCAACAGCGCAGTCAGAGCTGCAAATGGTCCGAACAAAGCTCCAAGGGCAAAGGGGGAACACAATCATCCATCATTCAGAAAACAAAATTCCACAATTAAAACATTTGAGATTACAGATTTCTTTTAAAATTTAACAGATAAACTAAGCTTTATAAATTGCTCCCTCGCTCTTCTGAAATGATCTGGTTAATAAAAATAATTATGTTTCTATATGATCATCGCTGCCCACATCTTCTTCTGCCAAGTGGGGATTTTCACAATATCTTGTTATTAGCAAATTAACTAAATGAGTATAGCAGACTGGTCTAATCTAGTGTAAGCAGATAAAAACATAAACCAGTAATGCCAGCACTGAGACTGGGAATAGTTAAAAAAAAAAAGCATCAGACAAACGTTTTAGAGGAGCAGAGGCAGGGTGGGTGCTGTGGCCAAGGTCCCATGAGTGGGGATGGGGCAGTGGCACCACTGCATCCCACAGCACCAGAGCTGCTCTGTGCAGCCTGAGGCCTGGGCTGGCATTTGAGAAACCTTCCAAGTGTTGCCTACCCAGGGGACCCTACTTTGCATCTTCTCCACTCAATTAAATGACCAGTTAGCTAAAGGTACTCAAATACACCATGTGATGAAATAAAAGATGGCGTTTTGAGTAAATGGTTGACTAATTTCTAATTGCTCCCCCCAAAAAGCAACCAACCGACCACTTCAGAATCCCCTGTGTCACCCACCAGGGGGGCTGACAGCAGAGGTGCCTGGCATGCAAAGGATTTATGCTCCCAAGAGAGGTGGACAAAACTGCACTGCTGGTAGGGTTCAGTGGCAGGAAAACATTTTCCTTCTCATTAAATGTTACTTTTAAAGAGATATTTAGAAAAAAAATAAGCTTAAAAGCGAAGATGTAAGCCAATTCAAAGCCCCTAAATGCAATAACTCCCTGCACACTCTAACTCTTCTTTCATTTCTTTGATACTGCTCTCAAGAAGTCTGTCACACACATTTCCTTGGGATTTCAAGGGGATATTATTACCGTTTTTTCCTTAAAAGCAACATTTGCAGTGTTTCATCTGGGCCTCGGGACACATTAAAGCGTCCTTTCATGATTAGAGCCTTACTGCAGATATAAATAGAGTGGGCCTGCTTTGTCAACAACACTGCATCCCTCTGCAAGAAGCAGTGTCCTGCAGAGCCAGTCCCCATTTTTAACATCGTTTCACCTTCCAGTTTTCCCTACTTGTGCACACGTTCAGCTCCAGCACCTTAATGAAAGGGCAAACCGGCCCAGACTGCCAGCATGTGCAGGCAGGAAAGCAGCAGATCTACCTGCTGACTGCTTCCAGCCACCCAATTCCAGCAGCCCAGCTCTGCAGCACTGGGATCAGATGCCTCGGCTGCTTGTTCCCATATTCAAACTGCCTAATATTGCAAGACCCAACACCTCTCAGATAGTTATTTGACACTGTTTAAATTAAACTCTGAAAAATCTCTTTGTGACAGAAGTTTCTCCCATTGACCACATCACCTTCCCCCCAGAGCAGACGCCTGTCTCACACTTCTACCAAAAGTGACACTGTGTCAGCTCCTCCGCCACCGAGTGTCACGAAGCTGTTATGTTTGAAAGAAACAGTGCTTTTCCTCTATAGCTGAAGTATGTTATGGGGATGATCTCTGCCCATTCCTGAACGTTTTTTTCCTCTCTGTCACCTCCTCTGCAACCCAGACCTTCTTCAAAATGTTCACCCCATGCGCCCCAGTGGAGTATTTCATTAAAATGATCAAAATGGACCTCTGTTTCTTCTGACAGGCACTGGCAAATTATTTCCCACCAGCCAAGCTCAAAGTTTATTCACAAATGATTTTTGGTGATAATCCACTCATAAGCCAAATTCATCTACATCCATTTTCGATTTAAAATTAATTGCATATTCTCATTTTTTTTTTCAGTCTGTATGTTTAACAGTTTAGATTATACTGATGTTACACTTCTTCAAAACTAAGCGTCTTCAAAACTAAGAGATTAAGAAATCTAAAGCCACGAGAGCTGTGCCATGAGAAGTGGGAGAACGTTGCACAATCAGCCGCCATTCTAACAAATGGTACAGGCGGATGGGAGAGGCAGAAGACCCCGAAGGATGCCAGTTACAGCTGACATTGGCTCAGGGTCATGTCCAGGCTGTGCAGAGTTCATACACTTTGGTGTAGCCCAGTATGCACTGCTATGCGGTAAACACAATGTCAACATGCAGCAGATGTGAGACAGGGACCTGTCGCAGCACACGCTCTTCTACTTCGCCAGCTCTTTATAGCTCTTTAACAAGGGAAATTTATAGCCCTAAATCAGGCAGATGTTGCTGACACAAAACACAAAGGTCCGTACTACAAACAGCACAGATCTTTAATCTGAATCATACACGCTGCCTTTAGATATATGCACACCTCACTGATAGGAACCTAGGTAGTTAAGCATGAACCTTAGCTTCATTATCATCATTCATTGCTTTTCTTCCATGTGCGCAATTAGCTCTTTTACAGCAACTAATGAATCCAGCAGCTTATGAACCATTAAGAAGCAAGTGACTCAGCAGGAGTGAAAAAGGACCAGCTGACTGCCCTGCTACCGCTCCACTGCCTGCCTTGGGAGCACCGTGACATCCATCCATTTTGGGCAGCTGCTCCCGCTGTGACAAACCACGGTTACCCCTGCCTTGGGCTTTAGGACAAGCATAGATGAGTGCTTTCCGCTCCTCACAAATGTGACACGGAGCAACCACAGCTGCCTGGGGATGGAGCACAGGGCAGCGGTTGGTGCCTCTGGCCAAAGGCCAGCTCTGGAGCACACGGAGGCTGGCCCAGCCTGCCACATCAGGAACACAAACATGATAAACATCATTACTAAGGTGCCTCTGCCTGAGATTTCCAAGCTTTTCACTAAGAAGGAAAAAATAGGTCTCAGAGAAGGCCTGAGGGCACATTAGCTCCCTTTCCAGCTGCATACGGGAAGGCAGGGATGTCACTTACTGAAGGTCATAGGGCACAGCCTAATAGATCAATGTCACAGCTTTTAGCCACAGATAACTTGTGATGCCAGCAATTTACTTACCCATATGGACAGAAAAATCAATCCCATCGTTACAAGAGCCTCTTGTTTTTATTACATTCTGGGCAGAAGAAAGTAGGTCAGATGCTGTGAGCAAGCACAGGGCACTTCACTTTCAGCAAGCCCAGCCCCTACACTGCCAAGTCCTGTCCACAGACTATGAACCTGTCGGATGCTGCCAATAAGCAAAGCTGAAGACTGTCAACTAGTCCATATATTTGCAAGAATTAGGTGCATATATGCATCTAAGTACAAAGAAATGGGTTTTGGGATGGGAGACGTTGTGCTGGTTTGCTACCAAAATTAATGAAGGTATAACTTCTGCTTAGAAATCTAATTCTCCTTTCCCAATTGAGACGAATGAAGCTCAAAGGGCTTCCAGGCCCCGGTTTCCCATTTCCTTCTAGGACTCATTCATTAAGGGAAGGTTCAGCCAGGCTCTGTCAGGGCCTGACAGGGTAGAGGGCTGTGAGCTGTCAGCAGGCTCTGCCCCACACAGAGCAGGGGGAGCTGGCAGCGTGTGAGCACAGGGGTCTGTGGCTGTGGCAGTGAGCGGATCGCGTGCTGCAGCTGCTTCAGGTGAGCACTGCTCATCCACACAGATGAGCAAATCGCCATTCTGGCGATAATAAGGCTTTGCTGACATGTCAGTCCAGGGAGCAGAATGTAAATCAAGATTTAAAACATCCTTTCCTGGCACAATATTGAGCCGCATACTACGCCTAGATTCATCTCCTCACTTTACTGTTGCCATCCATTCCTTCATGTCGCAATACTGATTGGAAATTTAAAATGAAAGCCTTCACCGGTAGACAAGCTGTCTTTGTAAATCCTGCTGTAATTGAAGGGCAGAGCCATGCCCAGTGAGCAGGCAGAGAGTGAGGCTGGGAGGCACCAGCATGGCTGTCTGTCTGTCTGTCTGCCTTGGGAGCAGGAGACAACACACACAGAGGGCAGAATGACATCAGGCAGAGGAGCATCCTTCCAGTCACAGTGCATGGAGCAGGCTCGTCTCGTCTGTGCATCTGAGCAGCCCAGCCCTGCTCTGGGTTCAGCCCTCAATAAATTAACAGCAGCATTTCCAGCACAGTATCTGAGTGCTGTCAGGCCTAATGAGTTTTCAGCTCCAGTCAGAATGGGCCAACATACAGGCAATGATGGAGAAACCCCAGCGGACTGTAAGAGGAGATGTTTCATATTCACATCATTAGAGTTTCTAAACCTCGACGTATTTTCTAATTATGCAAAAGCAACGGCAGCAGCACTGTGAGTAATTTATCAGCACCCATGTATTTTAAATGAATCCCCAACAAGCACATATTAATGTGACACAGTCACATTACATAAAGTAGGAGAGACTTGAAAATCATGGGTTCTCAGTGTCTGGAGCAATGTCATTAGCATTACCATATAGCTGTTCTCCAAGAAGCAGAACGTTCAAACAGCAAGTGATTTTCCCCCAGGCGCTCTCTGCTTGCTCCTCTGGTGCAGGCATGGCTGCGAGTTAACCCGCTGCTGGCTGCATGCTGAGCCTCACCAGGGCCATGCTCCATGTCTGCTGCTGGGCTCCAGGTCACAGCTCCTCTGCAAAATGCACTCTGCAACTCTGGACTTAGAGAAACTCATTTTTGTGTGGTACAGAAATGCACACGAGCTGGAAAGACTCAACAATGAGTGCAAGTAGACATGGTAGGCAAATGCCATCTGTTACTGAAGATAAGGAGAGATTTATTCAAATATTTGTTATTAAGTGTTTGTTGAGAGCTCCGCTGAATCCTGGCTTGTTTGCTGAAGTCAGTGAAATGGTTCAGGCACCTTAGCCCCACTTCCATACAAGCACTTCCTTGCCAAGGAGTAGGTGATGGATGAGCTGCTAATTTTACTTCCCGTAAGGATACATTTTCCCTTTCAATCCATAGACTTAAAGACATTAGATCACTTCATGGGAACCCATTTCTTGTGTAGTTATGTCACATTTGATTTCCTGCCATCCTTAAAACTGCCTGTAAGCCATGTGGCAGAAGGGAGACCCAACAAATTAAGAGAAAAAAACCTACAAGCAGACTGTGCATCACTGTGCAATGGAGAGCTGGTGATCTCTGCAGACGTGCAAGCATCTCTCAGCATCTGTGCACACTCACCTACGTCAAATAGGGAAGGGAGAGAGAATATATGGGTGAATAAGCTTTTCATATTTCTGTGTTGAGAAGCAGTTAAAACACAGTACTTTTTCTGATTAATTGCTGCCACGTTACATATCAAAGATCTGTACAGCTCATCTTTGAAGCTATCACTTTTCTATGATGTTCTGTTCTTTAAAGTCCATAAACACAACCACACTTCAATATTTTTGTCAGGCATTTGTTATGATCACTGCGTTGTTTTGCTCGATGCCAAGAACACTGAAGGCTTAAAACTGCTAATCACAGTTTTAACCGAAGGCAAAAGAAAAACATTTGTATGAATGCTGTGCTGGAAACAAGTCCTTCATCTGCTCTAGCAAAATACAATTTTAAATTAAAAATCAAGGAGTTTAACTACAGATGAAACCCTTTGCACTGCAGGTACAGAGTTCACAATGGTGCTTTTAACAGGCTCTAATGATGGTCTCAGTATCATTTGATTGCATAAGAATCACACAGCAGCTATTGGTTTGTAATTCAAGTCTTCTCCTTAACTACTTGCTGACAGCATTTATTTCCCTTACTTCTTGTCTTCCCACAGACTTATCAGAGGAAAGCAATGAGCTCTTTACCTTATAACTGGTGTGTAATACACAAGTGCTTCAGAACATGTAGGTGTCATTACTTTTCCCAGAAGTAACCAGGGAGTGAAAAAATGAGGACCATCATAGGTCCACCCTCAATATGACATTCCATGTCTTAAAAATATGTGGTATCATATTTTTATGTATGTATGAAGTCCAGAAAGGTCTGAGATCTGAGCCTGAACTGGAAAGAATCACTTTCAGGGAAAACTGCTGAAAATGAACTTCAAGCACTGAGTGCTCCTGCAAAGAGTAAAAGAACAGTATCACTTTCTAGCCAACATCAATTCAGAGAAAAATACTACTGAGGTGTCTGGTGGGCTGTCCAAATGCAGTGAGAAGTGAAGCGTTCCCACAGGAGGCATAAAGAAAGCATATGTAGACTCTTTGGTGTCCTCAAGTCAACTATTGCTCCTGGATGTCCTGAGGTAATGGAGTGTTTAACTTCAGCTGTGAATTTTATACCAATATTAAAAAAATAATAATAATAATTCTAAAAATAATATCTGAAATATCCAAACTGTGTTTGAAGGCTGACAGCCTGTTTGAATTCTCCAGGCACTGAGTCTGAAGTCTTTTCTTTATCAACAGCAGGAGTAATGCCGGTGTCAGACTCTATCCCATACTAATGAACATTAGTGCCAGGTAGGAGAAAGCAGCTATAACAGCAGGAACCATCATATCTGAAGGATCTCTGGCCTTTCTGCTGGAGCTCCTAACAACCCTGATAATTGCTGCCATTGCCAGGGGAAAAAAATTAGGAACTGACTTGAGAGCAGCAAGTCATTTCAGCTGAGGCACTGGGGAGCTGTCGGGCAACAGAGTTGTTTTGTCACAGACAACCTTGAAATCACTGTCGAGGAAAATAGAGAGTTCTAAAATAAAACAGGAATACTTTGAGGCCTCCTTTTTTCTCTAATTTTAGTTAAGAGTGATTAATGGTATGATACGAGTTGCCTTCAATTTCCCACAAAAAGGAGAAAGACATAATGCAAGATCTTGCAAAATACTACCTATCTCAATATTTCATCCTTTGAAGTCTTGTCACATTAGATAAACCTCAAGGACACTTTCTGAAATTTCAGGTATCCAGTAAAGCAAACAAGCTGGTCAGCTGCCCTTGTTAATGACCAAGCACATGCTTTATAATGTATCACGGAGATGTCTCTCAAAAGCCTCTTAATACAGTTATCTGCTATCAGTTAGAAGAAACCATAATAAATGGAAGATCAGTTTCTATTTCCAAATGTCTAGAAACAAGCTCACTCATTTCTTCAGTAGTTTAAATGCAGCCAAGCTTACATATGAATTACTAATTGGTTGTAAAGGTCACACCTTTAGAATGTACGTACATTGGAGGTCCAAAACCTATTCGACTGTGGCATGAGACTTAGACTAAGTGCTGTATTTGGATGAAATGATGTTATACTGATTGGATGAGCTGCCCAGATATGCTGAAGTTTTAACTGAATGTATTAGAAGATGTTAATCCTAACAGATATACCCTTAGAAGTTACAACGTCAATTATCTGTTACTGCTTTCTAGTATTGTCCTTTACTGGTTTGCAGGAAGGAAAATGAGGCATTTTGGGGCCCTTAATGTGAGACTGTATGCGAATAAATGTTTAAGGAGAGGTTTTTCTCCTCTCCAGCATGGATGAATGCCCTTTGAAAGCCAAAATGGAATTGATGTAATCTATTGATTGCCATTTAACTGCCTTTATAAACTAATCAGTGCAAAACATAAAACGTTTCTGAGCAGAATCAAGAAACAACCATAAAAATATAGGAAGGCTCATTTGGTTCTTAGACTGCAAGGACAAATATCCTCATACAGAGAGTCACCAATGACTGAGGAGAGTAAACAGTGATTGCTGTGAAAATACTACCAAAAATATGCTTGATTGCTTTAACTGAGAGAGTAATGCCATGCCAACAGCATTCATCGTGCATTCCTGAAACAGCAATGCTACATCTGGCTGTTAGCGACAGATTTTTTCTTGCTGTGGCCAGTCTGGCACCTTTCACTGGCCAGCAGCAGCAGCCATTCAGATCAATATATATGATGAAGTATCTCGGAGAAATATCTTAGCTTCATGCCTCTATCAAAAGAGAAAGCCATAGAAGCCTCTTTATGGGATCTTAGACTCACAGAATGGCTTGGGTTGGAAGGGACCTTAACGATCATCCAACCCCCACCATGGTTAGGGACACCACAGAAGGGAATAAGCATTACACCAAATCCAGGAGAACCCATGGCTCTTTGGGGCTCAAATTATCACTCCTATTGATACTCCAGCAGTGGTGAGAGAAAAGCTTACTGGGAGAAGGACAGCCTCTGGGCAGCCAGTGTTCAGAAACCCACCATGCTCGAAGAGCTATTTCAAGTTTCAGCTATCATTGCCACCATATTAGGTAGCTGATAAAGGCTGTACAGAGTATTCATGTGAACATACACACTTAACACAAGGCGGATTCTTTTTTCCTCCTCACATCAGCTGAAGAAGACTCTAGTTATGACAGTTTTGTGTCTGCATGGCTCTATTCAAATTAATTACTCTGCGAAAAGATAATTCAGCTAGAACTATGTTGTGTGCCTTGAGAATTCCAAGAAGAGACAAGCACCTCTCAGGGCCCATTCTGGCCCACCTGGATCCCACTCCATCGGCACTGCAGATGGTCTCCCTGCCTTCCCGTCCCATTCCCCTGTGCCCAGTGGAGCCACTGACTCATGACAGATTATCCTACCTCAGAGCCCTGCTTTCTTCAGGCACCAGGAGAGTCATGGCTCATCCTGAGATTGTTAACGGCACAACAAAGCATTCATACATTCACTAGACTTTGTAGATTTTCACAAGAAACACTCCTTATTTTGATCGCACAGTGAGAAGGGACTGCCATGTTATGTCAAAGTAATAACTAAGAAAGACCTCCATACAATAACTTTTAGAATTAACAGTAAAGAGATATTCAAAGGAAGTTTTTTTTCCCCCTAAGAACAGTACAGTGGCTGTGAATGGCACCAGTATTTCCAATTGAGTTGTGCCACCTTTTGTGACAGATCCACTCAGCTCATTTTTGCCACACAGATAATAGCACCTCAGGCTGATAATTAAACAGGATGCAAAAATTTACACACTGATTTCACCTTTAGGAAGATCAGTATTAATCTTGTAGGATTTTAATACAAAGAGAAGCTGTTGTTAATACATCCCCCACTACTGTTAAGTAAGAACTAGCAAGTGCTCATCTTTATATAGAGACATTAGATCTAAGTAAGGCAGAGTACAAAAACTTCATAAAATAGCTTTGTATTCACTGCTAGCTTTCTGCATCAGATTTATACACCCATGCATGTGCGTGTGCAGTCTTTTATCCATGATAGAGATATTCATCTTACAACATCTCAGCTTTTCCAGTCTTTAGTTGCCATTGTCATTTGAGCATGAAGCCTAAACACTCAAAATATTAAGAAAATTCAAGGGGCCATCAGTATTTAACTAGTCTACAGCAGCAAGGTTTTATTTCTCCCTTTTCCCTCACACTTGCACCTGACTTGTATGTGTGATAGGCAGTAATTAATCCTGCAGCACTGACCACTTTTCTATCCAAAGAATTGTTGCCCTGAATGGCATTTGATTGGCACTGCTGAGAGAGAGCCAGGAGCTTCCTGCAAGGGCTAAGTATTTCATTCACCCTTGGAAAGGCCAGAAATAAAGAGCTTTTCAGGTCATAACATTTTCTGATAAAGGAAAAAAAAAAAAGAAAAAAGAAAAAAAAGAAAAAAGAGCAGTCTGAGGTCATATTTAGACATTTTAATGACCCCCCTCTGCAGTTCAGCTTGTGGTTTGGCAAGTGAAAAAAGAAAGAATGATCTTAAATAAATGTACATCTTTCTCTGCCCTCTTCCCTTCCCAAATACTGCAAATGCAGCATTTCTGTGATCCCACGTGCTGGGATACAAAACTTTCCCTCCATGCTGGCTGGTACAGCCCCAGTCACACACGTGAGCAAAGAAGAGGCAGCCACAGCAACTGCAGCCATCAGTGCACACAGAAATGGCAACACAAGCTTCCACCCCCTGCTCATTCTGGCAAGTAAACACCACTGCTGGATGCCAGTAACGGCTGCCAGCTGTGCAAACAGAACAAGTAGGTCAAGACAGTCACTTCTCTAAGTTTTCTTTGCTAAGTATTGTGCACAACTGCATTACTGCTCATCACACTGAGGCTCAGAAACTGGTGTTAAAATCGCATTTCCTGCAAAAGCAGAGCTCAGGTTTTCCATCTTGAGATGCTTCAGGTTGAGAAAAACTACCAGTTTTTGATAAAATGACTTCTGATATTGCACTCAGGCTTACCCTGATTGCACAAAGCAGCCTTCATCAGGACAGCTATTACAGATAGGGAGAAACAAATGACTGAACACCGGCCCCCATGTATTGGGCTTGTACAGCTTAAAAAATCTCTAATAGAGATAGAAGAGAACTGCTTTAAAGCATGCAACTTACTCTAAAGAATTCTTTGGTTGAGCCTGAATCCAAAGTGCCATAGGCTATCTCGGTTTGTTTAGCCAGATCCTCTGCGCTCTCTATGGGAGACACCATCCTTTCCACCGTAAGGAAGGCAGCAAGATTAGCAGTGTAGGAAGAGATAATGATGAGAGTGAAGAACCACCAGACTCCTCCAACAATTCGCCCTGAGAGAGATCTATGGAAAAACACAGATCATCAAATTTCTTCAGATACATCCCTTGATTTATTAATTTGTTTTTGGTGTAGAACAGAAATTCACATGCACAATCCTGTTGTCCTGATCCTCCGGGCATCTGTGAAGAGATGTGCTGACAGCTAGCTCCTGAAGCCTTCCTTGGGAGAGCAAACAGGCATGTACCTGCTCTTACTTCACTACACACTCCTCAGCCTGTTACTGAAAACAAGGACAAAGAAACTGGTTCCTCTGAGCCCACCCCATCTGGAGAACTGGGGAGGAGTGAGCCCTCTTGACTTCCTCAGCCAGAAGACTTTCATCTTCTCTGCTAGGCCAGCCTTTCCCTCTGGCTGGATTCACCTGCTGTGACATACCAGCATTGCTGGCTCTTTGGATACTGACCAGCTTTGAGGAAGAAAATACCTTTTACTGTGTTGACTCCTAAAATGTAAGATGTGGTGAACTGCAAGAAGACGTGAGTAAGCATCCAAATGAATAAAATACAAGTGATCCAGTATCATTTTCTCATCATGACCTAGCAGGAATTAAAGACAGAATCTAAATATTTAAATGAGGAAAGAATCTGGTTTGTTTTATGTTAATTAATATTTGCATGCCTAAAATCCACTGTTTCAAGACAAGCATATTCCAGCTCTGTAACAACCAGAGGAAGAGGAGGAAGTAGAAAAATAATGTTTGTGGGCTTTTGTGTTTTTTTAAATAAAAATAACATGAAGACTTAAAAACCCCATATGTATAAATATACAATTATAAACTGCTTACTGGTCAGGAGATCTAGACTTTGTAAAGCAACTGAGCATCAAGCTCAAAAGATCCTTGTAGGGCTGAAGAAAACACTGGGAATTCACTGCTGTGTACATTCTTCAAACACAACATATTGGCCAGGAAATGTTTCAGGAGCTGACAAAGCTATTTCTTATATTTCCCCTTTATACTTTACTGATATCAAAGAAGGAAGATTTGATCCCAAATATATTAAATACACAGAACCTGTGTGCTGCAGTTCTCAATTAGTGCGAAGGGAAGAAATAGAAAACAAGAAAGCTCTTACCTGTTCGTTTGTTTCCTTCCAGCCCCTCAGTGCCACCCCCAGACAGTGGGTACAAGTTGTCCTACCAACAGATGGAGACAGGAAAAAAGAAAAAGTCTGGTGCCGGGCCCCCACCCTGCCCACTCAAGGGAGGTGAGCTGGTAAACTGCCTAGTCTTGGCCAAAGCCTGTCATTGCCTGAACCATGAAAGAATCCCATTAAATTAATACGAAATAAAAAAAAGAAAAAAAGAAAGAAAAAAAAGAAAAAATCCATCCAACATTAAAATAACACAGCAAAGAAAAATATTTCCAACACAATAAAGACAGAGAGCGCAGTCTGGAATAGGTTATAGGAATGTGGAGAAACAAACTATGAGGTAAAAAGAAAGTAGTTCTCCACTCCCTTCTTCCCAGGAATTGAACAACAGTTCTGGCTGGAAGGGCAGGTTTGGGCTAGACCTGTGGGTTATGGCCTTCTCTGCTTGCTTGTCTATGGCAGGTCCATACCAATGTGCAAGATTCAGGTGGTCACAAGGCTTAAGGAAGCCTACGGAGTGAAGCATCATCTCTTTGTCCATCAAGATCAATGACTTCTGAGGTGAGAACACTGTGAGAAATGGCTGCTGCTCCAGCCCGCATGCACTTCCTCAGGGCAGGACCATGCCTGGTGGGTCTCTGCCAAGCACAGGAGGCTTCCTGGTCTGTCCCAAGGGCTCCTGGGAGGATGAAAAGCTTTCAGGTTCCAAGCTGGGGCCATGCTGCAGCAGTGCTAACTAACACAAGGCTACTGAATGATTGCAAAGGTAAATTCCAGAAATACAAATCTAGAATAATGCAGTAAGATAAGGAATCTCTCTACCTCACTCTACATTCATGGAAGGTATCAAGAGAGCAATCTTTTGTGATTTTAGAGATGGTAAAGGCCCTTTCTGGACAACTAGGGACTTGCTTTGGCTGTTTCATAAAACTGGATACCCTACACAACAAACCGAACTCTCATATATGCTAAAACTTAATTTGAGCCATCCACACAGTAGTGCCTGCTGATCTCATTGAGTAAGGCTTCCTTTGAAGCCAAGACAGAGACAGAGAGGAGACAGACCCTTGGAATGAGATTTATCTCACTTGCTATAGCGTGGGATAGATCTGAAGGTGCCCATCTGTCTCCCATGAGCATGGAGGGCCTGAGACGCCTAACTAGAACACAGTCTATTGCTTTCAGATGGCTCTACCAGGTGAAATTCATCCCTCTTTTGCTCACTCTTTCACTACATAATTTCCAGCTTCAAGATGAAAAAGACTTGAATTTTTCCTCCTTGCAGCAAGGTTGACAGTTTCAGAGCCAGACTAAGGAGATGAAGCATCCACTTACACACAGCAAGACCAGGTTTATCTGGCATCTCCAGGTTCCTGTGGCCCTCTTGCTTTACAATAGGTCTTGAAAGAGGAAGATGAGGAAAAGACTTGACAGGGTGTTTAGACAAATTTAATGGAACTATCAGTTTAAAAAAAAAAAAAAGGCATGTATGCATCCTCCCTGTGGTTTCCCTTAGGAAATATCATACTTGCATCAGGAACTGCCCCATCTGCTTGAAGCACAGATGCATTGCTGGGGTGAAGATGTGCAGGAAGAGAAGCAATTTCCAAACCACTGTACCCGCTGTCCCATACTGTTGTAACAACAAAATGTCCGTGTAGAGCTGCATGTTCATACAGTGCATTATAACAGAGATGAAGGTAAAAATATCTTGCCCCCAAGATGTTGCAACCTGCATAAAGCGAGCAGACAGATACAGGACAAAATACAGAGCACAGCTGAGAGGCAGGGCAGGAGGGCATGGCTGGGTACCTTGAAGAAGACAGTTCCCCAAGGTCCTACATGCAAGAACGCGGTCTTGCTAGGTGAGGATCAGAACAGTTCTCGGAAGAGTTGAGGTCACTTGAAAGAAAACTGGATGTCATTGCGGACCTCTTTCTCCCACTGACTTCCAAGGAGCACAGAAAGGAAGATAGAACCGTTGCTGCTAAGAAAAGCCTTGGGTGACCATTGCTGTAATTGGTGTCAAGCACAGGATGCAGCAAAAGGAAAACAAAACAAAGCTGATTCTGAAGGAAAGACAAACAGACAGACAAAGACTCAAAGAACAGGAGCATAGTTGAACATGGCCTGGCAGCCTCCTTTTCCGAAAGCACCCCAGTTCCCCCCAGTCCATCTGCTGATATGAAGACTTCTTATACCCACTGCAGGGGCTGGTGTGGAGGGATGAGGGAGAAAAAAGGGTTAGTACATAACCACCAGGCTGGCAATAATACTTGTTTGTTTTGTACTGTGAACCATAGAAATGTTTTTCCGTTACTCAGATAACAATTACAGAAAAATCAATCACAGCTTTTAATACCAAGCACCACTTTTTGTGATGAAGGCATACAGGTCCAAGTGTGCAGTGTTGTAATTTAAAAACAAGCAACTAATGTTTTATCCCAACGTGCCATTTTCCAAATTACTTCAATAAATCAATACATTGCACAACATCATTTTAAAGTGAATTAGACTGTTAACAAATGAGAGGAGTAACAAAGCCTTGATATAACAGAATTATGACACAATTACCAAAACAAGGTCAGATGGAAGTAAACAGGAAGAGTGCATACCTTGAGAGGAAATTTAAAAGGAAGCATGGAGTCAAATGAGAGCAAATTAGTAACAGGAAAAGAAAGAAAAACAAATATTCAAATTCACATTCAGTTTCCAAGAGAAAAATGCATTCAAACAGGATCTCATTTATTTATCAAAATAGCTTGAATTCTGTTTCTATTCATGGCCAGAAAACATCCTTGATTTCCTATAACAAACAGAAAAAAGCTTTTCACACTACTTAATTTTTAATAGGGCTCTTATGATCGATACAAGATGGGTGTTATATTGACAAAAAGCTCTGACCAACCTCAGTGCAAAATCTACTGGCTGAGACCCCTTTTCATTCTGAGCACACAGTGCTCTGTACGCTGGGAGCTCAGTGCTTTGCTCACTCTGCCTACCCTGCTGGCCCCACTTGGCCAGGAGGCACCCGCCTGAGACAGAACACAGTAAATACCAGCATCTAAAGCTCTGCCTTGAGATGAAGTATTCTCTCATCATAGGAACGGGCAGGGGGAGTTTCAGAAGCACCTAGTTACCCAGCTCTTGTTGTCGTTCCAAAACTCCCACTAAGTCATTCCCATGGTCTTTAATAGGAGTCTCTTGAGCCTTCTGCTACAAAAATAGGGATCTCGAAATACACCCTCTTAAATGACCAACTTCTTGCTATAATTTTTAATGAAACCCCCTGTCTTTTCCTATCAGCAATTAATTAATCTATCCTCTTTGTTCTGCATGAATAAAGAGCAAAATGAAAATATATGGTCTCATACAGATTTCAAAGATACTTTTGCTCCAAACAGTGTTACAAATTCGACTGCTTTCTCCTGATTCCATTTGCTGTACACATCTTACATTAAAGCAAATTTAATAATCTGCTTTTGAGCCATCAAAAGTGAATTTTCAATACTTTAGCTCACTAAGCAGAAAACACAGCAGCCTTTGATAGCAGAACAAAAGCACTGGAACAAATGCTGCTTCCATCGTGGGGTGAGCTAACCACCATCCTTTGGCTGCCTTCGGACTCAGTTGAGATGACTCCTATTAAATACAGAGAGGAGAGTACAGGGATATATCCTCTGGAATATCCACACAGCATACTCACCGAGGACAGATCTAACTAGTCATTAGATGTCACAGCTGTTCCACACAAAGGCAGCTGAAAGAGCCTTTATCAGCAAGGACAAAAGTGATCTCTCCAGACTGCTTGTCGGCATCTCTCTACAAGTGCTGTATGCTCTCGAATAAGAAATTTATTCAGACAAAACTCACAATGGAAGAATGAAGCCCTTTTTAATGGCAATAAAGTAGTATGAAACATTCATATAGTCAATGTACTGTGAATGGCATAACCTTACAAAGATCTGGATTCAGAATGGAATACTTGGGAATAGTTTCTTAGACAGAGAAGAAATTTGACATTAAATAAATCTAAATCAACTTATCAGTCAAAGGAATGGTGTTTCTGGAATTGAAACCAAGGTATTCAATCTCCTTTTTTTTTTCAGTAACTACACGTAACTGCCTGGAACTCGTTATCATGAAAGATAACAAAATAGCCAGACAATGTCTTCTAATGAGGACCATATACTGTTACTGAGTTAAGAGCTTCTGATGGACAGATAAAATAAACAGGTTCACTGCTAACTCTTTTTCTGGTAGGTATTTCCAAGGCACTTATCATGTTAGTATTGAAAAAAATAGAGTATGTTCCACTTGTTATATAAAGTAAATGGCCGAAGATCACATGAGAGCTTAACAAAAATCCTATGGACTTCAATTTGCTGTCAATAAACAGACCTAGTGGAAACAGTGCAATGCCTGCAGCTTTCCATGTGATGTCCCAGTGCTTATTTCCCGGTCTTTCATATTGGGCACACACATGGTCAACAGCAATTTAAATGCTAGCACTACTCATCACATTTAACTGCAGAAAGAAAGGCAAAGTTTCATAACAGAATTTGGGAATAAAGCAGAAACACAGTGTATAAACACGAGGAGAAGTCTGACAACTACAGCAAGGCAGCACACTGGAACACTGGGAGCTGTGAACAATAAATAGTGCAGGGTTCTGTCCAGGCAAAAAAGCCACGTGCCTGCCTCATATAGGATATATACGCATCTGTCAATTGCATGTGGAGTCTAACTGCTGCTATCAGAGCTTTTAAAATACATGAATGACTTGCATCAGATACTGCCAGGCACATGCCAGTATCTGAAAATCCTGAATTTTGCTGCAATTAGGAGATCTAAATGTGCAATAACCTTAAAGAATCATTTTTACATCCTAACTGAAAATCTTGGTACTCTCTGTGAAACTTCCTTCCATGAGATTTTGTCACCTGCTGCAGTGAGACCATTCAAGAGGTCTTCCACTAATTAGCTCAGGAAAGCCTGGTAACTTTTGAGCACAAATGTGGAAATTACCAATGTGCATTTTGAAGACAAGCATTCAGTCAAAATACCTGTCACTCTTGATTTGACTAGCAACATTTTTATCCTGTTTATCCTGTTATCCTTCATCCTGTTTGTACCGCACAGGCATTTTAATAATTAAAATAGCTGTAAACTGGATTTAAAATTATTTTCATACAAAACAGAGTTAATGTTCCATCACTAAGAAACTACATGTAGGTAATTCAACTGCTTTTCAAAGGCATGTCACCAAAGTATTTTAGCAGTGTATGTGTAGAAGTGTAACATATGTACTATTCAAAATACATTTGAGGTTTGCATTGTTCAATTAGAGAGAACTTCGCTATTCTCTGGTGGTTTTCAAAGTGCTTTTTTGAAAAAGAAATACAATTCCACAATAGTTAGGAGCACTCTCTGTTAAACTGGAGCTGATATCAAATGTACTTTACCAAAGCCTTACTCAAAAAGACTGTCTTCATGAATAAAAAAAAAAGTATGGAAACTGGCAATGCTTATTGGACCATACTGACTATGGGCATAGGGATGATGGATTAGATTTAAATGATGACACATACAGGACAGCATGCAGGCAGGTGCACGTGCAGATCTGAACGTATGAAACATGGTTGTAAGCAAATTAGTAGTAAATGAAAGGATGGGTCAAGAAGAACAAAACTAGAGAAGTTAGGTAAAAAAGAAAGCCAAATAAATAAATAAATACATAGATCTAGCAGAAGCCGTGACAGGGGAGGTGTTTTAAAGTGCTGTTGCATGTGACTTTTCAAAAAATAAATAATTCTTATTTTGCAAAGCATAATATGTTTTATGCAATAAGGAGATGACCGTAAAATGAGATATGCAGCAAAAACACGGTAGCCCTCCAAGCATTGCTGAAAACAGAAAACCCTATGCATTTTACAGCCTTAACATGGTGTATATAAGTTTGGCAGAAATGCATAATCACATTATAAGGCAATGCCACTCACTCTGGAGGTAACTGTTAGCAAACATAGTGGCTTGATGATGATGCTCAGCATTGAATGAAATGTCAAAACAAAAAATTTAGAATTGAAAATAAATTTGAAAATGGAACATATATGCACCATGGCATCAGAAAATGACCATAAAATGCAAAAAGGTGATGGAGTGATATGAAACAAACCTTGGAGAAATATCGCATCCTTGCTGCATAAAGGCACCCAGGGAAAACCAAAGGCTGTTAAATATTCCAAACTCATTGGGAGGATCAGGAGGATTCTGAGGGTCACGTGGTTCTTCACTGCCGTCTTCCAAGTGCCATTCATAAGGGCTGAATCTGCTGACTAGGAAAAGAACTACGCTGACGCCAATGTAAGCAAAGACTATACACATCCAAATTTCATAAGCCAAAGGATCCAGGAAAGAGAATACGCCCGGTTTAGATTTCTGAGGCTTCTTGATCATGATGGAGATTCCCAGGCTCATAAAAGGTTTGGAAAAGTCTATGACTTCTTCTCGCACCAACGTTATGGTGAGGGGGGCAACAGCTATATCTGCTCTCTGAAAAGGGAAAACAAGGCCAAGTTAGCTATAGAACAGTTGCAACATAATCACAATCTAGAATCTCAGGCTAATGAATCAGATGATGAATTACAAAACTGAGTAGGAAGCATTTTCTTTTCAACCTATTTGGCAACCACTGAATTTGATTAAGGAATATGTGATATCGACAGAAAATTATTAACAAGAAAAATTACAATCAAATATGTGCAAGGGCCTCCAGAGAGAAAGAGATCAGTACCAATGTGTATTTATGTTTATGTTCATTTAAAATGGATGAATAAACTCCATTTCAACTGGACAATGAAACTGCAACTGAATTTGTACTTTTCAGGATAATGTATAGGGTCTATATTCCACACGTAAAATGTAATATGTAGTCTGTTTCAGTCATGAACAGTGTTTAACACATAAAAACATATTTAAATCATAGGGAAAAAAAAAGAAAATCCCCCCCCCCCCCCCCCCCAAAGAAACTATTGCGTTAAGGATTTCAAATTTATGTGGATTATTTGATGGCTTTTTAATCTTTTTGTTTAGGAAAAGTTGTTTGACATTTAATAAACTTTTAATTCCAGGAAGAGGAGTTAAAAATAGTTCTTGGGTAAGTGTGAGAGCATGTGCTTTTCTTCTTGCACAAGTGTGTCCCTGTATATCTGGTAGACATGTAACATGGCAAGCACTTGCCTTTTAACTTCTGTGTCATTTTCTAGTAACAGCCTGTACCTGTCCATCTGTCCTCAGGACTCCAGACAAATTACGTGTTTGTTATATATGGATTCTTTCTTTTTCTTTCTACCAGCAAGTTCTGTTGCATTACTGACTATTCCAGATAAACCTAAGATAAGTAATTAGTCATGGAATTTCTGCTGGATTTGGGCACTACAATTTATATATTCCTCTGAAACTACGTTACAATAAAGGAAAGATGATGGAAGGACAGTGGGGCGATAGGAACCAGGCAGCCTTCCGTGGTCACTAAGAGCAGTAAGACAGATCTGTGAATCTCTGAGAAGTAAATAGCCAAGATCATCTGGGGAAGAAGCAAAAGTGTAACGTCATTCTGTTACACAGAATCTCAACTCTATGGATCTGCAATATAGACATTGTTCTGAGGATGGATCATACGGAAGCACAATCTTTTCTCATTGCATTGTCATTCACCAGGGCAATTTGCAATGAGATAATGTCTGGAACCAACACCCTTTCATTTCGGTCCTTATGTTTTTCCTGAATTCCAAGGGAAGGTAAGAATGTGAAGTGAAAATCAATCAATCAATAAAAATTACTTGGTTACTTGATTAAAAATAGTATTCCATAATGGAATTTCAATATATATATAATTGTATCTGTATTTTTATACCAGATCCAAGTCATGCTGTTCAGACAACCTAGCCTTGATTTGGCAAAGTACTCATACAGGTGTCAGAAACTGCAATAGAGGAGATTAGAATGGTTTAAAAAAAAAAAGTTCTGCATTTTAAGAAGCTTTTCTGCAAGAGTCCACATACATTATTTGTAATCTTCTGCGTACCTTTAACAATTCTGTAACTATTCATGATTCTCTTAAAGATGGCCTTTTGTTGATAAAATTAAGAATTTCAGAAAGAAAAAGTGATTCTTAGGGAAAGCTTAGCTTACCAGTAACTAAAGCACTGTGCACCTTTTTAAATCAGACTTTTGTTTCCAAGTAGTGAGTGTGTATTTCTTTCTGACAGAAAAATAAATCCTAATTAAGTAGAATAAGATGTTTGAATACAAATAATACAAGTTAGAAGTTTGAATACAAATTAATTGTAAATGTTAATAAGAAGTGATTAAAATCTGTGCCATAAAATAATTTAAAATAGCTTTATGTAAATCTGATGTTGATATACTCGACTTTCACCAAGATCTGATTTCCCGATCTACTAAGTTCAGTTTTATTGTTTTGTTTAGTTTTCTTTGTGGTGGTGGGTTTTAATTTAATTTAATTTAATTTGAAGTTTAATAAGCAGAAATGACAAAGCCCTTCATAAAGGCAATCTCCACCTCTCAGCCCCATACCAATGTCTGCCTCAACCCTGGTTCCCAAGGCACTCCTGGGTGCTGCACAGCTGAGGCCAGTGGCAGCCCTGCTGGGCCTGCCTCCATTCCCCATGAGCAGACACACAACCTCCAGGCTTCCTGCAGTCCCTCAGGAAGGCCTCCTAACTGTCTGCACCTGCATGTGCAGTTATGAGGGATGTGTACAAACTCGTGGCTTGGAATAATCAAATAAGCCATGTCCACATATATAAGGAAGCCACTTGGAAACCATGGCCCATGGTGTAGTTTGCTATAGCCCTCCTCAGCTCCTTTAGACATTCATGCGTACCAGGACATTGCCCTTCCCCTTGAGTGACTGCTTTCCTTGAGGAGAAAACTCTCACCCGATCTGTGGTTGCTTGCTGCAAAAATCTTTGTTAATGTGGCATGCATCTAGAAACTAGAAGTGCCGGTTGCTTTTGGATGCTGGGTGCTTACTGGCTTTGCAGATGAATGAGTTAATAACCGAAGTAATAGAGACCTAAGGGAACATGGGTAGAGTGCTTGCTCGCTGATGAATTCTCCCCAAACACATATTTGTCTTTTAGCTACTGCTTACTGAACTGCTGTTCAACATTGAACGTCTGTGGTCAGTATAAAATACGCACAGGACATCCGTTTTGAATGCAGTCAGTATCCACTGCTGGCTGGAAGACTAAGCACTCTGACCATGGCTACTGTATTTCAAATTGAACTAATGAAGTAATTACAAATTAATCCTTATTAGAGTAAGCTGAGTGGATGAGGACCTCTGCGGAGCCCCTAGCAATGAGTGCTCAAGGAATAGAGCTGGAGTGGGAGGAAGCAGCCTTGCAGCCTGCGCAAGGCCATCAGCCATGGGACAGCTCGTCAGGGGCTGGATCAGCCATAGGTGTCATTATTTGCTGTAGCACTTTCCTGGACTCAGAGAAATTGAATTCTCCCAAAGTAATATATTAATTGCCAAAGGAGACACAGTGGAGCTCTTCCTAAGAGCTGATGCAGTCTGCAATAAAGTCTGCATCTCCTTCATGAACATCTGGGTTCATGCAGGATGCTCCTGTGGGGTCTTTGGGATTATGTAGCTGATGCTCTGCTTAGCACTGACAAATCAGTTTTTAAATGCCTGATTGCTACCATGTCCTCATTCGTATCACAAAGCATGAATTTATTTGTAAATGATTTTAAATTACATTAATATTAGCAGAAAGATGAATACCTATTTTTCTAATACACTTCAGTCTTCCTGCTTTCCCACTGTTTTTGGTAGGCCTTCAACATCTTGGGAACACCAATAAATAAACATCCTCTGGCCTTCAATGAGTACAACATCAATTGTTCTCATCAAAGGGAGCCAGCATGGGTTCAGACATAGGATCTCAGGAAGCCATCCACAACTCTGGCACTGAAAGCAGCCCAGCAATAGTGCAGCACCTGAGCCCAGTTCCCAACTATTAGTTACACCAGAGAAATTAAAATAAGAGCACTTGCTGCCTATTTATCTAATATAATATTGGAAACGGAGAGCTTATGAAAAGCTCTAAGCACCCCCACAGATCATTAGTAACTGCAGGATGGTTGTGAATCTCTCTTCTTATTATGGCTGCAGATAAGCAGAACCCATAAAAATTGAACTAGATTAAAAATAACACAACAGAACCGCAAACATGCCTCACCCTGTGCAGAGTTGGAGGGGGGGCAGTTAAGAACCTCAACAACTGAGCTTTGCTAATCACTCATGACTAATGGCGTTTCAAACATCATCCTCAATGCATTTAAGCTAGGAGAGAAATGTCATGGATTCCTCTGAGGCTTGTTCTGTCTCTGCCTACCAGTGTGGGAGGACGGATTTAGGGAGGACATGCAGCACGGAGCACTGCCCACTCTGCTCAAAGCCGACCCCAGGGGGCTGCATATCTCAAAACTCTTAAGGGGAGGGAGAAAAATACTAAATGGAAATATCCCTCCGTGCAGAGAAAGAGAAGTGATAAGATGTTCCACCTCTATAATCTGAAAGGTGGGGTGGAAATCTGCTTACAGCCCCGAAGATGAGTTTCACTATCTTCAAAGACACGCACTAGAGGTAGGCAGAAATACTGGGCAGGCTTCTGCTGGTACATGTTCCTGGTTGCTCATGCCTGTAGAACTAGTGCATGGTTTTCCAAGAAACTTGGTGCTGGCTGTACTCACTGTGCAGCCTGTGCTCACACCAAAACAGTGGAACACTGTGCCTGGTGCTCACTGCCCAGTTTCCTTTGGGAGCCAAATTCCCAAGCACTCCAGAGGTGCCGAATGCTTCTGAGGTGAGACTATGCTGGGAAGATGGCTGACTGTGCAGTGTAAGACTGTCAGTGCAGGATGTCAGACAGAGCAACGCCTCACGTGCGGCGCCTGATAGCTGCCTTGTCAGGGGTGCATGCTATCTCCCCAGATATCAGGGTGTGCTGGAAGGCCAGGCCAGGAGTGCACTGTGCTTCTAACACACTTGCTCACACTTATTTAGAAACAACAGCTGAGATCAGTGCAGCAACAAACTGCATTGAAGTTGCACTGCGTATTAGCCGAGCCATGAAAAAAACTCATTTTATGGTGTTGAAACTGCAGTTGGCCTTGGCTGCTGTAGTTTGTCGACATTAATTGAATTCCTTGTCCAGTTTGGATGCACACTGTTCCTCCTGAGGTACTATTGCTGTCTTCTGCAAACAGAGAAGTGGAGGCAGGTCTGCTTTCAGCCTGCGCCTCCCACCTGGCACGGTGCAGCTGGAGCTAGGAGCCGTGCTGCATGGGCCTTGTCCTGGTGAAAACAGCAGGGACGCTCTGAGGAGTGGGATCAGCCTTCCCCCAGCTGCCAGGCCAAGGCTTTCCATGGCAGTCATGGTTTTGCTGCTGCTGTGAGAGGCAGAGCACTTGTGTTGTGGGCCCAGCTGGGCAGGGACAGGAGTGGGCAGCCTTGCTGCAAACAGCTGCAGGGGCCTTGTGGCTGGGGACCGCCTCAGCTTTACATCCCAGCTTCATTCCTCGGTGCTGTTTTACATATTGAAAGGTTCTTACAAAGACCTTCTGTAACCTGAGGGGAGTTTTAAGGGCTGTAAGGTCTGTCCGCTCTTTCCACTCCCAGAGCATTTGTAGCTACAATTAAGAGACGTGTTCAGCCTACTCTCAATTAGCCTCAGCGACTTGAAAGCATCAGGCCCAGGGAGGGAGCTTTCCCTGGCGGCTCGGTGAAAGCAGAACAGCGGCGTTCTTTGAGAGGGGAAGGAATCAAAGCCTGCAGAGGAGAGGAGAGCAGTGCCAAGGGCTGGTGGCAGGCGGGCATAGAGCCCTGCGCACAAAGCCCTGCTCCAGGATGGATGGCTGCGGTGGTGCTGGCAGAGGGCAGCTCGTAAGCGCCGACTGGGGAGGGCAACACCTGCCTCGTTGGTTGGATTTAAACAGCTCACTCACAAATTGAGAGAGCATCACCTTCTGTAACGGTGCAGAAGGCAGATGTCTGTCTGATCAGGCCCTGGACCCAGGGTGAGCTGCCCCAGGATGCGCTGGGATGGGGTGGTAGTTTGTGTAGGCAGATGAGAATTCATGCCTTAACAAAATGCTATTTAGCTTGCTTAATAAGCATGCACCATAGACCTTAGCGGGGAATACAGCTCATGTGTACAGCAAGTTTTAGGTTTGCACAGGAGTGGGATAAAGTGGTCCTGGTGCTCCCTGGTGTCCGGAACCTAGAGCTCACTGCTGGCTGAACTAGACACCGTTCTCCACCAGGAACAACTAAAACGAAACAAATTTATAGATCTGGGAACACTTATGTGTTAGGTAAACTTAACTTGATATATTTCAAATTTCAGTTAAGAGTTAAAAGTACTTTTCTAAAGTTTTTCAAGTATCAGTTAAGAATGTGAAGTATACTCTTCTAAAATGCCCAGGAAAACAGCTTTCACTGCTTACTTTGCTATTGTCAAATATTTCCATTATGTTTTAGAAGTTTATCTTAGTTTAAAAAGCAGTAGTGCATTACATTAGCATTTTTATGGTAGAAGATAAAGTCTTATTTTGATACCAGTAGAGTAAAGGATCAAAATTAAGGTTTTGTTCCACCTAAAATGTCATTTTTGGATTTATCGAAAACTGACCAGTTTTTATTCCCAATGTCAAATTTTTACACAATTATTATTATCAACTTTTAGTAATTGCTAACAAATCAAAAGCTAGCTCATCTCTGTCAGGACTTGTGGGCTCTGGGTAGAAAGCAAAGCCATTTGGGGACACCTGCTTGGCCAGCACTCCCTGCATCTGGGGCTGCCACCTCTATGCTGCCAAGAGCAAGTCTGCACCACAGCCAGATTATCACACAGCCTGGTGCAAAGCAACACCAAAAGGTCCAAGCAGGGCCAGCTGAGGTCGACCTGGCTGACAGCACAGGAGGTCTTTGTGCCCTCCAGCCATCTCTGAAGTACAATAGAGGACAGGGGAGGGAGAAAGTCTCCAGTGGGAAGTGTTTTAGTGTGCTTGTCCCACGTGGTGTGTGGCTTCTGGGACTGCCCTAGTTAGCCCCATTGGTGCTGAGCTCAGGCTGGCCCTGCACTCTGGTCAGGGCTGTGCTGGTCACCTGGGCCTGCAGTGCTGGACTACACCATTCATCATCTCCTTCCCCACATCCTCCCTACTCAGACCCCTCCTGTATAGTCTCTGGAGGATGTAAGGACCTGGCTGCACCTTCCTGGCTGCATGCTGCATCCCACAGGAAGCAGGGGTAATGGCAATAAAGAACTGGCACAAACTAAACATTAATTACAGTTAATTAGGGTTTTGGCATTAAAGTTCCAAGCCATTCACTTCCTGTGGCTGTGCTAAGAGCACTTTTAGAAAAGGGTAGCACACATGGAGTCTTATGCAAAGAAAGAGTGCAGTTTAAAAAATACTTGGTAAGACTTCCCAGCAGTGTGGGTGGCAGTGTCATGTTTGTCGGGCCAGGAACGTTCTGCGTTTGACAGATGAAACACTTGAGACAAATGCAATCTAAAAGATTGTTTTCTGCCACAGCTCAGTTCAGCTGCTGGCTAACTGGTACCAAAACCAATCAGGCCCCTTTGATTCCCTCATGTCTATCTTCTATACATGCTAATAAAGACATTTAAAATCTAATCTCCCTCTTGTCTTCCCAAAATGGAATCTGGAAGAGCCAAATATGACAGTCATTTTGCAGACAGGGCTCACAAGGGCATTAGGGTAAATGTACAGTTTTAGATCCCTAATAGAGTTTTAAGCCCTGGAGAGATAAGGGGAAGTCAGCACATAAATGAGATGGTTGCTCCTAATAATTAGCACATTTAGAGTACTCTTCCTTCTCAAAGGGCTTTTTGCACATCCTTGTGAGTTTTGTACCCGGGGCCAAGGGTATCTCATGATCTCAGCAAGCAGGACTGGGAAAGTGCCTGAGGGGCTCCTGAGGTCTGTGCTCAGAGGCCAGGGGCTGCTAGCAGAAAGCCAGGTGGATTTCTGCACACAGCTCTCCAGCTTGGCTGCTCAGCTCAGCAGGATGGGAGCTTGCTCAGCAGCGTGGAGCCATCAGCATTAACCCAGGTCTGCAGTCAAACCTCAAGGGATACATCTGACCTTTTAATAATTGAGTACTGCGGTTAAGAGGCTTCAGTAACTGAGCTCACAGTGTGCAGGAGGAGCTGTTGGGGGCCAGGGAGGGAAACAATCCTCAAATTTTCATTAATGAGAAAGCATGGGTGAAAGCTGTGTCAGAATTGAATGGAACAGATCTTTTTTTTGTGGGGAAAATGACCACCATGGGCAGATTTGGTGTTGTTTTAAAGTATGGTCAACAGTGCCCGTGAGGCTGTACTTCACAGGTGTGGGCAGGTGACAGGCACGGTTGGGCCAGAGGGCTCAGTCTGATGCTCAGGAGGCAAGCTCTGAGTTAGGCTCATCCCAGGGAGATGGGGAAGAGGCTGCAGTAGCGAGCCTGCTTATCCAAGCAAAGGCTGGGTTCAGGTGGCCCTTCATACAGATGGATCTTGCACTGCTCAGCAGCTGCACGGGCTAATCCTGCTTGGCTCCCATCCCAGAAGTAGTGGCCCGTATTGCACCTTTCTTCCTCTGGCGTAGATGGTCCTTTTGCCCTGGCTGTTAGAAGTAATTTTAGATTCTCTTTGTCATGTCTTTAGTGTATGATATGATTTTTCTTTTAAGTGCATAAACTGTTTCATTGCTTGTCACTTGCAAATATATCAAAAGGACCCAATTACCATTAATACTCTTGATATTTCTTGAACCACACACTGGGAAACCGAGGGTTTAGGTTTTCATTGCAATGCAATTATGCCTGAAACTAAGCTAAGCTTTTCCTTCAGATGTTCTTAATGTACTTGTATTCTCCAAGAAAGGACACACTGTTTTCCCCAATCACAGAACTGAGGCACTGGATGTTCAAAGATTTGGATAATGTCAAACTTCAACGCAATAGGAAAGCAAAGATACAACCCCGGGATCCAGAGCCCTGTTTATGTTCAAGAATAGATTTCCCTCCCTCCCATTAATACACCACCACAAAATCATTGTCATTCACGTAAAATATTTGAAGTCAAATAGGCTAGAAAATATGTAATAAAGGATTAGGACTACAGAGGAAAAAAAAATCTGGAAACCTAGCAACTACTTTTAAAAAAGACCAATTCATTTGATAAGAGTTATCTCACCACACATTTTGCAAGATATGATGTTATTGTAGGGAAATTTTGAGGTGAGTTTTAGAAACTACACTCATCAAGGGAACAAAGGGATGTAATGGAAACATTCACTTCTATACAGATATTTTTAATAAAGGAAAGCTTGTTAAAAATAAACTGTAAAGAGGATTTGGGTGGAATCACAAATCATCTCATTAGCATTTGGGGGAAAAAAAGCCAAGATGAAACATCAGCTTGTAAAGTCTTTTCTGCAAAGCCAACTTTCTCCCCCTTCCATCTGGCTTATTGTATCAGCATTCCAAAATTCGCATTTTCAAAGAAGTTTCTAAAATGGCAATTCCAGACTGTTTTTCTTCTTACTAAAGAAAGCAATATACACCCAATATAGAAATATAAAGAGGAATATATTGAATTAGATTTTTTGTGTGTGTCTGACAGTTGATTTTTAAAGATTTTTTAAAAATTGTGGGTGGTTTCAGGCCTGTATTGCCTCTTATGCTAAAAAGCAAGCATGGTGCTGAGTCTTTGGTCTCAGACAAAAACTAATCTCAGTGATCTAACAAGGCTCAGCATCGTAAGATCACACCTTTAATGTTGGGGGCAGCCCCCATCACTCACAGGACTGATCGAGAAAAAGATGTGGCAAGAACAAGAGCAGTGCATGAAGGGAAAACTAGAAAATCTGCTGTAGATAAAGAATTTGAAATTTTCCCAATGCAAATTTCAATTTTTTGTGAAATCTGATTTGGAGAACAGTGGTAAAAAAGTGACACTTGCTTTTAATGACATGATTAGAAAGCTAGGCTATAAAAATGAATTACACTGAAATGCATTACAAAGAAATATCTAGAATTTTAAAAGTGTATTTAAACAGATTATCTTTATTTTGCAGTTTATTAACTTCGAGCATAACTTTTCATAATAAAGAACATGAAAATGAAGGTTAAGAGAAACTTACCCCATAGACCAGTTCACCCACCATGCCATTCCATATCTTAGTCTCAGGGTCCCTAGCTCCATATTTCCCATCTCCAACAATTGACAGTTTGTATTTTATTCCAACATGTTTTGCTATTTCAGAAGCTAAGTCTACACAATATCCTTCATATCTCTCATTCCCTTCTAGTTGTTCATGGTTTTTCTTATACATTACATATGGTGATTCCTTTGAAACAAAAGTAAAGATCAAAAGTCTATGAATGTAAAACACAGCTTTAAAACATTCAAAATGATAGATGTTATGATCCTTACTTTATATTAATGGCAAGTATTTACAGTATTTCCTATGGTACAGAAATTAGGCAGACAGACTTTCACACTTTAAAAATCCTTGGCATGATCCCACAGTCAAACATGCTATAGATTTTACTCTTAGTACAGACCCATTATAAGACAACAGGACTATTCCACTTTAACAAAGTTGCACTGTTGTCTGCAGGATTAAGCTTCATTTTTTAGGTTATTAGACAGTCAAATAGCATCACTGTAGTAATAATTCAGTTTTTAGTGTTTATAGAACATACCCAACGCTTGTAGCAGCAAAATTATTTGCTAAGTCCCCCATGGTCTAGGATGGAGCTCTGATGGGGATATTTTCAAAGCAGCCTAAAGAAAGCTAGGCTAAAATCCCCAGCAGTATTTTTTTTCCCCACTGAATTCCCTTAGCCATCTTGGAAAATTCTGGCCGAAATGATGATTATATCTTGCTAACTTCATAGGAGTGTAAAACACAATGGTTCAGGAAAGAGCATAAAATTGGATCATGCTTTGTAGAATTGTAACAGACATAAAAGTTACAAACAATACTACACAGAACACATTTGCTAAAAGCAATGGGACTAACACAGGCATTGCTGTTTATGAAACACATGAAGAGCTTTACTCCTTTGGAATTTCATGCGTATACATAGCTTTAATCCCAGTGCTAGAGCATTTCCAGTTCTCTACAGGCTTCACTGTATCACCCTTCCTCAGTCCACAGGGGTTGAGTTTACAGAAGCCGTACCTGAGTGAGGGGTGCAAGATTTGACCCTACAGCAGGAAGGCCAGATCCTGCCAGCAGTCATATACATGCATAACTTCACTTATGTGAGCCATTTGGTGGCATTCAAGTGTCTGAGAAGCAGGGAAGCACAATGCTGAGCTCAGTGGGATTCCTGTGAGTAAACTCAAGGATATGCATAGAAGCTTGCAGTGTCAAGCCCTCAGCAAATCTCTGCAGGATACTGAACTTTTCAGTCACTTGAAGTAACACAGAAATATTCAACACCAGCCTCCTGACAAGGCGTTTAACACATCTCAGGAGCTGTGCATCTTATTTCCTAAACACAAACACGCTAAGAACATTAAACTTACCAGGATGGTAGTGACTACTATGGTTCTGTTCTCCACAGATGAAGTGTCATTAGAAGGCAGCTGATCTAATGTTGGCACAAATCTTTCATATTCATTCCAATAACCTGCCTATAAAAAGGGATATTGTTAACCTTACTACATATATTTACAAGGGCTTTGGTGCATGAACTTGTAACAAGAACTATCAAAACGTGTGGTTTTGTAACATTTAGTCAGGGTTGCATTAGCTTTAATAGATACAAGCCAAATTGAAGAGAAAATACATACTAAATTCTCAGTGTCTAAATTCACATTGTTATGGTACCTGTGGAATAAACTCCTATGTATCCACAGCATAAAGACAAGAAAACACTGCAAAGCACTTTGAGTCAAATACCCAGGTTTGAATTTTTTATCAGTATTCTGCTGCAGTTCAGGCAGTGAGGACAGCACCTGCAGACGTGCCTGAGAGAGCTTCAGAGCAGATGCACAGACACTGTTAGCAATGCAGGCACAACAGCATAATCCTCAATGCGGATTACAAAGCCCTCAGACTATGAGGTGACTGTTTGTCAGCTGGCTTGTGCTGACCTTCATGGTGCCGTGGCTGTGTTGCTATACTACAACTACACTAATTTTTATATTTCTGCACGGACGTGCTGTAATCCTAGCTGGGTGGCTGGGTTGTGTCCAGAGGTATTCTGTTATCAAATAAGTGCAGAAGAGTTTACAGAGTTGCACTGGTGACTGAACACGTTAGGTACCTACTATCTCTGAAATCAGGGGGATGACGTGTCTTATCTACTCAGACTCATCACTCAACACCCCTGAGAACCTGCCTACCTAATTATTTTTTTTTTGCCCTAAATTGCTTTTATAAAAGGCAGTCACACCACTTAGCATCTATACTTTATTTAGGAGACAGGAGAACATGCAGTGAAAATCCTAATTAAAACCCAAATTATTTTCTGTTAATTTCAGAAGATTTCTAAAACGCACTCATTCCAGTTTCACTATTGCTCTGTGGCCTCTGTTGGAGAAGGGAAAGATGGAGAAGAATTTAGGAGGTTGGGCTGAACACAGGGACATGACAGCAGGCACAATGCTCAGCATAAAAGCTTAAGGTGGTTTCTAATAGAAAAAGTAGGGTTTGAACTTGAAATGGAAACCAATGAAGATATTAGACAGGATGAGTGATATGTTTCAGAAACAGAATAGAACAAGGTTCTTGGGATAGGGAAGACAGCAAGAAGGCAGGGATTCCTCTGGGTCTTGTTTTTGCAGTGGCTGAGCATCATTATTGAGTTCCATTAGTTTGCTGGAATAGTATTATCAGAAATATTATTTCTGAAGATATGAAATCTGAATGTATATCTTGAAACTGACCTTTCTTGATCCAGAAGCTTTCATTTCATACACATCAATTGTGTAATTTGTTCTCCGCCCGTAAGTATCAAACTGGATATTCCCTGTCATTCCTTGAACTTGCACCTTAAGGCAAAAAATAGAAAAAAAAAAAATATATATATATATTAATAATAGATTCACTCTATATTTTCCTCTGTTACATTTGGCAGGAACTCACTAGCTGTAGCACAATTTTTATCCGTATAAGAAACCTGTAGCACTTCTGACAGACAGCGGTATTCTTCATAATAAAAAAACCCAATCCTCTCAGTTTCAACCATACCTATCCTCTGTTAGTTAGTACTCTGCTGGTGACTCACCACTGCAGAGTGAGTTGCATTTAAGTGTAAGTGAAATTAGCCCTGCATGCATGTTAAATATAAGAAAGACTGATTGTGCCACGCTTAGTCACACTGGGTTCACTGATGTAGAAGGGGTATCAGTGAGCTACCTGCAACAATTCAACGCTATTAAAGCCCTTGCAATATGGCATGGAGTGATTTGTGATATGGACCAAAATTTCATGTCGTTGCTCATTCTGGGAAGTGCTTTATTTTAAGATCAGTCCCAGCGTAGGAGAAAGGAATGAATGTATTTGAATGAACATAGACAATTGTCTCTAACGCTTATGGGGTTTTGGTCTCAATCTGGATGGATGGGTGTATAGACGGTAAGTCATTATCATTACGTACTCACATGAATCACTTTAAAGGGAAGTATGAAGTAATTTGTTTCAAAGAAAAAAAAATCTTTCTTATTTCCCTGTATGGAAGTGTGAGGTATTTCCATTTATCGCTTATTGACACTGGCACGCTCTCATCTTAGGCAGAAGGGGTAACAGTCTGAAACTGCAGTAGGAGTAAATTAGCTTTCATATTCAGCAGGATGCTTCAGAAGCTACAGAAATGTGTGGTGGAAAACTCGCCAAAGGGAAACTGTGAAACCACAGTCCCTGAAGATGTTCAGAGCTGGTTTCTGAGCTGTTCATTATGCTTTGGAGATGGTACAATTAAACTTCTTATGATGGACAGGGAAAGGCTACATAAAAAAGTTAAAACTCCTTTGGCCCCAAATTATCCAGTGAGTCAAACTGAGAATGACATATAAGTAATGTGATTTTGTTAGTTAGTGGATTTGAACCCTTTTAGCAGCTCATGTTTTCAAGAATCTGGAAGAATTATGTGAGCTTTTCCTGTCTCCGGAAAGCTGAAGATGTGCACCAGCCTTTGAAAGCCAAATGTGTTCCAAAGAGGTTTTATCAACTGTGGACTGAGCATTTGTACAATAGTTGACATATAATTTGCAGCCAGATGTGAGCTGTTGTGCCTGCTTTTGGCACTTGCTAGAAGCTGTCTGACTACCTTAGCACAGGGTATGTCTCAGCAGAGCTTGTTAGGTCTGGTTCATCCTGAGCCGTATTGAGATGTGAGCATTGTGCATTTGACACCTTTTGACTTCAAATTTAATTTGTTTCTATCTTTGGTGGGAAAACTCAGCACTTCTCGAAATCTGGCTGCAGAGAGGCAGGAAGACTCACCAGGACTCAGAACGTGTCTGGTAGCAGTGTGCAGAAGCAATCACAAATTAAGCGACAATTTATAACTGCCCAGATCTGTTCAGGTAAACTGTCTGTCACTTATCCGGTGCCTTACATTTAGAAATACAGACATGCAGAGCTTTTGAGGCTGTGGGGAAGCAGTCAGGTAATGCCTATTTCCCTTTTGCCAGCAGGACAACTGTAGTGTGACACTGCATCCTTTGCTGGCAGAAGGATACTTCTGGGAGGTCTTGAAAAAATATTGTTGAGTTGCTGTTATGGAGCAGAGAGGAGAAATTGTTATTTTTTTCTTGATGAAATTTTTTTCTGACCAGGGGAGACTGATGAATGGAGTGGGGTCCAACAGGCAGTGCTACTGTGGGATGATCCGCAGTGGTTGCAGAAAATGACACGAACCTCATTTACAACCTGCTGGAAAGTTGTAAGTCTACTTTTGTGCCAGTTGTGATTTGGGCTTTGTATATCCTGTGATTGACATTTTTTCAAATATATTCTCTACATGACATAGTGTCCTATTGCAGTGTTCATGTTCTTTCTTGATATTAACACTTTGTATCTCATTCAGAGAGGTTTTATGTTTCACTTACAATAAAGTTCAGACAGACAGTACAAATTCTGTAACTATTACAAAGATTAAGTTAACATCTCTTCAAATGAAGACAATGCTACATGAGTCAACATGCAGGTAATGCATTCATTAGGGTGTGACCTAATGGCATAAGAATAGCTCTGACAATGAGACTGAACTGTCTCTTTCCTTTAGCGAATGAGGGGGAGAATAAACCTTTGGATATCATCTTTTCACTTTGGTGACAAAAAAGCCATCAGTAAACTAAGAGGTCTGACCCAGGATTTGTTTTTACCTAACAGCGGCTTAGTCCTGATCTCACTCACTTTAGTTTCATGCCTAAATTTTTACAGTTACTTAGTTATCTGACTGTTTTTAGTTGCTTGAGCCAGATCAAAAGCACACTCTATTCTTGTCTCTTATGTATACGAAAAAATTACATACGTGTCTTCAAGCTAATAAATATATGTATCCCTGCATGATGTACAGTACACGTGCTGAAGACCCGGTCTGGTTTTGCTTGTCATCTTTGCAGCTTGAGCTTGACTTTAGAAACTCTCAGTACCTGGCAAACTGGCACATACTCACTCCCGTGGGTGGAAAATAAGCCTACAGATGCTCTGGGGTTACACTGGTCCTACAGGGATGTGACTTTGGCCAGCTCTTTGAGAATTAACTAGTTATGGCTTGCTTGCTACTGAATTCGTCCTAGCCATCCTTTGGAGTTTGTCATAAAGTTTGGTTTGCTTCTTCTCTTTTGTCCTGAGAAGCAGCTGTTGTTCTTGTGTGCAGAAACTGTATATGGAGTAGCTCTGCCCCAGCAGAGTTGCTGCTGTCGTGAAATATACACATCCAATTGCCATAGAATTTTTGCCCTTACCATTTTCAGCGCTCTTTCTATATCAATTCCTTGGCTCCATGGTACTGCAGGGTTGGCCAGGCAGTCCCCAGCACTACCTCTCCTGGAGACATCCACACGCTGCCTTCGGAGGTAACGGAAAGCCTCTGCTATGACTAGGACTGCATCATGGGTCAGGGCAGATGTATACTAAAATTGATGCAAATAAAACATGATGACAGACAGTAACCTTAGAATCACCCTAGGTTTATCATAAGGTCTTGTCCTCCTATCTTTAATATACTCTTATAAGAATCATGTTCAGAAGAATCAAACCTTTTGCTTGCTCTCTGTCTCTCTTGCCACAGATGCTTTTTTAACAACTCTATTCATTTCAAGTGACTAATTGAAATAAATAATAACAATAAATAATAAAAATAAAATAAATAGTAACAATAAGGATTAAAATAATAGAACAAGTTTATAGTTACATAAAGAATAAGTTTAACTGGAAGCTTGTTCATCTAAATGACGTCACTACAAAAATTGGCAATTCCATGCTGGCCCCTGTTGCTACTGATAGCAAGAGCTCATATTTGTTTATTCCTTGAAGTTCTCTTTTTTTTTTCACAACAGGATTGCCAGGATGGTTTTGAATTGAAGCTAACATAAATCATTTCTGTTTGGACCATAGTACTGATTAGGTAGCATCTGTGGCCAGGAATAGATCAGTTAACATTTTTAGTAGACAGCTATACAAGCTAGAAATCATAAAACACACGTAAGGCATTACATCTCCTTGGTAATTGCCCATCTGCCTTCTCTCACACCACTGTAAATCTGAGGAAGGTGATAAGCTTTGTGTAGCAACAAGTCCTCAACAAAACCCTGGGAGTCCTTAATGAATTGTTCATGCTGCTGTCAACTTCATCCATTGCTGGTGACATCCATCTGGTGACATCTCCCAATGTATTACCTACAAAAATATCACTTTTTTTTTTCCTTTTTTTTTTTTAATACCATTTCTGCCACGTTCCTGTGCTTGTCTGAAACTTCTTCCCTCCTAGGTTGGACGTAAGGTTCTATACATAACATTGCTGGTTTTCACTGTCAGTCTGCACACCTGTAATTTAGGGGTCTGTGCAATTTAGGGGAAACCATTTGAACATGTGCACACTGGCAGCAATTGAATGTGATCAGTCTAGAAGAACAGATTTCAAATCCCTTGTAACTAAGTGACCCTTCGCATTTCCACTATTTTGTATGAGAATGGAGAGGCATGTCCTGTAGGGCAGAACAGCACGATTGGTTGTCTGTGTTTCTTAGAAATGCATATGATCTGGTTGCAAATTTGATATAAAGCCTTAGGAAGTCTGCACAGAACAAGGCATGCCTGCATGTGCAGATCAAAACGAAAAAGGAGTGCAAAGGTAGCACTGTGAAGGTTATACAGCAGCCTCTCTTACTGAGTTTTAAATGACAGCAGTTTATAAACTTTCATTTGGTGTGCGTGGTGTTCCTGCTCTGACTGTGCCAAGGCACAGGCATTTTTTGATCCTGCCCACTTTTACCTCTTCCTGTAATCTTGCAGCACTCACTCTCTCCTCTTAACTGACTTGTTAGTTAACAAAAATTATATCAGATTCCACAGAACAACATAGGATGTGGTATTAATTTCATCAGGCATTTGTTCTTGTGTTAAAAATAAATAAATTAAACAAAAATAATAGCTGTCCAATCTAGCACTACATAGAATTTACAGTGATAATTTTTTTCAGCAGAACGCGTCAATTGTCAGTAACCTTAATGCAATCCCTTCCAAGTCATGCCAAGAGAGCTATCTAATTTTCTACTTTATTTGAATTCTGCTTATAAATGCATGAACACGCAAAGAAAAAAAAAAAGAGAGAGGGAAGGGAAAGGCTGATAAAATACAGAATAAATTAAACACCAGGGCTTTAATCTCTAGGCAATTTTATTTCCTAATCAGAAATATTGTACATCAATTTTTAAGTATGCTTTTTGTCTGATTGACAAATATTGTGCACATTTCTATAATGAGTGGTATATTTGTGGAAAGGTAATACCTTCTCTATGTTTGTATGATACACTTAAGATTATTTTTTAAGGATAGAGAATAATTTTTCCCTCAAGGTAAATTGCTTTCAAGTGGAACAAAATATTCCCAGGTTAACTTCCTATCTTTCAGAGCATTTAAGGTTAGTACAACACTTATCTTCACTTCTGCCTCTCTCCTAGGAAGCTTTAGAAAGCGGAAGTAGTTTGTAATCAACAGGGAAGAACACACCAAGCCAAGCCCTGTTTGCCTTTCCTTGCTTTCTCTGAAATGCCAGCTAGGCCGTGGGATGGCATGAGATAATTTTCCTTCTCCAAAGAAACCATGTGATCTCAGGGATGGAAGAGACTGCAGTGAAGTGTCCGGTCCACTCCTTCCTTCTGAATTAGGTCCACTCTGAATAGACTGTCCCTGATATGTCTGTTAAACCCACTGCATTTAAACACACTGTGAAAGAGGCCCCTTTATCTCCCAACATACATATTACTGTACTTAGCACCACTTACGTTTGTGTGTGTGTGTGTGTGTGTTTATTACAACTCATCTTGAATGCCAATTCAGCTGAGTGCTTCCTGTCCCAGTCTGAGCACGCATTTGATTTGTGTCTATGTGTGATTAGAGAACTAAACTCTGCCAAGACATGGGTGAAGGCAGTCGCACTCAACTGTCTGCAGTTGTTTGGTGATCAGAACCATCCTGGAATAGCTGGGGTGCAGCTCAGCCTCTATGCCACCAGTCCCCAGGCGTGCAAGGGGACCTACCATTGGGTAGAAGAGGTGCTACCACCTTTTAAAGATGTTAAAGTAGTTTAACAGCTAAGGTAGTTTAGGTTTGGCCATGCCATCTTTCTTGGTGGCTGGACTAGAGAGCACATTCTAGCATCATTTACCTTACAGTATGATGTATCTCTGGAAAATAGCTGATTATTTTATTTTTTATACAAAAACGCTATGTACTGGAGGACTAATACAATTGTTAAATAACAAATAATTGCTTTGAAGTAACTCTTTTAATCTCCACCATTGTCAGAATGAAATAAATACCTTTAATGGTGAGTTTTTGGCTTCCGGGAATTCTCTTTCATCGAGCCTCACCCAGCGCTGTAGAAACTGCTGAACCATTGGGTTTTCATTATTAACTATCTGGAATCCAGTAACATTGGCACCTCCATGCATCACCCTCTCCAGCACAATGTCGGTGAAACCCTGGGAGGACACGTGAAAAACAAAAATTATTGCCATCTAAACCACCTTTTCTTTGTCTTGGTTTTACCTGCTAGAAATTTGGCACAAACCACTGAATTTCATTCTTGTTAGCTGAAAACATTCTGCCATGGAGACCATTACTATCACAACAGCAGTTGGGATTGTGATAGCAGAATTAGTAAATGTCTTAAGGTTTAGACTTTTGCAATGGAAAACTGCCCTGTTGTGTAATGTGCTGTGTCGCACGTAGCATCCACTGGTCAGAAGGAAAACAGCAGGGAAGCCTGAAGCACCTCTTCCTTTTCTCCTTGTCGTGGTGCAAATCTGCCCAACATCTCACTTCCATTTGAAGAGCAAAGCGTGCAGAGCTTCAGTATTGGGAACAGAAAGCCAGAGAAGAGCCACACTGTTCTGTGGAGGCGAGGCACAAACCTCCTGGCTACGCAGCCGTCAGTCAGAGCACCGCTTAACATTTTGCTTTCAAACATAATGGTAGGATTCTCTCCCACTCCCTTGTTATTTATACCTGTGGCAGTAAATTGGTGTCTTTTTGATTAGCGTGACTTGATTGCAGTCATGTTTACTTGAATGCCAGTGCTTACACATGCTAAAAGGCAACTCAGAGTAAGAACTCACGTATTTCTATGCACACTCTACAGTCTAATCAGTCAGATCACGACTGATCCTTATAAAGCAAAATGGCACATTTTGAAGTTGTACAGTAGTCACATTAAGTAAGGATATTTTTAAATTTGTCTTCTGTTTTAATCAGATCAAAACATGAATACGGAGAACATTCTACCAAGTGGGATTGCTAACTTCAAAGTGTGATCTTTGGGAGAACATTTTTCTGCTCACAGCAGACATGGAAACCAAAACTAGATTCTGCAAGGATCAACTACAATATGACATTTATTCTAAGGAACTTCAGTGGATTCAGTTTCCAAGTCATCACACACACCCCTGAAAGCCAATTTTAGATTCCAGAAGTAGTCCTGATGCAGATAAAAATGTCTTGTTTTATCCTGGTAGGTCAGTGCACATGCTGTCACCAACCCACACTCTCACTCTGTAATAAAAATGAATGGCTGAACAGTCTGGGCATTTCACTTGGTGGAATTACTGTTTTAATTTGCAGCTTTTCATCATTTATTTTATACATAAATATTCTACAATTATTTTTCCTAGAGTGCTAAATTTCAAATATGTTACATAGAAGATTATGGTTACCAAGCATCTTATTTATGAGGACACGAATTAGTGGAAAACACATAATTAAATCATTACTTTAAAATTAGTAGAGGATATTAGCTGCTTAGATAAAATGCAGACCATAATTGACTACAAATGACTATAACCTACCAGTCCCAGTATTTAGTGAAGTCATTTCTCATAATCCAAGAACTCACTCAGGCATTTTCTCTACTGCTGATTAAAGTTGACACAACCTGAACAGAATATATTACCCTCTCAACCTTAGCTATACTTGTAATGAAGAAAAAAGTTCTTACCAGGTTTGCTAACATGTAGTGATAGCCTCTAGAATGTTTGCCAAGGATTACAACCTGTGTGAAGAAAAAAATTGTGTTACTCAGTGTCAGAAAGGGGATCAGTCTCAACTGGTAGAAAATGGGACAGAAAATGAACATTTCTGTAATCCTCTATGCCCAATCCATGGGGAGCGTGAACATTACACACCTGTGACTTTACAGACATGATGCAGTCATACGTGTTTTTAAAACCTGGGCACTGCACCGACCAGAGTGACCCATGGGGCATTCTCCTAGTGGAAATGACCTCACTTGGCAATCTCACCCACTTGAGCATAGTGTTTCCCCGCTGACCATAGTCATTTTAGCTATCACTTCACTAATTTCTGCTCTTCAATGAGGTAGCAATATATCTACTTACCTAGTAAACTCACTACGGGTGTGTGAGAAGCATATGAGACAGCCCAGCCTCTCATCCTGCTTACTGAACTGTGCTGGCACAGGGCGCTCTGATGGCACTTGTACAGGGGGTTTCTTGCCATGAGAGCCCTGACCAAACCTTGTCATATATGAATGCTTAATTTTTTAGTTATACGCAGTGACTTTCATTGTCTTTTAATGGAGTTCAAAAGGAATGAAAACATGTCACTACCAGCGCATCTAAATGGAGATATTTGACCTTACATGTTTAGTCAAAATCTGTACTAAATACAATGCGGCACTTCCACTAAACCAACATCTCCTGCCCTCCCTGACCCCAGCTGGCTATCTCTGTGTGCAAATGGAGCCATTAAATGGAAAAGTAAAGAGACAGAAAAGCAGCAGGCTGAACTGAACAGTCGGACTCTGCAAAGATGAAGAGGACAAGCCAGGGCAGCGCTGGCTGGCAACTGAGTTCTGCCATCCCATGTGCTTCTGCTGTCACTCCAGTAATACTGTACTTTCGTAGAAAGGAGAGAAAAAACTCCCCATGTTCAAGCAGCTGGCTGGGGGCTCACCAGTAACAGCTCCTGTGCAAATCATGCCACTGCACTTAGCACCATCCCCCTGCCTTCAGGCTATAGCCTCAGTAACATCCATCTAGTTTCATCTAGGTCAGGGGGAAAAAAGTCCAGCAGAAAGAATTTAATTAATAAATGTGGTGATAACGTGTGTGTCAGGACAGAAACCAACTCAGACTTGTAGGATGAACTACTGAAGGTTAGAAACAACAAACCCAGCTCTGACCATACACCACAGCTGTGCTGTATCACAGGCTGTACCAAAGAGCAGGTCAAGTGGTCAGGCGATGCTTTTTGATGGACCACTTATGTCCTTGCTAAAGTGAGATGACATTTGAGTCGCTGCCTTTGGATACGCAGAGGAGCCTCTTAAGGTTCTTGATTAAATTATTAAGTTCCCAATTGTCTCTTTGGGTTGCCTTGTCCTTAATAGATGTCATTTCTTTCAAATTCACATTTAATTCTGTAGGAATTTGCATACTTCCAGCAGCCTGAAAATAAATTGCTGTTCTGGTTCTCTTGAGAACTGTATGTACATTCTGTTGGTAGGAAGCATCTGCTTTCCTACACTCACACTTGTTTTCTATGGAAATGTGCAGGCTTCCTTCAGATCATCTGGCGTGTGCGCTATTTGCATAATGAATTCTCTGTGTGTTTAAATTTCACCTTAATGGCAGTGCTTTCCTTTTAAAAGGTTAGAGACAAAGAGCTTAACAACAACGTGCTTTGTCATTTTAACCTTAATAAAAAATAAGAAAGCTTTTACAGATCTATCCAGAAATGTGGTTATTTAAGAGAAAATACCATGACAGATGAAGTCAGGGACTGTAAGGAAAACATTCATGGAGCTGCTACAGGCATCTGGAGAAATACTGCACATAGGAAATGTAGGACTCATTAGCATAGATCAGATTCAATTTCTATCTCCTCTATTGTCATGCCTCCAGAATGTCCAGGATTAACTCTGTTTAGTTCCTTAGAAAGGTCCAACACAGTACAGTCATGCTTTAATTTGTAAAGCATCTTTCAAAAATGACCTGTTACTATTGCTATTCATACAGTCAACCACTTTAGTTCATAATTATTTAACTGGATCTGAGCAATGCTTTTAAAACTCACTACATGTACCATCCTAAATCTTAATGAGGGCAATTCTTCTCCCCCCCTGCTTTCCACCCCTACCAACTGCCCAGCATCTTGCAGGAGTTGCTGGATTAGTGTGCCTAGCAGAAACAATCACAGACATCAGTATTACTCCTCTGGGAGTGCAGGGATGGACAAAGCTTTTTTATGAAGAAAGAGAGCAGGAATATAACCAATAAATCTCATCAACTGCTTAGATATTGTGAAGCTTATATAGAAAGTGAGATAGTGGTGGTGAATAGAAAGCCAGGATTACAGGACAAGGATTTCAGAGAGCTACATGTCTTTGGTAAGTTTCACTTCCAAGACTTAATATTGCTTTCACTTTGACTGAAAGAAAAGCTTACAGGTTTTTACACTGAACAAAGGAGGAGGAAAAAAAAGACTGGAAACTCTCATTAATAATTCAGACATCTGATCACAAACAATTCTTGTTGTGTAGATAAAAAGAATGTAATGTCGGGTTTGATACGGAGCCAAAAAAAGTTTGTATTTTTAATTAACTCTTTGGATGTTTCCAATTAATTAACAGAAAATCCGGAGAGAACATAATTAAAATGTACCTCATGTTAAAATAAAAGTCACAGACTGCTGGCATCCTGGAAATTTGGGCCTATATGCCAGATTTGAGAAATTAAATCAGCATCGCCAATTTCAGTCTTTCATTTGCCTGGGGAAATAATTTTTTGAATGAAAGCATAAGAACATATTGGTTTTCATTGCATCAGCCATCACGATAACAAATACGGAACTTAATTTTTTTGCCATAGCTTCTAAATTTTTCTTACAATTTTAGAAGGGTCTTTGGGCTCAAAAGAAATGGAGAAGTGAAAGAATAGTGCAGGCTTGGGAGTGGAACTGAGCAGTCATATTTTCTCTTTTAAAAAATATTATTGGTTTGTCTTTGACTCAGGGATGTAGGAAATCTCGAACAGCTGAGGTTGTCGGGGCCTCTGCAGACTGTCTCCTTCCAACAGCCTGGCTCAAAGCAGGACAGCTAGAGCATGTTGCTCAGGATGTGTCACATTTTGCATGTCCCTGAAGACAGAGATTCCACAACCCCTGTGGGCAACTTGTTCCAGTGTCTGACTACCCTTGCAGTAAAAATGATTTTTCTTATGTTTAAACAGGATTTCCTGCATTTCAGACTGTGTCCTTGTCTAGTCACTGGGCACCACTGAGACTCAGACTCACTGAGACTGTCCAAAAAGTGTCTAGCTCTTCTTCAGTCCTCCCCATCAGGTATTAAACACATGTTATTAAGTTACATTCTGAGCTTTCTCTCCTCCAGGTAACACAATTCCACTTCTCTCAACCTCTCCTTGAGTGCCACGTGGCTGCAGTCTCTGAATGATCTTATGGGCCCTCCATGGGACTTGCTCTAGTATGTCTCTGTCTAGGGAGCCCAAACTTGTACATAGTACTTCAGATGCAGTCTCACCAGGGTTGAGCAGAGGGGAAGGATGGCCTCTGCTGACCTGCTGGCGACGTTCCTCCTGTGCAGCCCAGAAAGATGTTGGTCATCTTTGCTGTGACACTGCAGTGACGGCTGTGTACAATTTGTCTGACCGGGCCACTAGACACTTCTCTGCAGAGCTGCTTTCCAGCCAGGAAGTGTCAGGAAGACCCAGTCTGTACCTGATGCACGACATTAGCCTTCCTATCAAACAATCCTTCCAATTTTGTAATAACTGTAAGCTTATTAAGAATGCCCTTTGTCCATCATTATGATAATTAAGATAATAAAAAGTTTAAACAGTATTGGTTTTGGGGTATCCCACTAGCAACTAGACTAGCAACTTCCATCTGGACTTGGTGTTGCTGATTACAGCCCTCTAAGGCCAGCAATTCAGTTTTCAGGACATCTTGCATAAAAGTTCCCTGACTTGATACTCTACTGAGGTAGGTCTTCATTGCTCCAACCTTCGCCACTGGCCTCTGGAACCTGGGATTCCTGAAGGCAAATCTCACCAGTAAAGACTGAGGTGAGGAAAGCACTTCTAGACTTGATCAGTTTCAGTGTAGCAACTCTACACTAAAACATACCAAATCAGAAAAGGCCTAGAACTGCTCCTGCAGTGTCGTTTCCGTGAGCACTGAGTTTAACAGGTGTCATTGAAAAGTACATGCTAAGAGGATATGCTTGTGTTTTTACGTAGGGAAGCAGCAATCATGACTTTGGCAGCACTGTAAGAAAAACGAATAAGAGCTCATCTTCCCTTCACTTGAATTGATCCGGTCATTTCAGTCTTTTTAATCAAGGCTTTTTTATCTCTCCTTATTTAGAAATGAAAAGAGGAAGAAAATAAATTAGATCACAGAAGTACAGACTACCTCATCTACAGCTCAAAACCCTGGTAGTTTATGAGTTTATTAGATCTTTCAATAAAATACAGTACTGATGCTGACTGGCACTATTGTCACAAAGAAGGTCTAAAGATTTTTCCCGTGCTTTTCATTCCTGACAAGTTAAAGAAATATGTCACTTAAATGGAATGACAGGGAGAGATCTGACCTGCTGTAATGCGTCTTTCCATTTCTAGCATCTCTGTGAACAATGAGGTAAGTTAAATCCAGAACTCTTTTTTCCTGGGTTTTAAAAAGGCAGCGAGAAAAATGAGATTTCCTATAAGCTCAGAGTCAAAAAGGAGTTTTGTCGTCTATGTTGAAGTTATCTATACATTAATTTGGGTCCCACTTTTGCAAAAAGCCCACGATTAACTTCAAGCATATTAGCATGTCCTCTGATTTTTAAGTCTACTTTTACGTTTCTGAGGACAGGAAAGCTTAGCTAGCTCCACACAAACAGCAATGCCCCAGTACGCCTTGCTTTCAAAATACAGCTATGACATCTTTGCTTTCAAAGCAGTGTGTGAATGCCAGCAGTGATGGCACAATTCTTTCTTCTCAGCAGCAAACAAGCCAAAATGTTTTATGTTCAAGAAATGGACATGCCTAAAAAATTCCAACAGCATCATCAAGATGTTGATTGTTCTTTGTGGGAACAGCATGGGTAACAGGCCCTTGCTATCTCAAGCATGGAAGGAACTGTCTTGCAGTCCTAAATTGCTATGGAGCACTGCCTTCTCTCCTGGTTAACACATCAGGTATTTTGTAGCTTGCAACCTTATTGATAGCAGCATTTTACATCTGAGGATGCAGTTACATAAAGCTCATCTGAAATATGAGCAGCTCCTACTTGATATTGGAATAAACAATTGAGAAGTCATGGCAGCACCCCACTGGACTAGAGGCATTGGCTAATTTGGTCTTCAAGTTTAGAAGGGCAGGAGCAGAATATCAGTGTGACACTCCAATTAGTTCAATAAAAGTGAAAGCCTTCAGAAGTTCTTATCATGAGAGCTGCCCATGTGAGCTTGCAGCTATTATACATTGCTTCTCAAAGGAGGGTGCATTGCTAATAGCAATGTAATTACTGTGGGAAGTGTTGTCATGTGTGCAAAGGCAAAAGATCTGGTGCAACAGCATTGGACAGGCATACACAATCATTCCTCATTGTCTTTACTTTGCACAGGTTGCCTTTTGTCATGTAAATTTTCCAGACTAGAGTAGGATAAATTGGAGAACAGAAGAGGATTTTCTTCACATAACCAGACGGTGAAGTAAAGATAAGATCCCTTGCAACCTCAGCAGATACATTTACTGCAGTCTACAATGCCTTTTCCCTTGTTTTACTATTCACACACAAGCTCCTGCACAAAGAAAGAGTTCCCTTTCAGGATTCTAAGCACAAGACAAGGCAAGGACTTCCCTGAGAAAAATTACAGAAAACAGCATGTTGTCATCTTTTTGATGTTTATTGCACCAATAGCACCAGCACCAACATATGAAATTCCAAAGGAACCACAATACTGCTGTGGCAAAAGAAGCATCACAGCTAGCACTAGTCTTCTCACAGCCAGACAGATAATACTTATCCTGGCTTTAATTCCATAGAAATAAAGCAATTTCCACATAGGGTACAAATGACTTTCCTTGTACAAAGGGTCAAATCCTCGTAATGGTAACCACAGTGCAAACCCAGTGAAGGCGATTTATTTCTTCACTTAATATTAATGGGATGAGAATCTGGCCGCTAGGGATTGTGAAGCTGTAAAATATGCAGTAAACAATGATTTCATTTATATGAAGAATGAGTATTATATTAAATTTGAGTTAAATATTAAATGAAGAATGTATTAAATATTAAGATGAAAATTCTACACACGTATTGTTTGTTGGAGATGAAAATAATAGCATATATGGTTGAGACTAACTTATGCACCACTTCAGGAGCTTCATGTTCTTCAGGGAATGTCACAAATCCATAGGCAGTCTAGATTGCTGGGCTTTTTTTTTTCTTTTTCTTTTTGTTGTGTACAGATCTAAGAGTTTTACTTGTGCGCTGTTGGTATCTTTTACATTTGTAACCACACCTCAAAACCATAGTACTATCTTTCTCTATAGCACATATAGTAAGTGTGGGCTTATAAAACATTAGTCAAACACTTTTCAGCCCTTTTGCAATGTATCTATCATGGTAAATAATTTCCTAGAAGATGGGAGTCTCCTAGTAGAAAATACAAAAATATGCATGGTAAAGACAAGGATCTGAGATGTATTTGAAGCACTTCATTAATATTTTTTTTTCTTTGGTCCCCTTATGTGTTTCTCTTCCCTGTATTTCTAACTGATGTTAATCACCCCAAGAGTAACATTTACCTCTAGGCCATCTCCGTATAAATGATGGTCATACATGTTAGTCCTTGGAAAGCAAGGCAACCAAAACCACACTGTACTTCCTCCTCTCTCCAGAAAGCTACACTTTCTTTTCCCACATCTAATTGGACGTTTGTTGACTGAAGACTGAAGACTGCAGACTGTGTAGTAGAATATCCTTTTAAATAATGCATAAAAGATTACATGAGAAATTACAGAGGCAAAACATTACAAACTGCAACTGTGGGCATGCTATTCTCTCCTTTTTTTTTTTTTTTTTTTTTTTTCTTTTCTTTCATTCTGATAATAAAGTTTTCTGTGAATTTTCTGTGTCCTGAAATAATTTTCCTTGATGTGACTTAGCAGTATTATGAGATTAACAAATCTGATGGCATAATTACTGTTAAAAGACATACAGTTCTGCAAAAGCACCCTAGTCTGGTTTCTCTCCACTGAGTTGAAGAGATTTACAATCACTACTAACGGACATTCATAATCACAGTTGTTTACTCCATAAGCTAAATAACATTCATTACATAAACTTTTCTTTCTGTCAGAATTTTTTCTTTATTTAGACAGATGAGAACAGTGTTCTATCTCTCAGGACTGCATCACTCTTTGCAAGTCACATCTTTCATATCCTAACCTTCACAACAAAATCAATCAGGACTTAAGCTACCATTCATCACTTAAAGCTATTCCACTAAAACTGATATCAGATACAGAGGCTTGTTACACTCACAGTGAAAATTCTTTGTAGTGTAGGAAAAGGATTGCCAAAATGGCCAAGAGAGCCTCTGCCTCTTATTTTCCCAAGATCTTCCCAAGAAGAGCTACGTGCTCCCACTGACAGCTTTTCTGAAGAGATTTGTGCATTGTAGAATTTTTGAATTAGTAAATTCTTTGGCTTTTTGAGTGAGATTAATAAAGCAAAAATCAAACTGTGTTTGGAGTCACATACAAGAAAAGTTAATCAATTAAATATGTTAATCTGCAGTAGTGATTTCCATGCACTGATCATTTTAGGAAGGAGTCCATATTTTAATTGTCTACATAGTTCTAGTATATTCTCTGAAAGACCTCACCTTGAAAAATGTTCAGAAATGAACTGATTTCAGAGATTCCTGTATATTCTCATGTTGGTATTTTCACAGAGTCTTCAGGTCTCACGGGAAACTAACCAAAAATTAATGACTACAGGGAATTTAAAACCACAGCAAGCACTTTGTCTCGAGTGCCATAACTGCCTTAATTCCTGCCTAAATTAAGTACAAGTAAGCAGGCAGTGCTACTCTACTCATCATTTGGATCTTCTCTATCTACTGGGTCAGTGTTTTGTCTTCCTCCCACTCAGCTATAGCCTCTAAGTTTCAGACACTACCAGAAGATCAGCAATTGTGATCTCAGGGGATTTCTCTGCTCTGACACATTTTTGGTGTGGTGTTGGACAATTACCTGGTCTGAGGCATTTCAAAGGACTCTTGCCATCAAATTCCAAACATCTTTTTGAATGATGCTTTTTGATGCCTTCTTCGGAATTCTAAAATTCTTGACAACACTGTACTTCAAACTTTTTTGAAGACTGTGATGGTGACTGTGTATTTTCTGAGAAACTCCCCTCAAAGCTTGAATGATGTATTTTGAAGACAATTAATTTGGTTGGAATATCTGGGATTCTGCAAAGTCTACTGATAGAAAATGCATAAAGATCTTTATCGTATTCTGTGTTCTTATTGCTTCTGACAAATTCTGAAGTACTCAACTTTTTTTGCATTTTACCCTGTCAAGGATGACTGTCATTCATCAGTCAAGGCTGTGGAAATGGATCCTGTGCTCTGCAAGTTCACCATCTCTGAGAAGTTTAGCTAGCTTGAGAACAAATATGTAGTGTTGCTATCTCTATCTTGATACCCTAGTCAGCCCACAGGAATAGGAGTTTCTGTTAATTTCTCAGATGGGTGAACTTTTTGGTAACCATCACATGCTTTGCACTGACAAAGACCTTTACAAAAGACATCAGCACTTCTTGGCTCAGGAAAGTTAAGCAAATGAGTGTACATGGCTGTACTACTACAGTTGATTGGCTCTCTCTAGCAACATTCATGGCTAAACTACCAGATTTCCTTCAGCCTGTGATGCCCTGCTCTTATCCTAATAAAAGATGGGCCCATCACAACGACAGCCCTCTTGCCTGTTAGCAGCTATGGGTCCCTTCATTGTAGTGTAAGTCCATATCACACACATCCAATTGAGCACTATCAAAACTGACTTCCAGACCAGCCCCCATTACTCTCAACATCTAAAGTCACTTTCATGAAGACTATTAACAACAGCAGTCATACATTTACTCAGAAGTTTCCAATTCTTCTTCTGGAATCTAATGCTTCGCCCCCACCTTCTGGTGTGAAGACATACCCACATTGCTAACAAGCAACTCTTTAGTGATCTTCAGCACCTCACCCCTTTGACAGGGGAGATGATATCTAATTGTGCCTTTCACCTTTCAAAATGGTGAACCTGTGTGTTGGAATTTCTGAAGAGTACACTCTTCCAGTCACAGAAAAACATAAACAACATTCATTTCTTCTCATAACCTACAGAATAAATGGTACTCCATTAGTCCTAACTTTTATCAAAATAGGATCCACGCATGTTGGAAGAAGAGAGGAAGAGATTAGGCAAACTGAGGAACAGTTATCATTTTAAAAATACATCGATTTTCCTTTCATACCTCCATTCAGCATGTCAGGGTAAAATCCCAGTCTTAGTTCCTGGAATTGAACAGAAGTCCTTGGAAACAGAATTCCATTTATGCAAACTATTATTGCACGTCAAGATCACTTCAACTATTATTGGGATATAACCCAGAAGTGTCGCAGTAGTTCAGTTCCAATGCTCAGAGGAAAATCTTTTTTGGGGGGGGTTGTACTGCAGAGCACCGCACTTCAAGCAGACTGAAAAACACTGAATAGCAGCCAATCTTTTTTTACTTTTGAGCATTTTCTTTCCTCTTTAAATGTCCTATGAAATTAAGGGAAAAGAAATCAGTGCAACCTTCTCTAGGAAAGACAAGGTTACTTTTTCTTTTACTTTTTACTGTAAATGGAATTCTACTGTGACTAGAATTGCATTCAATTTCTCTTTTCAATGCTTTGAAGGAGTTTGAAAGGTTTATTCTGCTTCACTATAAACAGCACTCGGCAATATTCGCCATATAACTTGGTGCATAAATCATGAATCAAAAGAGATTATGAAGAGTTAATTTATTTTTACTAGATTTAGTCTATGCAGCAGGGGAAGCCTTTTAACTCATATGAGGTAATAAAGTTGCAGTAATATTTTTCTGTTCTGATTCTTTATGTGCATTTTTCCAGTATAAAAGATACTCAGGGTGTTTTTAAGGCTCTGTGTATATTGCACATTATTTTATTCAATTCATACTCTGCAGGATTGAGTTTCCAGTAGTACATACTCCGTTATTGCTACACATGCACATCCATCGTGTCAAACAAATAAATATAATATAGTAACATGAACTTTTTAAAGCACGTGCACTCTAATTTCCTCTGTAACAGTTTTGCACCTTCCCAGTTAAGCACTGCAGCATGTTGGTGTTCCAGGCTTAGCTGATGTTTTCTAGGACCTAAGCCTCTACAAATCTACCCCAGGGTGGCCCTGCAAGCTTTAATCTATTCAAAACACTACAAAGGATTTGCACTGGTGTGAAGCTGGGATAAGAGGAAGGAATCACACGTGGATATGTAATTACTAGTAGGAAGTGATTTGCACAGGGATGATACTTTTCTGTATTAGGGTTAATACAAATCCAGTTGTAGTTGGCAATGAATCTGTATCATAGTCGTGGATCACACCTAGGGGCCTCATATTTAGGAACATCCCCATTAGGCTGTAGCTATTGGTTGCTTGTCTCACACTGAAAATTAGAACTGCAGCATTTCAGTGTGCTATGAAGTGTGTTTGGGTACACCTTGGTGCACAAGGAGCCCTGAGAAGCACTACTGGTTCTCTTCCCCAGATAGCAGTGATTCATATCATGCTGGAACCATTAATTCCGGTTTAGTCAGCTGTGAAAAAAAGACATAAGTTCTTGTGTGCCTTTTCTTTCACTGAGTTAGGACTTCTTCTCTTGTAAATGAACTTACAAGGCACCACAACTGTCACACTGCCTCTCGTGATGTACAACGCCTGTTTGCACAGTGGTATTGTGCTCTTGCTATTCATTTTGATAGCGTGTTTCCTTCCTCTCCCCTCAGTTGGTTCGTCTGGATTGTTGCCAAGATGGTTGCCTTGGAAACTAATTAAGTAAAGCCTTTGGTTAGAAGCAGAGTTTCAAGCATTAAACTATTTGAGAGACAGATGCAGAAATTAAGGTAATGTCTGCGAAGATGAAAGGGTTTATATTTTGGAGGAGAAAGACCTACATTAAATGCTAGAACTGAAATAAAGCAATTTCTATACAACACCGACTTTTAAAATCTGGAAAAGATGTGTGATCAGGGATTTTAAAATCAGACACTGGCTAAGAAGAGATGAAAGAAGATTCCCAGAGCTGTGAGGAACAGGGAGATGGACACAGATACAGCAGGACAAAAATCTGAGGAGATCACACGTTGAGCAGGTTGCAGCCAGAAGTTCCTTCTCCCCCAAATATTCTCTACCTTTAAAAGATTTCTTCTGAATCTTGTTTTTAAAAAGTACCAGCAAAGCTAATGAAAGGCCAAATCCTGTCCCCACAGTCCAAGTGCTGCACTGGAAGCACCCATCTGTACATTTGCTTTCAAAGAACATCAAATGTGGCAATGAGAGGCTATCACAAAACAGCCCTCAGGTTCGACCTTTCTGCTGAGACTGCCAGCAAGGGTAACAATTAATGCCACTGCAGGAGCAGCTCTCATGATGTGGACACAGGCTAAATAATAAGTGGGATGCTCACAGGGCTTTGCGAGGGCAAACGCAAATGCACAAATTCTATGTGCTGAAGCTGCAGAAAAAGGCAAACTGTGCAGCAAATTGTGCCTTCACAGCTACCTATTAGCTGAAATTCAAAGCGAAGACAGCCCCTCTACAAGTAGAATGGTATCAATTTAAATATTGTCTCCAGGATAATGTTCAGGATAATGATTGACTCTATACCTGCAGCAGTGTAACTGAGAAAGGATTCTGAATCACTGTACGTTTAATGGCAATGCAGAGGTTGCCATATAAATATCTCTGTAACTGCATAACAGCATACTGCAGATGCTGTGGCAAAGATACGAAAATACCAAAAGCAGATGCATGTACGTGCATTGGTGTGCACATTTATATCCCATGAGTTATCACAAACATAAAATGAGTAATTGCTACTATCGCAGGAAAATAAAAACTCTAACGGTGACTTCAGGTTTGTATGTCTCTGGCATAGGAAATCAGATTTGCTTGGCAGCGGTCTTCTCCGTAAGTCAGCATGTACATTTATGGAAGGACACTTTGTATTAATTTTTATTATTACTGATCAGATACATTTAAAACTGTTCTTTAATGCTTTTTGAACATTTTCAATATTTGTGTGCCATTACCTCGGTCTGTGGGATGACTAATACTCAACCTGTTCAATTCCTGTCATTTGGAATCTGCCTTGCCTTGTGAAGCCTGGGTGATGGCTTTGGAGAGCCATTCCTATTTACAAACTAGAAATTCTATCCCCAGGTATGTGTGCAATGTGCCACATGTGGGGCAGATTAACCCAAGATGTTGCTTCTCTCTGCTTTAGCAATCCATCTCTAGCTCTTTATTAGTTTCATAGTGGAGAGCAGTAGGCCCTTTAGGCAGACACAGCTGTCAGTTCTGACGTACGCCCATTTTTTACTTACCTTTAGCTAGCTACAGTCCTGAGGGCAATGGACTCAAGTAGTTCTCTTTTCCTCCCCACAAGCCCAGACAAACCTGAAACTCTCTGGATGTGAGGGGAAAGAAGTGACCTGTCACTCTGTTTTAGATCCCAGTTTCAACAATACTCATGGGCACCTAATGAAGGAATGCCCTAAATATTAAGTTTCTAGTTCACTGGAAATATAAAAATGAACTGTACCACTTTCTGAGTGACGTTACACAACACCATACTTACTGGATGCTCTCTCCTTCAAGTGTCCCATTGTGCTTATAGGCAGTTATTGTTGCTATTTTTGATGAGTATTGGTGCAATGTAATGCTGTGTTTTTGTATTTATTTTTCTGATAAATGGCAAAGCTGTTTTGCAGCAAGCCCAGTCCTTTGTGATCTGAGCAGCTATGCAGAGGGAGAAAAAGTTGGAGATAGTCTTCTTAATCTCAAACGTTCACACTCAAATGTCAAGTCACAGTCAGTGCCAGCATGGGACAGAGTTCAGTCAATCAGATTACCCTTAATCCTATGGATGCTTTACTTCAAGACATCTTTGACAGTTTTATTATCATCGTAAAATTTTGGGGACTGCATTCTCTGCTATAATATTACTTCTGCTTTGTGAGATGCCTCCACTCAGAAAAGAGATTACCTTGGAACCTAACCTATATGGCTATGTTTGGAGATAGTACCCTTTTGATAAAAGCACACAGTCTCTGGAATAATTGGGTCTTTTGTAAAGTTTCACCATTTTGATCCCAAATGGAGTTTCTTCCTCCTCATTTTCCCTCAGGAGCTTTACTTCTAAATGGACACAAAGCCACTCTAGTCTGAAATACAGTCTGTTATCTTGGGAATAAGAAAAAACGTATTTGTTAACTCAAAAACATGCCTCTAAATACACGGTCGAATAGGCTAAAGCTTACTGTTAGTTCTCAGAAGAAAATGTTCAGTTTATGAGAACAAAATATTATATCTATCTGTGAAGGAATACGGGAATATTTTAGCATCAAGGGAAAAGAAGTGTGGGGAGCTTATGAATTTTGCATGACGTAAGTGTTGCTATCCGTATGCTTAAGAGGCCACTAGATGATTAAATTGGATATAGCTTTGTTGTGCAAGAAGTGATATGGATCCACATGGTTGCAGAACTATAGGGCAAATGAAGAAACAGACGGTAACCAGGAGAATGGCTATTGATTTCTGTGCTTCCTTTTAGTCCACAGGTAAGAAGACAGAACTAGAGGTGATCTGGGCACGGTATCCATCTTTATCCACAATATGGAGCCACAAAAGGATTCTCTGGGATGCTGAATGAAATCGGATGTGCTACACAGGGAAACCTCACAGAAAACAGGTTACCTAGAAAGAGTACAAACTATGGTGTCCTCTTTCTCTTCCTTTACATTTACTCACCAGGAGAAAACCTCTCATGGGTACCAGCCAGCCCTGAGGACAGGAATACTTCATATGACAGGCATCAGAACTTAGGAACATTTGAACGTACAGATGTGCGAGACATTAAAGGCACGCGGAATATGAAGGTCACTGTCTCACATATCTGCATGTTACCGGAGAAAGGTACAAAATATTCCAGTAGGACCTGAAATCTCTGAAGAAAATCCTCAGTTAGGTAATTGGCTTCAGGTAAGCCTACACCTTTGGAAAAGAGGTGCATCCTTGTTTGAACTGGTTGAAAGAAACATCAAAGGAAGAGAACTGCACACACTGACCAGCCTGACTCTTGAGAGGAGGTCACTCTTCTTTAATCTGAGCACTAACACAAAGCCACAGTATGTGGTTTCTGGAGCAGAGACCTGACAAATTTGCTGAACAGTCTGGTAATGTGCCCAAAAGTCTGATAGCAAACTCAGAACGTGCATAGATTGTTTAGTGGTTTATGGTCCATTTATTTCTGCTATGATTTGTGTTCTTCAATAAGACCTATTTCCAGTTCAAAAATCTAGGTGCTGTCTTTGCAGAATGAAATGCCAGGCGCCACACCTCCATGGTGACTGCAGACAGCACCTTCCCTGGGGGCAGGCACGGCTCCTGGGTGTGAGCCATGAGGATGGGCCCTGAGGAGTCCAAAGAAGGATGGAAAGGGTACTGGTGCTGAGGCAGCCTATGGCAACAGCCGTGGGAAATTTGTCCTTCAGATCTGTGCCATCACAGGCAGAGAGCCTTGATGGTCTTCCCTTTTCTCTTGCTGGGTATACCTGCAGCGACGTAGTTGGCATGGAGATGTTATTGCCTTGTAGCTGAGCAGCCCCTCTAGATTCCACGCATAGCACTAATCTGACTTTCTAAAATGCAATCAAACACAGATTTGAAATATGCAAATCCAGAGTTATCTTTCCCCTCAATGGTGTGCTATCAGCAAACACAGTTGGCTATAACGAAGACAACTCACCATTCCCTTGAGCAAACTGAATGGCTGGATTTTATACTGCACATATTTGTGAAATTTTTTAGCTACCTTATGAGAAGATAACAAGGAAAGCAGATGAGATGGAACGAAATGCCTAAAACCAATAATTATTCAGCTGACAATCTGGGGACCTGCATTACTGACTTTCTCTGCAGAAACTTAATCACTGCTCTTGGATTCCAGATTAAAAAACAAACACAAAACTCTGGAAAATGTTGCCAGAAGATAATTTTAGTATATGAGGCACCAGCCAGGGATATACTTGGACATTTTTTTTTGATCAAGTGAATGGTCCTACTAAAATAAATGGGATAATATGCCTATGAAAGTGTTGCACAACTAGAATGCACTTGCTGGACTTCTAATGAGACAGGATTAGTACCAGAGTATTTGTCTCAGAAGCTACATTTGGTTTGCCTTACAGGTTTTTTTTTTTTCTAAACAGAAATTTGTAAATCCATTTCTGATACTGCAAATTCAAACAATTTTGAGCTCATGAGTACCTTAAATGAAATTAAGGGAAAATAACCATATTAAATCCATGGGACAACACATGTGACATAACACTTGTATGTGAAAATGTCTGACAGCTTTGGTTGCAAAGCAATGGACTAACTGTATTCAACTGCTTGGCTAAAGCTGATTGAGTTACAAAATCCAACTGGAAGGAAATTTTAAGATCTTTTAGTAATACTTCTGATTATTTTGGATAAAGATTTCATGAAAAGTAAGCTCAAAAGATGGACAGTGAGCATAATAACAGAGAAAAGCCTCATTTAACAGTACAGGAATGGACTATGTGCAAGACAAGAGAAAGTGCTATAACTACGCCGAAGTGTGAACAAACTATTGTAGATTTCAGGAATACCTGGTAGCCCCAGCACAAAGTCTTTAGTTACACGGATGGTAATAACATGAATAAAAAATGGAATCAAACATTCAGTGAAATTATAACCTCTTTGTCTTTCAGCTCTGAATGGCTGCAGAAGAAAAGTTTGCCAGTTGTTCTGCTAGATCATTTGCTTGGTATATGGCTTTCGTACTTGTCTTTGAAATGGTTTGAAAATTTTTCTCTTACTTGCACATTATAATAAAAAGAGTGAATAAAATGTAAATGGGCGTAGAAAGATAAAACAAAAGGCTTATTCTCCAGCTGAGAGTGGGCCCAACGTGTTATTAATCTTGTTTTGGGTGTTCTCTCGCATCACTGAAAAAAGACTGGGCTGTAGTCTTTTGCAAAAATATAAGCAAAAGGAAGAAAGTAAAAGTTAAGTTTCTTACAGTTCATGAACTTCCCCAAAGAGAATAGTCACCTTACTGACTAAAAATTACAGTGTAGGATGCAACGCTACACATTAGTACTACGATCATTTAGCAGTAGAGTTATGGGTCAGCATGGCCCTGTGCTACGTTCCTGAAACAAAGCTCCCTTCTCTGCCTGTTGTTGTCTATCACCAGCATCTCTGGGACCTGTGGCAGTGATTCAGTCCCCACACAACAGCCCTCCGCCGTACCTCAGGGCTGGACTGAAATGGAATATACTGAGTGAATATATCTTCTGCATTTTCTAGGATCTGTTTATAGCAGTGAGGTCAGCTTGCTACTTGTATATAAGACAACATTTCTAAAAGAATGCTAATGCTTCATGAAATTTAAATGATACTTTTGATCTATTCTGTATCGTAAATCCCCAGTTAAATTTATGAGGTGGTCGTAATCAGAGGGTTTTTCAGTCTTAAGAAAAACGAATTTCCACATGTCAGTGACAGATAGCCACATAGATTAGGTCCTGTACCAACCCTGGCTTTGCGGCAAGCCCAGGCAGAGGCACCCTCTCTGTTTCTGCTTCCCATGATGTCTACCAGTTCAATCCCTCTTCAAGCATGTGGTGCAGAGAGGGCTGCAGGCATTTTGGATTGCAGCTTGGCACAGCTGTCGGTATGGCCATTCCCATGGGGCAAGGCAAACAGCAAGAAGGCTGGGCAATAGCAAACTACTGACTCAAAACTGGGCCCTCATCAGAAAAGGTGAATTCCATCACCTGCAATTTAGGCTTGTCAACAGCACCAGCTGTGCACAGGGCAGGGATTAATGTCCCCAGAAGCACTAATGAACAGTTTGGACTACCAGTTGAATTTTTCATTAGCAATATTTGCATTTGAGAATTGTTTAACTGGCTTCTTCTTTCCTGTCTCACGTTCCACTTAACAAACCACACCTGCTTGGCGCTCCCCGCAAGAAGCCCTGACAGTAATAATGCTGCTCTGGTGGATGAGGTTTCAGGATCCTAACCTACTTAAAAATTATACGTTATTAACACTTGGGAAAAAATACCACAGAGACATTTACTGGTAGGTTACATGTAAGTACTGCCACCAACTGTGGCCATCAGCAAGGAATTTTAACTTTACCAGGTGACTGGCCAGTCACTGGGACTCAAACCTCAATGAACATTTAATTAATTTCTAGGAATGGACAGTTATGGAAACATTAGGAAAATGTATCATTGAGAAACCACATTTCCTGAAAACTTCAAAAACATACCTGTTCCAAAATGGTGTTTATTCTGTCTACTTCACAGTCAATTAAGTATCTTTTTTCTTGTCGCCTGTCCATTTCCTCTATAATTCTTCTGAATTCTTGAACATCCTTTATGCTTCCTACAGATCTGGCTGTCACTTGCCAGTTGTTTTGAACTGCTGCTTCCATAATTGCCTGGAGAATGGAAAATCCTGTAGCGGGAGAGATAATGCAGCCATTTAAAATCAGAACAAAAGTAAAAACCACGTTGGATGTTTAATAAAGGGTTTGCAAAAAAATACATCATCTAAAGGGACACAGACTAGCTAACAACCTGGAACTGTTTCATTACTTGAGAGAGCTACAGCATAAGGACCACTTTCTTACTTTTGCTATGCCACTGCCAAAGTCACTGACTTCAGCAGAACTGTTTGGTGGTATACGACTGTGAGGCGCATCAGAATCTGTCCAATATATCATATTATGACCCTCTCAGGGATGTTTATAGTCACACTGGGGTTGATGCCAGCTGAGAATAGGAGCCTGCAGCCATTACTTGGGCAAAAGTCCATCAGTTTGAAGAGCCGGACAGAAGGGGTAATTTGCCTGTGCAGACTGCAGCAATGGGTCATTAACTGGCAAAGGTCCAAGCACTGCACAAGAATGCCAATTAAGGCATTGTACCAGCTATTGGAGCCCTGAACCATGAGAGAATATTTTACTGACATTCACTCTGACTTCAAAAAATGTTTTTTAACTACAGAGCGTAGCAGCATTAACCACACTTTCAATGCTTTTGTTGAGGTAATACCAACTTATTCAGCAGCTGAAACAGCAGAGGGAATCAGCATGGAGCAACCAAAGTTATACAAGCAAACAACATTTCATTTCTTGGGAACAGCTGTGCCTGGGCTGCAGGAAGAACTCAAATCCCCAGGTGAGAGATGGCACCACTGCATATGGCAACTTCCTTCAAGTCATGCTATGTATGGGAGTCACTGAACACAGATTTGCATTCCTTTATTTTTGTATGTAGCTGAGAATTTGGTGAATTGCCTGTTCTGATTCAGGAAACTGAATTTTTTGCATTGTTCTAGTTCTTTCCAAACTGGGTAGAGGCCAATCAAATATAGACTTCAACTCCTTCAAACCCACACAGTTGTCTCCAGTGTGGATTCTTTGTACAGAAACATCCACATGAGCCACACTTCTGCCCAGATAATTTATAGGCAGAACTTTGTGTCTAATCATTTGGTCATGCTGTGGATTTCTTATCCACATCCAGGCTTGAGAAGCTCAGGATGCCTTCACACCCACAAACACCTACATAAGCATATATGCTCAACAGATCAGTTCACCATGCTCTGTGATAACCCGTCCCCTATGCTCCTGAAACTGAAAAGACTTTGAGTCATAGAGGAGCAAAATATTCAGTTTCATGCTGTACCAATAGCTATCTGTCATTGCAGGGCTATGCTGATAACAAACAACTTGTGCCGGAGTCTGATTTTCTGCAGCCTGCTGTAAATCCACAGCAGCCGTCTGAAGACAGGAGTTGCACCATAGCATCGTTGCAGATACAAGGAAGGAAAGGGTGATTTTCTAGACTGCAGTTAGATTATTATAATTCACCACATGACTTCCTTAAGTCTCACAAATGCCCTTACTCTCCCAAGGAAACCTTCTCGATTCTTCACGCTTTTCCTTGTATGAATGTGCTTTATTATCCCACGATAGGTGGTGACAATTAATATGTACACTGGTTGGGAATTCTTCCTGGCATCTGCTTTCCCCTGAGACTATTGAAATGGAGGCATTTACATATGTATAGTACAATGAACTCAGTCTTCCTTAACATCATATTTTACAAAAATGGCTGTGATATCTATGACAGCATTATGATTCCATTACATGTAGGAGGAAGATCTAGGTCTAAGATACTTGCTTGGTTATAAATTAGGAATTCTGATGTGAGAGCACAAAAAGCACTAATGGGGACTTACAAATACTTTGAGTATAAGGATGTTTTTTAAAAAAGTGATTCTAGAAAGCAATGAATATTTATAACTTTGTTTCATCGTTCATATGACATGCAGTTATGAATCTTGAGGTTTCTTCAAACAACAGAACACATATCGTAAGTATTTTTTTTCACTCAGAATTGAATAAAATGGTTTAACAAATTGTAAAAAACATGAAACTTAAAAAAATCAATAGCTCTTTTTGGTTTATAACATACAAAGCTTACAAGCGGTTTCAACGAAATAAATGGACACGAATGTGCTGGAGTGCAGATGCCACTGACTGACTGCCATGTACCCTTGTTTCATTTTTGAATCAGAGCTCACTTCATCAACCTTGAATATCTCAGAAGAAAACTTGGCAATTGTTCTGATTTTGTCCCACTGCATGCTTGTGTGTGTGGTGGTGTTTTTGCACATATGTGTATTAGTGGTTACCATTACAAGAAAGAGAAAAACAAGGTCAGTCAGTGGCCTTTCTCCTCTTCGTGAAAATACAGTAATATAATCACAACAGCCTCAATGCAAAAAAGAAAAGAAAAGAAAAAAAAAGGGTTGCAGAGCTTCCTCATTTAACACATCCATGGTCACCATCTGTGCCGTGTCAGCCAGCTGCTGGGGATGTCTTCCCCACCATGGCGAGTGCCACTCGCCCCTCCTGTCACAATTCCCTGGAGCCCTTTACAAGCCCGTTCCCTTGCTTTTCAGAAACCCCACTCAGCACTGCTGCTTGCAGGAAGGCAGTGCAGGTGCTCCTTCACAAGCATGTGTTTCCCAACCTCTGGTACCTACTATGCTGATTGCCTTCAGCACCATTTACTACATTTTACATTGCTCCCCATTATGTGTTATTTCTATAGACGACTTGTCCAGGCTCCAGCTGTACTTTACCATTAAAAGTGCTGTTATATAAGCGGTGAGATTGTGTAAATAAAAGGACCGTTTTATCTCCAAATATGAACTCTTCTTGCTCCTTAACAAAGCAATGCAAGCTGTGGCTGTTCAGGGGTGCATCTGGGTAATGAATGCACAAATGGTGCTCCCTGCTTTGTGCACATCAGTGGCCAGACCTGCACGCTGAGCCTTCCCATCCCCTGCCCTCCAGCCAGTTCACTGCAGGGATGCTGTACAAAGGATGCTCATTCCAACACCCCCAGTGCTGCAGATCTCTCAGGAGTGCCTCTCAGCCCAGCCTCCCTGCAGGAAGCCAGCCAGACACCCAGCTATCTCTGCTTTGTAGCTTTCCGTGCTCTGCGTCATTGCTACACGGAAAGGCTAAAGGGCTGGCAATCCATAACAGACACGTGAAGATGCAATGCAGAAAGAGTTTTCGTGAATATTGTTGCTGGCCTATGCTGCTTCAAATGTTAAAGCCAAAAAAATATTTATAAGGCAAAAAAAAAATGACTTTCTCCTCTGAGATGACAGCGACAAGGCTGTCTCTGAGCAGGCTCACAACAAGACCATGACTGAAATTCAGCTGTTGCTCATTCTACAGCTATTGATATAAATACAACAGGAAAACCTCATTTAGCCCCAAACCTGATCTTTTAAATACTCTTTTCCTTACTCAGACTGTAGCTATGAAGGAAGCAGGATGAACACATTTCTTTGGGAGTGCTGCTGTTGGAAGTGCATCCTTCTGATGAAAGGGACAGACTCTTAAGCAGGGTCTGTGGTGACAGAGCAAGGGGAAATGGCTTCAAGCTTATAGAGGGTAGATTTAGGTTGGATACAAGGAAAAGGACTTTTACAGTGAGGGTGGTGAGGCACTGGAACAGGCCACCCAAAGAGATGGTGGCTGCCTTGTCTCTGGAGACATTCAAGTGAGGCTTGATCAGGCTCTGAGCACCTGATGGAGCTGTAGGTGTCCCTAGTCACTGCAGGGGAGTTGGACTAGACGACCTTTAAAGGTCCCTTCCAACTCTAATGATTCTATGATTCAACACCAGCCTTTCTGATGACACCATGTCCCTTTGCTATGACATCAACACAGTGGCATTACTGATATACAGGTATGTCTGGCCACATGATGACAAGGTCCATACTTGGCAGGTCATACAACAGTCGTGTCATGCTTTGGGTGCTTCTAATCTGTCCTGGGGAGGGGTTGCATCTGTGATTGCTGAATGCAACCACACAAGTCAGTCTGACCTGTACCTACTAAAAACACCAACCCTGGACTTAATATTCAAGTGCTACATAGTCCAACTTATTATTGAATTATTAGTGATTTAAAAAAGCTAACCCTCACCTAAACTGTCAGCAAAATGACTGGGCTGGAAGAAACGGCAGCAATAAAACTCAAATAAAACAAGTGCCCAGCTTACTACGTAGTGAGCTGAAGCAGGGACTTTGATTTTTGCTGACTGAAGCTTGCAAAGAGGGAAAACATTCAATACAATTTTTCCTCAAAGCATGGAAAATATAATTTGTTGCAATGCTGTATCTGTGCTTTGAACAATCCAGACAGAATTACATTCAAGGCAGCCCACACTGCAGCCCGACTGAGACATGCATACACTTAGCATTTTCACAGGAAGAAATGCTTGCGTCTTTGTCTTTCAGATAGTTATTTTGATACAAGGATGTCTGACCCTACCCGCAGAGGTGAAAAGGACATTTAACTCTTTTTCATCTGTTCATGAAGCTCACAAAACATCTCCCACACCCCATAAGCAAAATTCATCTACACAGTTTGCTCAGCCAGATGAAATTCTACATAATTCATCACTGAACTTATTTAGACAACAGCAGTTGTTAATATGTCATGAGCAAATGACCGCACTGGAACATCTGTGAAATCACACAAGAGTCCTCACAGATGGCACCAAAGTACTGAGAAAAGATAACCAGTGATGTAATTAACTCCTTTTCTGAGTGTTCCAGGTAAGATCTTGGATCTTAACCTCCATTTAGAAATGGAAGATTATTTACTTGCAGCCCCTCTTTCTTTTTTCCTGGACGAGTACAGAAGATCTTTAAGGAGTATATTTTCCTGGAAGGCAGCATGTTTTTGCCTGTGAATATCATGAATATCAGCTTGAATCCAAACATTTGTACTTTGAATCTGTGACATGATCCAAAACACTGAGATTCTGGCTTTTGAGCAAACTTCAGGGATTTAACTGTGGACCCGCATTCGACCAGGACAGGAAAGAGGCCATGAAGGTAAGTGTTTCCTCAAGCCAAACACAAGTTCTATGGTGCCAACTTACTTTTCCAGAGTAGCAGAGGTCTGTAAGTTGAGATACACACAGATACTCTGTGTCTTTGGAGCTAAGCCTAGCACTAATATAAAACAAATGCATTGACACAATACATGCGATTAAAAACCAGCTACCCAAGTCAAACCCTGCCCTATCATTCAAAGTGCAAGCATGTTAGTTTGGTAAGCACCCTTTGCACAGCCTGTGTCTGCTCAGTGATATTAAAGTAGGGGAAGAAGCAATGAATGAGCTGTTAAATTAATCATCAGAAAGAGATGCGGCAACTGAGCGTTACACTGGAATGCTCTCTCAGTCTAAAACATGTATGTTCAAATTATTAAATAAAAGTTGAATAGCCACATTCTATCTGTTTTTGACTTCTGTTTTTGACCCGTTTCTATCTGGTAACCAACGTGTGAAGTGCTCCACTCTGCTGTTCTGCTAGCAGACAATCTTCTAGACCAAGCAGCAAACACATTCTAATGTTAGTTGTTGCTGCTATTTGGATTCAGTAAACTTCCAGTCTCCCCTGTACACACATTATATTACTGCAACCTGTCACCCATAAACACAGAAATCTATACAAACAGACAAGTCGGCTTGGTTGTGTGTAAGTGAACTTGCTTGGCTCTAAAAGAGAATTTACAGGAACCATCTGGTCTGCATTTGTTCAGGATGGGATATAGCTAAACATGCAGGAATTCAGATCTGCCAAATGCAAGTAAAAGTCTTATTTATTTTTTTAAGTGCTTCTTTCAGAATGCTTTTCACCTTGATCTGCTCTTCTATAACATTCTTGCATCTAATTCATCTCACATTTTACTCAGGTTTTAGGTCAATGCAACTCAGTGATTTTGAATACAGCTGTGCCAGTGTAAAATGAGAGTAATGTAGTAAGGGAGCAAAGAGTACAATAGCCAAGGGCAGACGTAAAGGTACCGTAAGCAATGCTGTCACTTCTCTAAGAGGACTTTTACATATGACTTTCGCAATGATGTTGACAGGTCTCCTAGCATATGACATATAGGTATACCTGAACAGAATATTATGATCTGAAGTATATTGAAACAACTCTGTCTAGTTTTAGCTTTGCCATTCTTTATTTAAATATTTTCAAGTGAATAACAAGATTTGAGCTGTTACAGTCTTCTGGATGCAAATGGGTAACAAAACAGATGAGATGAAGGCACTTAAAAACCAGAGCATTCTACCTGGGGAAAATATAACAGGTAAACAATTGTGGAGAGAATGCAGAAGAACTAGCACAGAAGACAAAAGAAAGCAATAATATATTCTGAGAAGTGACAAAAGGTGAAGAGCATTGTGTTGTCCAGTGGGCATGGGCTGCAGGGTATCGTCTCTGTACTTATTACAAGAAAAAAACCTCTTGATACTTATGCTGTCAGAAAGATGACAGAGATAGCAATGAGGGCATCCATCACCAGAGGATGCTGAGATCTTGGAGACATGGGCCTAAAGGTTATGGAGGAGAGACCTCCCAAAAGGAAAACATTTTTTACACGCAAGCAGTGGAACCACAAAGCTACATAAGCATCAAAAATAATTAACTTCCAAGTTATAGGATCTGAATGCAAATAATTAAACGGCTTAAGTACAGAGTGATCTCATTTGCCAAGTTCTACACTGAGTCAAGGGCTTTGTCTCTCTCCAGCAGAGACCTGAAAGCCTGAAATTACAAAGCAAGAACAATACCGTCATAAACACAGCGGGATTCAAAACTTGGAGCTGAACTCTAGTGATATTCCTGCCCAGTGCCTATTTCCTGAGTGCTCTGAATTCTCCAGCAAGGACATGCTCCAAAAGACATCAGCAAACTCCAAAAACATCATTTACTGAGTACAGTTCTGCATCCAAGTGCTGTCAGGAGACCAACAACCTAGCCTGTCAGATGCCACCAAGTTGACCAAAATGAGGCCCTAAGTCTGCCCTTAACTTCAGGCACATTTGGATGACAGCCTTGATGCTATAATGTGATGGAAAGCACAGCAATGAAAACAGGACAGCAAAGTCCCAGGCTGCAGCATGTGAGGATATGCAAATGCAAATCCAAATGCAGCAGCCTTAGACAAGCAAAAGGAAAAAACTGCTTGACCTTGGAAGGCCTCAGATAGGCAGGGATCTCCATCAAGATACCTCCACCTCCACTGCCAACCCTTAAATGAGGTCTGGGAAGGGGCGGATCCTGGCTCCACCCTCTCAGTCACTCAGGTGCATTGCATGGACCTGAGTTCCCACAGGTTGGCCCTAATTTCCCACCAGATGCTCAATCGCTGGTTCAAGCCATGAATCTTAGCATTTCCACTACACAGTCCCTTTGGTTCTTTTTCTAGTTTGACAGAGAGAGAACATAAGAGAACAATGTTTTTTTCCATGTTTGTGAGAGGCATGGAAACCAATGAAAGGTAACGCAGACATGAAGTTGTGTAAGGCACTGTTTTGTAGGAATCATTCATGATCTGTACCTGCAATTGAGAAGCTAAAAGAGAACAAAAATCCCAACGTGTTGACTAGCACTCAACTGATGAAGCTAATTACTGCATGTTAAAAATACATACCTAATTGTGTTTACATATTTATCACAGCAAAAAGACTCTAATTTGGAGTCACAGAGTTAGCAATTACCAGTCTGGAAAAGAAAATCTAACATGTCTCCAAGACAACTGAAGACATTCCATGTGAAACCTGTTCTCAAAGGGAAAGCTTACAGAAGCCAAAACTGGAGCATGTGCAGATGTTGAATGACACATGATGAATCCAACTCATCTTTTGGTGACACAGTGATCTTTGAGGGGATATATTTGGCTTATTTTATCACTTGGAGAAAGTCTGAATGGAAAGCCACAATGGTGCAACAGTGGGCTGCTAAGCACCTTGCTCAAAGCTTGCTGAATTGAGTGTGGTGTTGTAATGAACACTGACTCTATGTAGGGAACAGAGGGCCTGCTCCTGTGCACAATAATGCTGGCCTTCCTATTGGCATACGTTACTCCAGAAGTACATGTGGACACATAGTTGGGCACACAGAGTCTACACTTAACACAAAGCAGTGCATATCACATGAGATGTTTTAATATCATTCACTTCTCAGAAAAAAAATCTTAATAAATAACAATAACAGAATAAAGAATGAATTGTCTTATACCATACAGAGAACCAGTAATAGGGCCAAAATCCAATTTCAGGTTTTCCTAATTCACATGCAGAGATTTATTTCAAGACACAGCATAGTTGAATATAAACATCTAAAGATTCTTGTACTGCAAACACCAGTGAAATTACATAGTAAAATCACCAGCATGTTATCTCAGAAACATTTTACCTGAAATCCTATTTCCTAGAGTGCACTGAAAGCTACCTATCCCATTAGATATGGGATACTGATGGGAAAAGTTTCTTATTCTTCTGGGTGAAGTTGAACAATTTTGATACAACTGCAAATAAACTTGAAAGGAAAATATTTTGTGGAATTATTATCTGAGAAAGGAAATAAAAATTAATCCTTTTTTTAATCTTAAAACACTTCTTTGGCCAGAAGAAAATATTAGTGCATTTATTCTGATGCACTAGGAAACTTATCCACTAATCGACAGCAGAGAATTTTGAAAATAGCTAAAACCTGAGTTTATATATCATCTATAAACCCCTGCATTTATTTAAAGAGCTGCAACGTAGCTTAATCTTAATTTCCATGAATGATGCAAACTTAATATTATTGATAACATAATTCCTTGCCATGATATGCACAGAGTTTTTTGCATGAGTATGCAAGAGTATTGCTGCCTGCTTTCTTAAAACATGTCTAGAACTGCTGAGTCTAAAAAAATGATAAATATTATTCCTTTGAAGAAACAATCACAGGAGATTATGGTAATCAGACTATGAATTGAAATACATATTCATCACAAAAGAACAACTGAATTCACCTCAGATAAATGTCTTAGAAAAAATTATGCTAGTTGAATTGTCTTCAAACATCGTAAAATTACTCTTTGTATCTGACCTTCAGTCAATCATGTTAGAAAAATATTTATTCCTCTCCCTAACCTTTATCTACACTTTCCGCTTTTCAAGCTACCTGAGCAAACAAACCTTTTGCCTCTGAGGATTTTCATTAACAGATGCTATCAGCCTTTCAAAGTCTCTCTTCATCAACATCTCACCCTTTGGTATCCTGCATTTTAATTGCCCTTGCAGCTGGAATACGTCTCAGGTCTCAACCAGAAAGTTAATTTCCTTTTATTTATTCTGAACACTAAAAAAATACAGCAATCAAAGGGTGAGTGCTGATTTTAAAAGTATTCTGAAATTTAAATGAGTTTTTATGATAATATAGATGATAATTTATGGATCTATACTCACAGCATGCATGTGTGTTTCTTTTCAGCCACTCAGTTTGTTATTTCTGCCTTTTTATTGCCCAGAGCTAGCACACAAGACTTTCACACAACACCGTTACCTTTTTTTTTTCAGTTCAGTCACTTCCCTTCATGACAGCCAAGTATTTGTTAGTTACAAGGTCTCACATTAGTTTGAGATAGATCTATCCTCCTTGACTTCTTGGCATTACTTGGCCTGAACTGGGATTGAACATACAAGTGCAGATAGACTGCAGTGACCAGAGCATCGTATGTATCACCCAACTTGCTATACACTAAGTCTTGCTGCAGTGAGGCCACAATGCAGAAACTCTGCAGAAGATTAGCATGACATTGATACACAACACAAAATCTGAATCAGCATAAAGCTTGGGGGGCTAACAAGTTACCCCTTCAAAGAAATGAGTGCCGGCTCAGTGCTCTGCACTGGTAACCTAACTCCATTACCTTCTGCACCATGATGTGGTGGATTCTATGGGTCGATGAGACCTGGCTTATCCTACAGGATGGTGATATACATCAGGCACTCTGCCTGCAGAGCTGAAACTACCAATGGCCAGCCAGGAGACTCATAGGTCTTCTCTTGCTACTGAAGAAGGACAGCAGAGGTGAAACAACGCCTTGTTGTTAATATGCAACCTTATAATACTATCTGAATATTACAAGTCTGCTTCATTATATCCAAAACACTAAGAATTTTAACATTAGCCACCCCTTCTCTGTTCATATGCATTACTTTTTAGGTGCAGATTTGTATTTTGTAATTTTCAAATGCAAGGGTTGCAGTCAGTATGCTTAGCTGGGGGGAAAAAAAACACAGATTTATGTATCTGCGGTCAGTTACTGAGGATGCTATACCTAACTTCGCTCATGGGGACAGCTCAGATGAAACATTATGCTGAAATATATGGAAACGTGTGAAAATTTCAGCATAGGTATCAGTAACTGGAGACATCAGTGTGATTCAGAACTTTAGCTCTGGCTTCATTTTTCCAAGTCTTGATATTCTCAGCTGGGGAAAGAAGGAAAGAGAGCGTTCTCAGAGTTGGCTCCACACTTAAGCTGGGCCTCAGATTCAAATTTTCTAGCTTGTGATTACAGCACAACTCCTTCCAAGACATTATGCCCAAGGATTGGTTTTTTCTCTTCTCCCTGCGGTGCCATCCCATTCATTTTCATGCTCCTCAAATAGAATTTGCACAGGAAAGCATAACACAGTTTTTACCTAAAAATTTTTTTTTCAAATGGTAATATTATCTAGGCATGGGCAGAGCTTGTCTAACTTACTACTCTGAGAATTAATGATGTAGAAACACTAGTCTGATGGGCTTCAGACAGAAACAGGACTTAGGGAACAACATAGGACTGCAAAGGCAATTTACACAAAGGCTCAACTTTACCACAGGTGACCACCTTGGGCAAAACTGCTTCTGCCTAGCAAGGACCTGCCACATTTTCAGAGGCAATTAAGATGCTGAAGCATCTCAGCAGTGCATTCCTGTGATTTAAAGGGCAACCAGGCATGTATCTCAATGAGGTACTTCTCACAATGTGGCTGTATTTATGTTGAAACCCAAAATACCTCAAAAAGCCCTGCCCTGTATATCTTTGGAAATCACTTATGAAAATAGGATGTGTGCTTTTCAGGGGTACATACTTTGTGGCCTGCTTAAAAAGTAGCACAGAATTCTCCACAGAATACACTGTTAATTAGCTATTTCATTGCAATATGTTCAACAAGTGCACAGATAAGGACTGGCTAAATGGGATGCACGCATCTGAGAAAGACTATCAGTTGTTGCCGTGACAGAACAGTTAGAAGGAAGGAAGCTTGCATATAATCTACACGCTCTTTATTTTCATAGTTCGAAGCTAAATTGTTCTGAACATTTTCTCAGAGTTATTTTGTAAAATTAGGAAGCTGTATCAAACACATCCTTGGGATCAGTCAGCCTCAGTACTCCAATTACTTTGGGCTTCGCACCCAATTACACTGCCAAGTGTTTACTTTATTTAAAGTATTTATATGCTATTAGAATATTCAAGCCAATATTCAGTGAAACAAAAACTATTCTATTCCATTTGTTTTGATATTACACTGATGCATGTCTACTCTTCCGTGACTCTGAAGTCTCACAAATCTGATTGCATGGTTAGCCAACTACAGTGATAAAATATGCAAAAAAAATTTGTATTATCTAATCTGAAGGAGAAAATATATAGTGAATGGTGCACAGAGCTAGAAGCACAAGCACCGACAGTCCTTATCACTTAGTTTATCATTACTGCAGTCATTCAGGCAGAGAAAGGTCTCACAGAACAAGTGAGGTCCCTGACAGACAGAATGGGAAGGTTGTAAGTGTTCTGCACAAATGAACGCTTAAAAACAAAAGGTTATCATTCCACCACTTCCCTCCTTCAGTAGAGTGGCACTTTTTAGATGTTTAGTCATTATTTTTTCCCAAAGTACACGAGATAAGATTTCCTTATGTTAACATTTTCTGCCACTGAAATAATCTCTGTGCAAGTATGAAAAGCAAGAGAAAACCAGGTCAGTTGCGCCTGTGAGCAATTGGAATTGAATTCAATAAAAAAAAGCATCTAACCTGACTAATTATTAACGTACAGATGTTCTAGGCTCAAAATATAATGGCAAGGCTTACTTCAGGGAGCTAGTCCCCTCTGATGGTACTCAACACCACCTAACCCTCACCTTGCAGAGAAATATCAAGCTAACATCTTTCTTTCTAAAGAAGGAAGTTCTATTGTTTCTGAAAAAAAAAAGCAAACCCCCCAAAAAGGATGTGCTTTAAACACCAGATTCTTATGACTGATATAAACCACAGCATATCTAAAGGTTGTGAATCATATGTAATTCTATACTCACCAGTTCTCATTTCGACTTAGCTACTGATGCCAGATTTCTCTGCTGACTGTTTGGAGCATGTCCCGTCACTTTGCTTTTTTTTTTACTTTTCTTTTTCTTTTGATGAAACAAAAAAACTGCCTATCCTGAGCATCTTTGCCCTCATTCTTTAGATATCCCTTTTCGTAATGGAGATCTTATTGGCATCTTCATTTCTGCATACGAGAAGTAGCACTGTTGTCTGCCTTGCTACATCTCACATCTTCTGCTCACTTACTCAGCCCATCGCGATTCACCTCTGTCACTTTGGATGATGTGAAACTGAGAGTTGATTAAAACTGAAATCATGCTGAAAGATGCAGGGCTGAGATCATGGTCCTACCGTGCAGATAATCGCATCCCATCTCTACTGCCATTAATGATGTGTTGCATTAGTGGTTCAGGTACAAGCCACAGGACACCTTCAGCCTAACTTAAGTGCATTCCTGAATGTCTTTATGTATCTAAGGTTCCAGAGGGGAGCAGATTTATGCTTTTATCTATCCTGAATAGCAAATGAGAAACAAATTGACTTCCCAGTTCCTCAGCCATCCACATAGCACCACCACCTCATTTTCCACATACAGTAATATTTTCTTTTCCCTCTTCCTTCCTGGGACCACAACACCTTGGGAGTGAAGCAGGATGAGTGAAGCCAAGTTAACAATATGTGCTCTAGACCAGTTCTTTTCCATTCCCTGTAGAGTTTTACAACACTGGCAATCACCACGAGCCTAAATCTGCTTCAGTTAGAGACATCTGGAATTTCTGCAGGAATTTAGAGCTTGGTTGTGAATATGCCTGCCATATTCCTGAAGAGGTTAGTGTGAATCTTTCCTAAAAGAGCTCACAGAAAGATTGAGTTTAGTTCCAAGTATATAATTCTAAAAGAAAAAGGAGTTTGTGGCATTCAGAATTAAAAGTAAGCAATTTGCAATATTTTTCATCTAATTCTTTGGCTCATCAGACCATGGCCACAGAGTGGTTTGTAACAGCTCCTCTCTACATCTACACAGAAGTCTTATTTACAGTCTAGACCTGCAAATATTTCTTTTGAAGCAGAGTAATCACAAAGTGATTCACTTAATCCCAAGCATCAAACATGTCTCCAACAGAACTGAGTTCCAGGGAGCTTTGCCATTCACTGCAGAGGGACCAGCATCAAACGCTGTGCTGAACCATGTTCACCATTCAACACAGAGCAGCAAGATGATTCTGTGATTCTGCACTGCATTTTCTGCATTTTTTCCACTTTGCTGGAGGCTTATTATTTTTTGTAAAATAATCTGTATTGTAAAGTAATCTGGTTGGCCTCTTCAAGGAAAAAATAACGTTGTTAAAATTAAAATTAACTTGGCCAACTGTGCACTAAGTTATTACAGAAGCATAAAAATAAAACTTCATTTTGTTACAAAGTAGAAATGGGGAACTGAACCTCTTCACCCACATCTGTCAGCTTCATGATCTCCAGCTCATCTTTCTTAGCTCCCTACTGATGGATGTCTTCAAACACCAGGACTCTAATTTGTACCAGCAGCACTTACCAAAGTGGAAACTCGTGTCTGTTAACAAGAAATTAGTATGTAGCTGTCACAGTCTATCAGGAGTAACTCAGATCTTTTCTAAAGAGTTGATTTTCTAATGGCAGAAGAAGCAAGAAAGGGTACATTTGAATCCCAAAGACAATCTTTTAAGAAGTCACAGAAAGCATTTTTGGTCACGTGCTCACAGATAACAGACATAAGACTCAAGCAGCATGTAAATGTCTAATGCACTAGATATACCTCCCATTGGCTTCTCTAGGAATTTTGCATACAGCTGTCTATCTGCTGTGGCACAGAAAATATCTCTGCTATCAGACATTCATATTTTCTTGCTTGATTTTTTTTTTTCTCCTGAATTAACAATTGGCACTGACAATGTGAGAAAGTTTTCAATCCCTTCTGAAGCTTCATTTCCTGTATCCTTTCTCAGAGCAGCAATATTGATCTTCAAAAACACACTGGATCCACCTCTAACACTTCTGTACCATGGGAGTCCCTTGCCACACATGATGAGCTTTTACAGTAGCCGTGTTTCAAAGAACAACTTAAATCTTCTTGGCACCTGAGGACCCAAACTATGGCTTTTTTCAAAGAGTGGCAGAACATCATTATTAGTACTTGGTTCAGAAGGTGGGAACTGAGAGAGAGATGCTTCTCCTGCTGTAAGTGAAAATCAGGTTCGTGATTGCCTGAGGAACATGAACATCCATTAGCCTATGGGTACCAGTGAGATGCAGCTTAAGATGTGGCAGCATTTAGACTATGCTAAAGTAGCTGTGCTGTGTCCAGGTGGACTGTCGTGGAAATCAGGATTTTGTCACTTTGCAGGATAGGCAAACTGCATCCCTCTACCCTGCGTGGTAAATAAAACTGCAGGGTGTATCTGAAGTACACACACTGACCTCAGTAATGCAGACTAAACAGTTATTTCAAACTGCTTTTTTCTCCCAAAAGTCATATGGATAATATACTTCATTTATTCGGAAAGAATGCCCAGCAGAAAAAAAAAAACAGGGAGCTCTAAGGACAAACACACTGCTATGGTGCCCTTACTCTGTTTGTTTGTTTGTTCATTTGTTTACTTTCCCAGACAGAAGCTGCATTTTCTGGCTGGCTCATTCCGATAGTTTTTACAGAGTTATTGCTCCTTGAAGCTGATGCACCTAATTTGTGCTCCTCCCCATAGAAGTTGTGGCTCCACTTGGCATTTTCAAAGCAACTCATAGCAGTTGGCTGCAACAATTCACAGAACCACAGAACCATAGAATGGCAGGGGGTTGGAATGGACCTCAGGAGATCATCGACTCCAATTCCCTGCTAGAGCAAGTTCCCTGCAACTGGTTGCACAGGTAGACATCTAGATGGGTCTGGAGTATCTCCATAGAAGGAGACTCCACCACCTCTCTGGGCAGCCTGTTTCAGTTCTCTGTCACCCTAACCGTAAAGAAGTTCTTTTGTGTGTTTCTATGGAACTTCCTATGTTCAAGTTTTAAGCCAGTGCTCCTTGCCCTATTGCTATGCACCACTGAGAATAGTGTGGCATCATCCGTTTGCCACCCACCTCCCTTCAGATATTTATAAATATCAATCAGATTCCACTGATGAAACAGGCAGAGTTGGTGCATAAGGTAACTTCTAAGCATGATTAGAAAACAAAGCTCTGAAGTTTAAATTTACAATAGAATCATAGAATCATTTAGGTTGAAAATGACCCTTAAGATCAAGTCCAGCCATACATGTAACACTATCAAAGCCATCACTGAGCTACGTCTCTAAGCCACATGTCTCTCAGAATCACAGAAACCTAGAATACCCCAGGTTGAAGAACCTGGAAGAACCACAAGAACAATCGAGTTTAATCCCAGGCTCCTCACAGGACCAAACCCAATGTCTGACAGTGGTGTACCAACGCTCCCTGAGCTCTGGCAGCTCAGGACAGAGCCCACTGTCCTGGGGAGCAGTTCCATGTCCACCATCCTCTGGTGCAGAGCCTGTCCCTAAACCCCACTGCCCCTCCCCTGACACATCTCCATGCCATTCCCTCCGGCCATGTTGTGGTCCCAGAGAGCAGAGCTCAGCGCTGCCCCCCGCTCCCTGTGAGATCTATGGTTGCCATGAGGGCTCTCCTCAGCCCCTCCTGCTCTGGGCCCAACACACCCAGGAGCCTCAGCTGCTTCTCATACATTTTCCTCTCCAGGCCCTTCCCCATCTTTTTAGCTCTCCTTTGGATGCTCTCAAATAGTTGTATGCCCTTCTTATATTCTGGCACCCAAAAATGCATCCAGTGCTCAAGGTGAGCATTGCACCATTGCAGAATACACAGGAAAAACACTGCTCTCTGAAAAACCTCTAGGGATGGCAACTCCACCATCTCCCTAGGCAGCCTGTCCAATGTCTAACTACCCTTTCCATAAATAAATCTTCCCCGATTTCCAATTTAAACCTCCCCTGGAGCAACTCAGTGCCATTTAAGGCTGAGTTAAAAGCTTGCCTCTTAAATGATACATTTCTATCAACCATGTGGGAAAAAGCTGGTATTATCTTGCAGTTTGATTTCGTCTAAAAAAAGGCCAGGAAGAGGGGCCACAGTGCCTTATAACACTGTGGCAGGTAGATCCTTTCTCGAGCCCTTTTGCTAGAATGCATGAGCATGCAGTGGTCCTCTGTGAGCAGGGACACAGCTCCTGGAACAAACACCAAATTCTCTGTCCTCCACAAGCAGAACAGACAAGCTTGCTTTCCTGGCAGGGTAATTTTTTTGTTACTTAGCTAAATGGATTCTGGAGACTCTGTTCTAATGCTTAGGACTTTTGCTCTGAAAACTGAATAGGACAAAGGAAAAGCTGTCATCAGCTTTTATGGGATTTTTATCATGGCATTTGAGCGGGCTTCACTGATTCGGGTGTAAGAATGACTGATACATGCCATGAGGGGTACGAGATGAGAGAGTCTCAAAGCCAGGCTTTGTCCATGCACCCCATCTGCAAAAATACTCTCACCGTGAGAAGGCACAACCATTCACCGTGGCTTTGTACAACCCCTGTGGTGTCACAGCACTATCTATCTTCTCTATGCGACAAGACAAAAATAACAGAGATGAGGCTGACTCTCTGGAAAGTATCCTGCAAGAAATATGACAGCAGGTGTACCTGACTACTTTTTGTCTGATGGTTTCCTTGCATCTGGGTGGCACAGCCTCAGTTCTCAAGCAGCTCCTTACGATAGCTGCGGTTCAGACACCTGTGCCTGATCACCATTCATTCCTAAAGTAAATCCAAACTAACACTTGTGGCAAAGGGAAAACATCTCTTGTTTGCATCAATAAAATGCTATGCTATTAATCACTTCACTAACTTACTGTTCAAGTGAATGATGTTTAAGAAATCTACAAACAGAATACATGATCATCACGGAACTTAGAATTTTTATGGACAAGACTACACGGAGCAGAAAATGACTCAAACATAAAAAAGAGTTTGTTCCATACCTGGATAATTGTAATCAAAACTTCTGCTATATTCATTTTTAGCAACAGTGTTTATGACATTTTAATAAGGACAGATTTATAAAAACCTACCCAAAATGACTGATGAACACCAAATAATTTTATATAATGTAGAAGGGCAGTAATTCTGTAACTTCATGATTTAAAAAGCATTGCTAAATAATAGTTCTGTTTTTGAACAAATTTAGCATGGGACAAGATTTATAACATGTTCACAGCTTCATAACCATGATCTTTTAAAAAAGTTATGTCTAAAACAAAATTAAGTATCGATGCTAATAAACAAAGGCAGCTATTCAAATAATTCTAGTCTCAGGAAAATCATATATTTGTGCAGAACAATGTAATATTTAACTGAGATGTGTAGAGTGCCAGAAAAAAGATCCTGATGCATTTCTTTTTGGCAAAAAGCAGCATGCTTACCACGGGCTGTTCTTCTGTAAAGTGTGGCCATTGGCCATTCTCAAATAAATTAAAAACGTTCTTTGCATGAGTCACACATGGGCACAGAACTTCACTTGGCATTTAGGGAAGTGTCCTGTTAGTAATTCCTGCTGCATCCATTCAGTAATAGAGCTGGCGAGTTCTTTTCATTGAACAGTACAGATACTGAAAGAACAGAGGTAAGGGAGGTGAAGGGAGCACAAGTGTGGGTTAATTCAGGTCAAGCTGAATTCATAATTCTGGCTGAAAAAAATGAGGAAAAATATTTTCAAGATTATTCTACCTGTGTCTTCACTTCAGAATCCGAGCAAAAATTAAACGAACCGCATCTAAAATTGCTCAGACTGGTCCAAAATGAATTTGAAAAAATTGAATGAAAACGAATTGCCATTTTTGTTTCACTGAACATTTCCCAATCCTTTCCAGGCAAAATGTGCCTGTCTTTCTGCCTTATTTGTCAAGTAGTTTTCAAGAACCCTCATCGTGGCAGATGCTGCAGAAGGACAAGACAGGAAGGCATTCCCTTCCCATTTTCAGCAGGTTAGATACAATAACTAGGTGGATTTTTACCATCTGAATGCAAGAAAGGCATAAAAAACAGTAATCAAATATTACAAAGCAATCCACAATACAATTTCTCATTATTGGCACAATGAACCCATTGTTCTTGAGCAAACATTTAAATATATTAATGCTTAAATAGTGAAGTCCTAAAAGTCATCCCTCTGGGATTAGGTAAAAAGAATATGTTTGAAGCTCAAAATATGGGAAAATTCTCCACCCTCTTTTACAATCAAGATTTTGTACAATCTTGATGTCTGTGTTACAGTTTTGGTGCTGTTTCCACTGTCATGAAACTATTTTTAAATACAAAAGGTCAGATCTTTACCTGTTGCTAATCTGCACTGCTTTCAAAGACCTGCAGTAATGACTTTCACTGGGCTCTGAGGCATATTCTGATTTTTGCACCAGTGAACTGACTTGGTTACATTTCAGAAGCCTGAATTCCCTGCAGTAGAAGTTTGAGTGTTAGAAACATGGACAAAATCCAGCTTTATAGAGGGAAGTCGCTGTGGCCACAAAAACATTATCTGCAGAGAAAAGCAAATGAATGTTGTATAAACCAAAACGATATCTATGCAAAATGAATGGCACTTACAACTTAGGAACAAATAGCATCACTGCTCCCATTATCTTTTTATCCATGATTTTCATAGGAGACCCAATAAAGTGTTATGAAGATGCAGCTGGCATCTAGAATTCACTACAAGTCAGACAACAATGATGCTTTTATATTGTCTACAAGCTTTTGAAGAAGGTCAATTCAGAGATTATTTAAATTAAATCTAAATGGTAATGGCCTGCAGCTGCTCACACTTAATATGTTTGGCTTCATATATATTATTAATGAAAACTCAATGTAATTCTATTCATTTCAAACTTTTGAAGCTGCTGTTCTGATTTATCCTTCCAGATAGTTTCACTGTAATTACTAAAACAAATGAAATTATTGACGTTTAAGTGGGAATTCATAACCAAACAGCCAGGCTGAATACTTCCTTCTAAGGAAATGGCACATTAATATATAAATACGATTATACTGCTCATGTCGAAGTGGAAGCATTGCCTGGCAGTATTGATGCAGTGTGCAGCTAGACTTTCCTGGTTTGCAGCATAAGGAAAACATGCAAATCAAAACGATCACTGTTCATATCTATGCCATTCACATCCATTCAGTTGCTTTCATTGAGAAGTGTACCAAAACGCTGCCACTAAAATAATAATGACACTAACACAACATACATGTCTCATCTTCAGGCATGATTTTCACTTTCACCAACTTATAGAAAAAAAAACAAAAAATAACCAATGAAACAACCCTGAAGAATCCTTCAGGGCACTGAATTCATCTTAAAATGTGGAAAATAACTATCCTTGTTATATTAATATATTTTTCTTCCTGAAGGAGGACAACTACCACACTGTGATGAATGTGCTTCAAATGTTTGTGTTCAAACTGTCTTCGTGATGTGGAATATCTCTAAAACCACCACATACACGAATGTAACAGAGGCAGTTACTTTGCAGGGCTTTTTAAAAATAGTGTGGCATGGAACTCAAACTGTCAGTGCATAAATTACTGCTGCCTTGAGGCAGCAATAACTTACGCATCCTTGTTTTCACCCCCTCACACACCTCCCCTGAAATTTCCCTTTCAGAGAGAAGCTCAGATCTCCCCCCTCACCTCTCCCATGGTTGTGGCAGCCATGATACAATCATTACAAGCATGATGGCTCGCCATCACTTTGTATGTGAGGGAGGCAGAGAACAGAGCCACAAATGACTGAAAAAACAGGAGGGCCTGAGTTTTATTTTCAAGAAATCTTTGCAAAAAATATTATTGCAATAACTACGTGTTCATATAACTCATTATTTGTCTACAGCCAAGCATAATTTGATTTTCTTCCCTTAATAAAATCTTGATCTCATTTGAGGTTATCACTGTCAGTTCATGGACAGAAACAACTGATCGATAATGCTAGTACTACTAAGCAATAGGCAATTCTATCTACAGAGCACACACAGCAATTACTGACACCAGTGTAGTCAGCATAAAGGTTTGATCTTGCTCAGGCAAACAATGTCAGAGGACTGGCTTTTTTATTTTTCATCTACATTCACCCCCTTTCTCTCTCTTTTTTTTTTTTTTTTTTTAAGGATAAAGCCTTATCTTCTCAATAAAAGATATGCTAAATTACACTAAAAGAAGACTCATATTTGCTCACAACATTGTAATTTCCTCCTTTTAAGAAAGGTAAAAAAAAAAAGCCAGTAAGAAATAAGATTGCAGCAAATAGCATTCTTTGATCTAGAAACACGCTTACAATAACTTCAGTCTTAGGAGCAGATCATGACACAATGCAGTCTAGACTGTGATGGTATTATGTGTATATAATGCTGGCAAAATAATTAAACTGCACTGAAAGGATTTCATACTGCAGTTCTGACTTAAACTAATCAAATTAATTTCTTCATGAATTAATGCACATAGATTGAGGTCAATGGAGTATACGACTTTGACATTTCATAAAGATGAGTGATAATTATGGATTCTTCCACATATTTTAGATTGCTCAGCAAGATGTAACGGCAATTGAAAATTACATCTAACAGAAGAAATATACTGTTTATATCATAACTTTATCCAACATTTTCGTTTATTTGATGTACTCACCCATTAGAATCACCCATACTTGGATATGAACTATAGCACACATACTGAATTGAAGGCACCCAAGAGTTCTAATAAATGCTTTCCCATGTTAATTCTGAGACAAAATCATTATTTCTGTACCACCAAGGGGATCACAGCAGAAATTCACAGTGCCGTACGTAGCCTTTGTGACAAAGATTGCAATAGTATGCCTTTAGAGTGACCACCATGAATCACCTTCCTAAAAGAGACACCTAAAATTGAGCACAGCATGGCTTCAGGGTGCCTAAAATATTCTAAAATACCTTGAGAATATCCCTAATAACCACTGTCACGTATTTTCTTCTCTGGAGAAGTCTCTTTAACTATGGCTGCGCAGTCCAGCCTGCTTAAGAACAGACTAGAACCATTGACTTCGAGACAGCTTCACATACCGTGCCACACAGAGAACATGAAAGGAACAGAAAAGCTTTTCACCCATCAGTGGTCATTTTGTCATTAGGCTAAGCTACAATAGCTGGAAGTAGCTTTTTATTAAGGGGAAAGGCACCTCAGCTGAATACTCACAAGAGAGAAGTGCTGATAAAAGAAAAGAACACAAACAAAGCAATTTGGATCTGTCTTAGGCCAAGGGTAGCATGGTTTAGTGCAGCGTATGGAGTGCTCATGCTCCTTTATAATCCCTTTCTCAAGTACAGCTGGGTATATTATCAATATCTGTATTATCAGAAATTAATTATTGCTCTTCTGAACATGAATAGAGAGTGAAGATATAAATTATAGTTTCATAAGCAGCAGAAGAAACACAATAAATATTAGCAGTTCACTCAAATTACAGCAGTCCTCTTATATCTGGTATGTGTACAGCCCCAGCAATTCACTGCATGTGATTATTATCAGCATTGACAAAAATATCCCCAAAGCCAACAGCACCTTAGGAGCTTCTAAGAAACCTTAACAACCAGTGCTTGGTACCTACTAACCTTTCCAGACTGACGCTGTTTTATCATAACACTCGCAATTCCAGCACAGCTCACTGCACTGGGGCAGGCAACAGAAGTAGCCACAGTTCAGGCACATAATATTCTTCAGTCTCAGACACGATGCACTGGCCCACACTGCTCACTAAGTGACCACTGCCTTGGCAGAAACTCCTTGTCTTCCTCAGGCTCAATCCCATTCACATGGAGAGTGCACAGAGGTACTTATGCAAATCCAGACTTCACGGTACACCTAGTCTGCATGGCAAAAACAGGAGGACCACCACCAATAAAGGACATATTTCGCTGTTGTAAGAGATGACAACCCTGTGCTTAATCGCGTAAATAAATTGAAGAAGAGTTCTGAGTGAATGCTGCTCTGCTCTGCAAATCACTGTCTGGTGATCTGTTTCCTTGAGCTGTTAGCGACCAAGGTAAGTCAGAAATATTTTTAAGAGCAAAGCAACAGGCCTTGAAGATGATGAGCTTAGGATCAGGAGGAATAAAACTTTAGGCCACCTTTCTCAACCACGGATTCTTCTCTGCATTATGAATAAAAGCAAAAGAGCTGGCCAGCAAGAGCTCCATATCCAGAGCCGAAATGAAATGAATAAGGACTTGTCATGGAGTATAAAATTAATGGTAGTAACTTTGCACATTTTTTCTTCACAGATTAATACTTTATTTTATGGAGCAACTCTTCATTCCACAGTACTACAGTAGTACGTTGTTTTATATAGCTTCTGGTATGCATGCTTGCAGAAGAAGAAAAGGAAAAAGACAAAGAAAAAAAAGGAAAAGGAAGAGGAAAGGGAAAAGGAAAAAATGAAAAAAGGAAAAGGGAAAAAGGAAAAAGGAAAAAGGAAAAAGGAAAAAGGAAAAAGGAAA
>JAPSGF010000012.1:8065175-8275600 GCA_035772895.1 Perdix hodgsoniae | reverse complement strand
AGGAAAAAGGAAAAAGGAAAAAGGAAAAAGGAAAAAGGAAAAAGGAAGAAAAAAGTGTGATTTCAAATGTCTCATGAGAAACCAGAGAAAAATCTGTCTCCTTGAGAGAAAAATCCTTAAAAGTATCCTTAACCCAAATAGAATATGAGGTCACTTCACTTGCCAGATGAGTGGGTTTATCAGAAATGCATTTTTCTCTCCACAAAGTGTCTAAGTCATCTTTATGCTTCCTGAGTCAGCTGATATTTTCTGGGAAGCAAAAGGCATACGGTCAAACTAGTTTAGTCAATTGTGAAGCACAGGAGAATAAACTACCCCTAGCGGGGTCAAATATAGAAAGTATGTGGATCAAATATAAGTGAAGGAAAATACTGATGCTGTAAGTGATGGATCTTTCACGCAAACTCCATGGCACATACCACTACATTAAGTACCTTAAAAGCAAAGTTTCTTATTTATAACAAGTTTCTTCGAAGGCTCAAATTATTTTCCTAGGTAAGAAGGGAAATTCACAGTAAAATTTAAGGGAAGATGAACCTTGTGTAAGAATACAAAAAGCTGTTTTTCATTAGTAAACTGACCACTGGCTTGCAGACTGTCAGCATATCTCCTAAATCCTAGCTCAGTGTGGTGTGAACTCAGCCTCAATGTGGTGTGAACCACAGATCAGGCTGTTAACCTAATCAGGGCCTGAAATCTTCCATCTGAAAAACAGGATCAAAAACATTGTTTGCTCTATACAGGTGTGGCTAATCTTCATATATTCTTGTTTGACACCATCAAATGGGAATAACTCCAGAAGCACAAATCGCCTCTAGCAAGGTGAAACTCTTACACACCATTCATTCAGCATGCTATACAGTTCTTATCAAAAGAAATGAAGCCCCTCTTTAGAGAGTGAGAAAAGAACATGCAATTGCTTAGCTGAGAGCCTAATTTTCACTATCACAGGCCAATCTAAAAAAGAGGATTTGATTTAACTGTTGATTTAACTTGTTCAGATGCTCCAATTCAGTTGGATATTCTTCAAGCACTGCAGAAATTTCCTTTGCATTTGGCAGTTTTTACCACTTGCCCCCATTATGGTTACTCCTACATCATTCCATTAAGCCACAACACCCCATGCTCACTTCAGAGAAGTTCTTCACCTAGTGAATGGTGTTCATTTGTCTGGGGTGGAGATCTACTAACATGTCACAACCTCAAGGGTGTGAAGGCTCTTGTGGTTTATGCAGGGAATCTGTTCCCTCATTCTGAATAAGAAACAATAATAGTGATTCAAAATTTCATGGCCTACCAGTAATATCATCCACTTGGAATAAAAGTGAACTAGTTCTAGTTAAAAAAAATGATGCATAGGAAGAGCAAACAGAATCAAAATCCAATAGAGAATGATAAGACCTACACATCTGTAAGAAGCCAAAAATGCTAAATACAGCCATCATAACTGCATTAAGGGACAGGATATCAAAACTGTTTTCCTTTGGAAAATATGTGATAACCAGAGCAGGCAACTCCACTGAAATATGAATTAAAGTTCACATACTCATGCAATATCATACATCTCTCTCTCTTTCTGATGCATACTACTTCATCTGGAGTTCATCAAGAAATAATGCTGCTTTCTTCCATCCCACTCAAAGAATCAACCCCATCGCACATCTTTAAGTCAGCAAGACAGATTACTTCCATGAACAGAACCAGCACAAGTCCCCCAGGTAAAGCTCTGGGCATCTATACATCAAAGTAAGCATAGATTTCCAGTCTTAAAAGCTGTGCTGTAGATATCAGTACAAAATAATAGATCCAAAGAAGTACTACTTACATATTCCTAGAGCTTTTGGATAAGATGGGTTAAATGAACAACCTTGATGTAAGTGTATTTACAATCCTTTGCATGTGAGTACACTTTTTCCCATCCTTCTTTTCTAGCCTAAAATGGCCCACAACCTCCCTGAGACCAACAAATTCTACCTTGTCTCCTCTGGTTCCAAGCAAAGCCCTTCCTCACCCCTGAGACTTGGCTTTCTGTCAAGTCCTTGCCCTTGTCTCAGAGCAAAAAGGCCAACAACTCCTCTCATGTATCTTTTCAACCCTTCAACCTGCTCCACCTGCACTTGGAAAATGTCTTGACTATTATCTTTGTTTCATAGAATCTAGATATGTGAGATTCTGATCATTCAAACCTTGTTGATACACAAAAAACTCAACCAGGGAAAAAATCTTCTGCTACTTCAATTACTAGTACATTTAATACAAAAATTAAATGTGCAATGGCTATGCCAACAATTAAGAGATGCATATACATGAAAAGCTAATTAATTAAATGTATGCATTTAGACAAATCAGTTTATAAATGCAAAGCCTTGAGACCTTCATCCCTAAGGCATGGGCGATATGCTGTCAGTTCTCCTGTTTCCCAAGCAAGATATTCAGGCTTCAGCTCATACTCCTAAGAGTAGCAGTTGCTCTCATTAGTGCTACCTGAGAAACACACATCCTGCTTTGAGATTCCAGAAAATATTTATCTAGGACTTTCCAATCTCACAGTCCACATCCCTGAGTGTTCTGACTCATTTTTACAAGCTGATTTCACACAATTTGAGGTCAGATTCTGATGCGCTTGGTCACAACTGGATTCACACTGTGTGAGGCTACCATAAACACCCTATCCCAACACCACTATGTGTGTATGGGAGAAGGAATGACAGCACAACATTGCTGCATGAGTGCTATCAGGCCTCTGTTACACCGTGCTCTTGTTCTGCTGTCCCCTATTCTTCATGGATGGGCTGATACACTTCCCTACTCTCAGCAGCTCCATGAAACAAGACACGTTTGTTGCACACGTGTACATATTCTTCTTGTTGTTGGCAAGTACTGCTGACAGTAGTGCATGTTCCAGCTGCTTCAAGGGATGCTCAGGCATTTTGCCTGGACATCTCAACACCAAACTGAACCTCTGTGTACACATACAACTTGTAAAGTGGCACAGAGCTTTAGCACAGAATCCCAGGATGAACTCTGTCTCTAGCTGCATCTTTGTGTTGCCAATACGATGCATCTCATGCTGGATGACTTTCAAAGCTGGTTCACTCCTTTTGTTCATAAGCTAGAAAAAGGGTTTATGTGATTAGCAGGGGTAAGCTAAACACATAGCAGCTAATGGGAAAGATCAGGAGAGAAATGCTTAAGGCTCAGTCCACTAAAAAGAGCCGGCATCCATTCTCCCACACAGGGTCTCAGTGTTTGTTTGGGGAAGGATCGGTAAAAGAGCTTTCTTCTGTATCTCTGTACCACAGAGACCAAAATAAAGGGAGTCTGTATGACGCTTTACAGGTTTCAGAGGAAATAAACGGAGGGTGATTATCAAAAAGCTCAATTTAACTGTTCAGGCTCAGACTGCTCCCTAACACATTTAGGCAGTAAAGTCAATCAGTAAAGCAATCCTGGAATATTTCAGTTAGGATTCTGGCTTGTTTCCTGAACAGTGCCTCAGTTCATACATTATACTGCTGAAAGCAACGAAGCAATGTGCCCTAAATAAGAATGTCAAAATTTGCCTCTTTGTCAGGGTAAATTACTTATATTTCACACAAACATTGCTAAGCAGTATCTATGACTTACCATTCAATATAAATACAAGTTCTAGGCATTACAAGATGGTAAAATCACTCATTCTTTAAAGGCTGATAGTGAAAGAAACAGATCGTTTTCTTATTGCACATAACTACATAGAGTTATATCGTTCTTTAAATCTAGATAATGGATGTTCTACCACAAGGGTCTTTAAACTCTGTGTGTGATCGCCGCCGTACCAGAGCTTGAAAACTAGAGCAGGCATCACATCTTTTCAAGGAGAGCCAACATTTTGTGGCTATGCTGTAAGTTTCATTGAGGCCACGACTCAAGTAAATTTCTGTATGGCATTTAGTGGGGCACAAGGCTCTTCACACGTACAGACAAGATGACATCTGTTCCTGTGACACAGGGGCCAAGGGTTCTGGAAGTCCCGCCAAGATTTTATTCCCCATTGTGCACGTTCCAAAGTAAGAGTGGGAGTGGAGAACACAGAGCTCACCTACGTCGTTATCTTAATGCTAGCAACTGACACTGCCTATGTGTCATGCACCTCATCCTGGGCTGCTGGCTGAAACACTCCAGCAAAGGAGCCAGAAAGCTCAACGAAATCAAGGTTTATTGCAACTCTTGCCCATTTTGACTCCATTGGTGTTTTATAGGCTTCCAAACATGCTCTGCATGTTCTGTTGTTCTTTGCCATGGACTGATATTTAGAGACAATAATGTGAGGATTTTAAATCCTTTCCTGAATTGGAAAGTGCAAACAAAATGCACTATATCAACTTGACAGATGCAGATGAGAAGAATTAAAGGCGTAAACAAGAAATGATCATTCTTATAAACAAGATTTTATAAACAAGAATTATCATTCTTACATTGAAAATCCCCACATTTAATGCCAAAAAAATTGTCTGTGAATCTCCTTTACGTCCTTTCTCCTTCCTGCACTGGGGCCAAAGCAGCCCTATAGCCAGTGGAACTCCCCTGCTCTGAAGAATAAACATGTTAATGAACAGCTCAACTATTGATTCTTGAGACATTTGACTTTTCAGCAGGTGCTGAATTCAGGTGTTGCTAATGCTGGTGTAGCTGCTACCACCATTTTCTTTTTTTGCCCTTTTACCAAAGAATGATCTTTACAAACGGCGATAAAAGCTCCTGAAATGCAGAAACACAATACAGAATTTAAGAAACCGGCTTTGTGCTAAGAGGACTTCTTTTGCATCTGTCTGTTGATAGAAGGTGATTAAAAACAGGGGTCAGCCATTTACATTTTTCATTGCTTTTCCCAGAAGATACTCAGCCTTCACAGGTATGTTGTACCAGCAACTGATGTTCTGAAATCCCTGAGAACTCATCAGCTATTAAAGCAGTGTCTTTCTAGAATCCACAAAAAATTACAGTCTTATCACCAAAATAGTTATGTCCTACACATCTGCATTTTTTCAATGCAACTACTTCACCCCTCCAGTCATATCCATCACTTCAATTTTGTGGAAGATATAATGAGCCTGGTTCTACAGGCCTCTTCTTTTATCAGCTCAGATCTCTCATTCTCCAGGGAAAGCAGTACAGCAGCGACTTGTCCTTTGATAGCAATAGATAACTAACCTCATTTTGTAAAAGCAGAACTAAACAGAAGAGTTATTCTTTGTCTTCAGCAGCACTGAATCAGACCTCATTGACATGTACTGAGCCCAGTTGAAGAAAACTCAATGCCTTATGCATAATCATCAGGAAGCTTACAATCGCACGGTTTCCTTTTCTTTCTCTCTTTTTATTTTTATTTTTATTTTATTTTTATTTTTTATTTTGTTTCTATTTACCTGGTATTTATTCAACAGTGGAGGTGAATGGGACAGGTCATATTTTCCAGAGCCCAGCCCTTCTGCATACCTACCTATCAGTTATGCTCAGGTCATATTTTTTGTATTTCTGTGGCAGTAATGATTAAAGATGTAATTGCTTTTAAAAATTAAGGCAAATATTTGGAAATTTTAGCCACATAAGCCAGGCCTTTAGATACATGCTAATATGCCTCGTCTTTCACTCAGCCAATGTTAACCAATCAAAAAATATTTAATAGCCAATGGTAAACCTGTTTACCAAAGTTTTTTTCTTGATTTTAAATATCCTTAGATACCTACTGACAGACTGAACTGGAAAAAAAAAGGACAGCATTGCAGGCTTGGACAGCTGTTTAGTTACAATGCCAAAAATATGGTGATCTGTGTGCACCTGTGTCTGGACTGAGGTCCCACTCTGTAAGCTGTCATTATATAAACTCAAAGTCCTTCTATAGTTCTACAAGGATGAAGTCTTTTATGATCTAAAGAAGAGAAAAAAGATGCACATCACTGAGATCTCTTGGTGAGATTTGCTTTAAGTGACCTGCATGACTGAAATCAGTGGTTTGGGTGCAGCAGACAGGACAAATCAAAATAATTTAGGACGAGAGACCTGTGTTGTACTGGCAGATGGGGACTGAACAATCTGTACAAAACAGCATTTCTCAGACAAAAATAAACCAAAACGTTAGTTAAGAAACATTTCGGAAATTTAAATAAATAAAAGCCTCAGTATTGAAATCTAACGTACCACTTTTATCATTAAACCAAGAGAAGTACTTCACTCTCCAACAACGGGAAAAAGGCTATGAAAATCACAAGCCAACCTCTCCACACCTTCATACTGGTGTTACTGCCTTCAGTGGAATCATGCTCGGACGGCAGTAGCACCAAGCAAGAGGAGGGATGGACCTGAAGACTGGAAACAAACTTGAGATTTTCGATGAAATAAAATCCCCAGCACGAGATGCAGAAGGTGACTTTTGTGACAAGCATTATCCAAATTCGTAACGGCTTTCTGTGTGTAACCTCATCTCGCTTCATCCTGACATAATCTTAATTAGTCTTAGTTCTACTGCAGAGAAGCCCACTGAGGCAGTTAGCACCATATAATTAATCAGATGTTTCACACGTATCGCAGCAACCAACAGTGTCAACTTACTGATACAGCTAATACAGAGAAAAACTCTGCCTTTCCTTTTCACATGAACTAAACCATGCGGCATGGAATAAACACAGGACTTTTCCTTCTGAGCACTGCTTAATGTCCTTTCTTCCTCTAACAGATATTTCCTAATGCAAAGTATATATACGTTTTTTCTGCTGGTAGAGGAAAACACACAATTTGATATTTCTCTTAAATTTCAGCCTCTTCACAGAAGAGTAAGTCCAGCAGCTGCAGTCAGCAATAAGACATAAGTCTTGCTTCTGGAATTCATAAATCTCAGGCATTATTTTTTTTTTCCTGTGTGCTTTAGCAGCCAAGTTCCTGTTTTTAAGAAATGCAATTTTGCACCTGCACATAAATATGCATTTGAAAGCACTGTCTGCAACACGTGGTCATCACATAGCAACAGAAAATAAAGTACTTGCATACAATAAACATATACAATGCACACACATTAACTCACTGGATTAAAAGCTTCACCACCTATCTAAGTAATTGTAGATATTAGCTTTGTTCTACAGTTTGAGATTTATCTTTTGTCCTCACTGCAGGAGCCCAATGCTGCGGTATTGTGCCTACTGTCACCGTGGGGGAAACCATATGATTATGTTGTTTGATGGCGAAGAAGGAAAAAAAACATTGCTTAAGGAAAGCAATTTTATAAAGAAGCTGACTGTCCATTTTCCTAAGCTTGCCCTGAAATAGTTCTGTGAGCAGTATAAAACCACAGGAAGGCTTATTCAGTTTTTGTACAGCACCTGTAATACGCAGTGGTATTTATTAACAGCAAATGCAATACTTAATACACGGCAGTGTTTTGCTTGAGCAGAACATTGCAAAACTGCTTGCAAGAACAATTTACTACATAACTAATATTCACCATAAGAAAGAGCAGCCTAATGTTTTGCAATTTCTCAGATTCTCAGAACAAACCAGTGAGATGATAATCCTCCTAAAAGGCAGTGTATAATGGTAGTTCATTTCAGGAATCGGCAGTGAATAGCTTAACACCTTCTCTCTACAGTGTTTGTGCTCCAGAGCAGCAAAGTTTCTCATACAGGAATCACTAAGAATTGTAACAGCCCGAGTGTTATCATCTGTGGTGGTATCTCAGGATAGGAACACGCATAGTCTTATTTGCTATCTGAAACAAAGAGTCACCATTACTGTGGAAGGTCTTGGGTGCCTTTTGTACCTGAATGCCTATCACAAGACATGAGGCAGGCTGCTGGAACTGCCAAAAGTTTCAGGTGCTGTCATCCATGATTACTGTTTGCCAAAGAAGGAATAGAATGTCTGCTTCTCACTGTCTAATGCCACGCTCTCTCCTATACAAATCTTTTAAATTTCTTTTAATGTTGGAAAAATACAGTAACTGTAGTCTTGATAAAACTGCTGCCAGGTTTGTTTTATAACCTGAATAAACCCAGAGTAATAGAATACGGTTAACAATTCACTGTTACTCCTATTTCAGCAGAAGGGAAATATGTTATCAAACAACAGCAGTGAGCATGTATGTAAAGGAAGGAAAGATAAGATGTGGCAGGTGTATCTCAAAGCACACACATCAGAAACAACTCAAAGCATGTCATCAAGCTATGTATATGCACTGATGCCTCTTCTATCTCAAAGACACTGGTGTCCTTTATCTTCTAACCCTTAGCTACATTTTATAATCCTAGAGCCAGCTATGCTCTAACTCAGATTCCCCACTCTGGTAGCCTTAGTCTGAATGTCTGACATAACATTTGCCTAGCATAGTGTGCACACTAGCCACAGTGGGCTCACAATGGGATTTTAATTAGTATTTCTAAGATTGTTAGCAGGGTGTGAATGGAAAGAACATAAGCAGAAAGCAACAGAGGTTAAGCAAGATTCATGGGGCTAATTTCACCAGCAAGATCTGTGATTTAAAAACTCCTGGCACTCTTAGCTTTTCCATACTTTCCTAACCAACCTTTTCTACCTGACCTTGATGTAAGCAATACTTAGCATCTCCAGATCAGTAAAAAATGCTGAACTCCTGGCATTCTGCTAGTTAGCAATCTGAAAACATTTTCAGTATACAGTATGTCCTTAGGTGATATAATTAATCTTCAGTGCAAAAATCATAGCCGCTGAAGACTCACTCTCTACCCAATACAGAAGCTCAGGGCATCAGAACTATGTCATGAGAATTGGGAATGGAATCAGAGATTCTTTGGCTCTACCCAGACTCCTCTGAAGGTGTTGGAGTTGCTAATGAAAAAAACCTGGCAGGAAGGGCAGTGACACTTCTACCTGATGAAAGAATTTCTACACTTGTAAAAACCTGTAACTAAGCAAATTCAGTATATACAGAGAATATACATATATATACAGTTGTTCCACAGAAATATTGAAGGGTTTCACAGAAAATGGCCTCTGCTGTTTAGACCTACCTTTGACGGGATTTGTTACCTATGGTGCAGCAATTAGTCAGCAGTTGGTTTAACCATGGACACACTGACTTTAATGCATTTTCATTTTGTGAAGTGTATCTCTGGTCACTCTTGTCACGTTATCTACCTTCATCTCTGAACATCCATGTGACATATCTAGAACATCTTTTCTCCAGCAGAGCCCTAAAGCATTTTATGCATTATATTCTTAGACTGTTATTGATGCCCAGATATTTCCAGCACGTATCTTAGCACGGACTGTTTTTGTCCAGCGACAGGAGAAACACATTTGTGTAAAGCAGTGAGGGATTTACAATGCCATGCAGAGTGGAAAGTCTTGCTCAACAGTATTCTTCATATTGTTGATTTTATTTATTTTGCAAGGACTCAGAAATCCTGGCAAGTGTTGAGTTTGCAGCTGTGTGGAAACTAGGTGTTCCAAACTGAATGCTTACAGTATCCTCCAGGCAACGTCTTTATAAATGACAAGTGCACTGAAGATGCCCTCTTCTCATCTATCCCTTCATTTTTGTTCCTTCAAAACAACCTTTTTTTTTTCTAGGAATTTGCAACCACTGATTCTGGTAATAGTGAGAACTATTGGTGATCAGAGGATGGTTGGACTTGGTGATCTTGTGGATCTTTTCCAATCTTGGTGAATCTATGATTCCGTGACTCTATAATACTTGTGCAAATTATAAAACAGGAAAGTCAAATCAAACAACAGTGCTTACCCCGTTCTGTGTCATAGAGGTACACAAACTTTTCCCACTTGTAATAGGTCAAGAGACTCAAGATGGCTCCTTTTAATGCTGGCCGCATTTGGATGACAAACTGCACGTCTGCATCTGTTGGGAAGCTGGGTGTGATGAAGGACGTGTGAAGGGCTCCACAAAATGACGTCAGTGTGTTCATTGACATCTGGTCATAGAATCCAAAGATGGCATAAACTCCTCTGGAAAACTGTGAGCAAACTGTCAAAGAGAAACAGGGGAATTAAAAACTGAAATACAATGAATGAAAAAAATAATTTTTGAAGTACATTTGAAGTAAGCCCACTAAGCAATCCTGAAATTATTTTGTATGTTGCAGTAGACCAAATGAATTTATGAGATATTGTATACTAACTTCAGTATAGCTGACAGAGAGATTGCATCAGAGATGGCAAAGGAGCCTCACAGACCAAGTGCAGAGCTCTGTCCACAGCAATGACTGTGATTGTGATCGGGAGATAAATGAAGCACAATACAGCACAGAAGTACTTCTAAACCAAAACATTTCTGGACTGAGATAAGCAAGTCCCTTTTGTAATGAAAAACACGTTTCCAAGAAAAATGATGACTCAATGTCAACAATTCCACTTGCCAAGAGTTGGATTTAACAATTTTCAAATAGCCCCATTAACCATTTTTGCCAAAACTCTGCATATTTAACTTTTCAGAAAGCAGGAGAATATGTTACTGGTTAGGAAGACATGACTTCTAAAAAAAAAAGTACAACATTGCTATTTCTGTAAGTACCATCATGAAACATTTGCTATCATAAATGCTATTCAGAATCACCAAAGCCTGTTAAAGTAATTTCTTAAAGGATTCTCCACCATATTAGCTCATTAGCCTCATGGATAACACCTTAGATAGGTATTCAGGTGTGAAAATTCAATTTTCTTCCAGAGGTGCAGACAAAAAAATAGTAATACCATTAAGGATTTTAAGTGTTTAGGGCACTCTAACAGGCCTTGACCAGAAGTAGACACCAGCAGCAAATAACAGCTGATGCAGGCAGAAAAGAGATGCACAAGAGACAGGAGAGGGAATAAGGAGTACTGATATCCTAAAGAAAAGTTTGCAAAAGTTCTCAAGCTCAGCCAAGAAAAGATATAAAAGAAGTTATAATGCAGCAAGAATTAATTCCCAGAGGCATGACTGAGGAATTAAACACACGGTTTCAAAAGGCATTTCATTAAACTATATACCAGCAGGATATAAAGTAGAAAAGCTACCATAAAAATTATCCGCTGAAGTAACAAATAAAAGGCAGTAACTTACAGGTGAAAAAATAAAGGGAAAAATAAAGACTATGTGACAAAGTCTGGCAGTCTCCAAATCATTTCAATGGCATATAAACTCTCTAATACCATCATAACAGTCACTGAAGTGGGGCAAGCAGGAGCTGGGTGTCCTCACATACACTGAGTCAGTATCTCACAGATCAGGCTTCTCTTACATATTTATTAATGGCCTAGTTTACCAGTTTTTATGTAGATTCTTACAGAGGAGAAAGCAAAAAAGAGCAAGTCAGTGTATTCCAGGAAATATCCCTTCATGCAATGCCAACAAAACATACCTCCAAAAGCCTCCTGATGCTAAATGCCCAGAGCATTTCAAGCGATCCCAGATTCACCTGTTCTTCTTTATCAGCTCTGAGGCTCAGGAATACTTCTGAACTATGACTCCAATGAAATCTCAGAGTTATAGGAACCCAAATGAAGACTCAGTGGGGGCTCAGAAAGCTTGTGCTTATGTTAGCATAAGCTAACACTGTCAAGAAGTGAGTAAGCAGAGACTGAAATCAGGCTGCGGACAGCCTGTTCAAGGAACGTTTAGATGCTGTGTTGATGGTTTAGTGAGAACTATTGGTGAAAGGTGGATGGTTGGACTGGATGATCTTGTAGGTCTTTTCCAACCTTCATGATTCTATGATTCTGTGGTTCTACAACCATAAGTAGGACCTTCTCCAAGCGCTATCCAACAGCAAAGATGAAGCTACCGTTGGCAGGGGACAACCCACTGCAGCCAAGAGCTTCTGATCTAGCCTTTTGGATACTTGCAACTATTTTTCCTACAGAATTCCGGAGGATCATCAACAGTAACTTCTAACAAAAGTATCCCCCTGCACAGAACTGTTTTCCAACTTAGATTTCTGTTCACTGCAGATCTTTCAAATATAACACTTTTAATAGGCTATCAGTAGACCAGCTTTTAATATCTTAATCTCTTAAACTCCTCTGCTTTTTTCTTTATAGCTTATTCTTCTTGACTATCTACTCTGCATGCACTGTAGGGTGCCAATTCAATTTTACTGGCCTATTTAAAAGCCAAATAAACCTTTGTTTTTATAAGGGGAAGATAAAAAGACCAATTATCTTGGTCCTCGATGTTCATTTGTGTTTCTGAACTGACAATTCTGTTATGGTTTTGTAGCACTGGGTCTTTTGTTTATTCTGCAGTCTAATCTCCTATATGATCAGATGAAGTTCCTGAAGACATTCATGAAGCCATGGCCATCCAAAAACCAAACACGTCATTATATTCATTTTAATGACATTGCTATTCTAACATGAAATTATTCTAAATCAAAGCAAAATAATAATTACTAAAAAAGTAACTAAACCTTAGCTTTAAGCTCCTTATACAGACTGTCTTCCATTGACATTCAGAACAATCCTCATTTTAGAGTAAGAATTCTGGTATTTTCCTTAATTAACCACCATTGATTTATATTTGTTTTTCCCTCTTTAAAAACTGCACATGGTCAAACTCATACTCTGCCATTAAACAACTGATTTGGATGAATCCTGATGAAACCTTGTTTCCCAAAAAATGGTCTTTTTTCTTCCTTTTTTTCCTGAGATATATCTTTAAGATATGTTTTTAATTACAGTTATTGCTTCTAATACTGAGGATGTAGAACCATTCACAGGACAGAACATATCCAAGTTGCTTTACCACCTCATCTGAAAAAAGCTGCAGGCTGTAAGAGAGGGACAGAGGGACGAAACACATACACAGCACTAGCAATAAAAACACAAACCTAATCAAACCCAAATAAATTAAATCTTTGCATCTCAACCGAATAGCAGCTGAACCATCCAGACACCAGTGTGACTCAGTGAACCCAGCTTCTGTTGCTCCACCAGCAGTTCCATCCTCCCTTCAGTCACATCAGCCCTTTCACAGAAACTTGCCAAGATTAACCAGACATCATTTTCTTCACTCTGACCCCATGAAGGCTCCAGGTCAGAATCTCAAAAGGTGCCCCATTTCACACAAGTTATGAGATGTTTTCTGTCTTTTTTATAATTTATTTTTTGCTTTCTAGCTGTATTTAGCTGTCCTACCTTCTAGTGACTGTGAGTACTCCTGGCACAGCAAGGTTGTACAGGCTCTGACATCCCTACTATCTACTGCCTGGAAGCTAAAGTCAAATCTTCTCTGACACCTTTTTATTTTATTTTATTTTATTTTATTTTATTTTATTTTATTTTATTTTATTTTATTTTATTTTATTTTATTTTATTTTATTTTTTTAAGTCCAACTCTCATGCTAAAAAAACCTGAAACTTTACTAGGAACATTTATAAGTAGGTTTGGATTTTGTTTGTTTAATGAAAAGATGAATAAACCCAAAACAAAAAATATGTGGGTGGATCTCACTGTGTCATTCCCCCTAGGTCATGAAGGTTGGAAAAGCTGACCCCATCGATGCTCCCCAGCATGGCAGGCAGTGCCCTCCAGGCCCTCCAGGCCCTGCAGTCAGAGCTGGGAATACAGCACCCAAGACACTTTCCCCTCTTCATGACTATCTGTATGGACAAATCGTTTCCACTGTGTTCACATCAGTATCTTGTAAGATGGTCTGAAAAAACAAACTCATATCACAAGGGTACTGTATAGTTTGTTTTATTGATAATTATATCCTTCTTTGGGCTGAAACTCTTCATAGGAGTACAGTGACAACCGATATTGCTGTATGTTGCTCACTTTGGTTCCCCAGTTTTGTGTTCTGCATTTCCCTCAGCTGTGAAATAATTTTATTCCCTCCACTTTCCTCTGCCAATTGTCTTGGACTCTACACAATTCTCACTGTCAAACTCTGCCAGTGGACTAAAGGCACTACTTTCAAATGGAATAACACACAACCTATTGCAGGCTACTTGCTATTTTCTATTTAAAGTCTCCCTGCTATGACTTCCTTGCTGCAACAATACAAGGGTTATCATTAACTCCACTTCATACAGTAAGCATGCTGGCTCTTAGAGAGACTGACAATGTCTCTACTTCTTCCTTTCCCTTTCATTTCAATACACGGAATGAACAGGCAGTCTCTCTCCACTTGGAGCCCTGAGGAAATGAGCACAGCAGTGCCCATGAATGCAGAAGGAGCTACTTTGGGGATGCTCCAGGCAATACAATCAGAGCATTTCCTTTAAAGACAAACTCACTGTATTTAAAATGTTCATTTAAATGAAATGAAATTATCTATTACTAATAAAACTAGTTTTCGCATTAAATTCTTAAGGCACTGAATTCTGCCAAGAAGAAAAGATTTCATTGTGTTGTTATAAATTCAGCTGAAAAAAAGAAGCATTTCTGAAAGCAACACTTTCTGAGATAGTTAATAGCAATTATTCGTGGAGATGGAGGTGAGACAAGGAAGTTACAGCTTGAAATTGGATCCAAATCCTCCTGAGACCTTGGCCATAACATCACTTTGCATCATACCTGATAAAAACCATGCCTTTACAAATATAAAAAATGTCCCCCAAACAAAAAGAAACCTCACAGCAGAAAGCAAAATAAAATGATGATGTACTGTTGGTACTTCATTCATGGAATCAAACAGTTTTCTCAGTGATTCAACTCAAGTGTGTTTTATCTCATTCTCAGAAAATACTACTCAACATGCTATGTTCTATCTAGTGCCCTCTTCATACATAGACTCTTCCCTCACTTTGCATTTCTTTTTAGAAGAGCCAATAAGATAAAAACATGTTTTTATTTCACTAGGAGGAGAAGAGCACTTCTGCAAATGACAGGCATAAGAAATATTCAATTCCTATTTTACAAGCCCATTACTGAAAAGCAATCCAAAATGAATGTCCAAATCCAAGCACACCCAAAAACACTCTCTGAAGTCAAGATCCCACTCTGGATCACTTTTGTCATCCTATCACAACTCCATCACATGCTACTAAATGACAGTGTTCATTTATTTTCTACTTTCCAGATCACTTTGATCACAGTCACAGCTCCTGGGTGCGGGGTGCTCTACAAATACATTACCACAACCTCGATTTCATTCAGTCTGCCCAATTATTTATGACCTACATGACTCCACTCATTAAATTTTATGCATTTTGGCCTCTGTATATCCTCCTATAGTCAAATAAAACCCTAACAATGTACGTGAATTTGCCGCTTGCTGGATCTCCTCTTCACACTGATTGAAACATTCATATGAATTTTATGAGCATATGAAAAATGCCAGCTTGCAACAATAAAAATAGGCCACTTAGGCTATGGCAGTGCTAGTAGGAGCACTAACAGCACTGAGCTACAGGCACACCACAATGCCAAGGGGTGCCAGCTGAGATCTGCAGTGACTGCTCTGTTAAGAAGTCCTATCTGAGGTCGGAGCCTTTTGGACAGAAAGGCTGATGAGAGGCACAGCTTCAGAAATCACTCTGAAGAGACAAGTTTATTCATGCCTGAAAGACTTTGTCCATTAGTATAATTTTACTTAAGTAAGATTACTTAGACACCTCTGCCCACAAACTGCCAGTTCAACACATACACAAATAAAAGCTTCAGCAATTAAAAAAATAAGCTAACATACTTAAAATGTCAGTAACAAAGACATCCTTGAGGACCCAGTCTGTTGTAAGACAGACAGAAAATCAGACTAAACACCACCTATATCGTCCTGAGAAAGATTTACTCAGCTCTCTGGCCATATTCTTCTCAGAGAATACATACAGGTAACCTGAGTGACATGGTATATGCTGCTATACCTGTGTGCTTACTGATTAGTCCTGAGCTGCTTTCAAAGCTAAGACTGTAGAGTCTGAGCCATTATGCTCTCTCTCTTTTCATAAACTTGATGAAACTCAAGCACAAAATGAATATTTTATCTTGCATATATACCGAACTATCATAAACGTTTCTGTTTTCTTAAGGAAAACACATGATATTCAGAATCCCTGTATTTGCAACACATTTCTGATGGTGTAAGTAACCCAGGAGTCAGCCACTCTGAGTCCATGAAGAGTGTCAGCCCCTTATCAGTAAATCCTAATTCCGAAACCATTTTGTTTAACCAGGATCACTACCATACACTGATCTTTTAAAACTCCCAGGATCCAGAGAGCCATGAGAACACTCCTTTTGAATGACTATTAAATAGATTATCACGGCTCAGTTTGAAGGATAATCTACTGGAATTTGAGGAAACCAAAATAGGTGGTTTAAAGCTTAACATGGATTAAACGTTAGAGGAGATTCAGACATGCCGTACAAATCAACCAGTACTTGAAGTCTGATTTTTAAAAAGGAATTAAATTTTTGAGGACTATACTTCAGTACGTGCTAATCAGAATAATACATTATCTTCCTTGCTCCTTTACAAGATGAAGTTCAAGCTCTCAGATCAGGCACTGCAAAGCTACACCCAGGTGTTCTATTTTTAATGCCATCCATGCAATGGATGATGTCCTCCCACTAACAGTCCAACTTCTGCCCCAGCCACACCACCTCCAAGAGTTGTTCACAGTGCAAACTTCCTTTCAGTTTTCGGGGGGAAGACATCAAATGCACGACATGCAGTTTGAGATAAAAGGCTTTTAGAAATGCTTTGTAACACTACTTCAAAATCCAGATATAAATCATGTACATTTGTCAGCCATGAGCTTACTACCTTTGCTGGTCTTGACACCAAAAAAAAGGCATTCAGAGGAGGAGCAGCAAGGTTTCTCTTTGCATACAGTTAAACTCACTGCTGGAGAGAAATGGAAAGGCACTGGGTATCTGCCATCTCATCTCATCCGGTATGACTTTCATACAAGCGGCATTTGATGAAGAGATATTTCTGCTCATTTTCTCCAGGAGAATCCTGCCTTGCCAACAACAGCATCATGCACAATGCCAAGACTCAGCTCTTGACAGCCCCTCATTCCTGGATGCTAAGAGTTCAGGCACTGGCCTCCGGCACAAGGGCTCACTGTTCACTGAGTTCTTCCCTTTGAGAAATGGCTCGGTCTATCACACATGCATCCACACACTGTTCTCCCCAAAGAGTGGGAGATAAGCCAACACCTGTGGAAAGGAGTCAGAGGACCTGGCAAAGTTTTCCCCAGGAGAGACTAAATATATCCACAGCGAACAATGGTCATTTGTGCCCTTCCCTTCTTAGACTCCATCTCATGCTTCACACTAAGGCCCTGCAGACACACAGTGTGCATGCAATGCCAGTGTCACATATGCTTGAGTTAAATACCCGGTTTCCATTTGTTTTACTATTTGAAATGCTTCTTATTTCACCCTAGTCTGTTATGCCAGGATCATTACTTTGGATTACAACTATTTTCCTTATTCTCCAAAGTGATTTTTCTAAAAACATTGGTAAGAGGTGAAATATTTTAAAAAAATCAATAAATCATTGTTTCAAAAGTCATTTCGTTATAAAACACAGAATTGTAGCAGCAGTTTACACATAAGCAGCCAACATGTTTTTACCCAAATGCATATTCTAGTAAACAGATAGTAAATATTGAACAGTTTGACATAAAATCATAAACCTTTCTATAGTTTTATTCAAAGTAACAACAGTTACATCAGGACATCAAGCACATTGCTTTGGAACAAGAAAAATGCCCCAAAGAGCATTTTTTATGTGAATTTCACAAAATCTTTTTGACCAAGGAATATCCAAGTAACTACCATTAACTAACTAACCACATAACTAACCACTGTCATTTTCAGACATTATCTATATTGTACCTCTCATCAATAGTTTAAGTAACAGAAAGCAACATGAAGGAAAAAAAATTGCCCATCAGGAGCATTTTTCAGACTGAGATTATTAAGCAGAACATTAGGCTGAATATCCCAAAGTGCAAAAGGTTAAAGGCAATCAGACCCGCAGGTCAATGGTCGGCTAGCTAAAGTACTCCCATACTCTAAACAGATTTCTTACCCATTTCATTGGAACATCCCAGTACAGAAGAAGTAGAAAGACGAGGGCGTATTATTAAATGTATGCTTGTTCAGCAGATCCTTCCCTAAGTCATTTCAGAAGTTGACTTCATTCTGTGCCACTGTGATGAAAGGCAATAAATCAAAACAAGATTCTGGCAGCACAATGAAAGATGAGCTGAATCTACTGAGGTGGTGCCATTTATAGGCCTGTGGGGATCTATTACCAAGTGTGAGACAGGGGAGGAAAAATGGTGAACACACCTGGAAACACCAACATGGGGAAAATTCCCCACAAGGTAAGGCCAGGGATAAGGCTGCCAAGGAGAAAGAGCATGTGATCACAAGTACAGCAACTGTGCAAAAGCCTCCAGCTCCCAGTTGGCTCTGTGTATGCCCAGTGCCATCCTGGCTAACATACAGCCTGGCTTACCCAAGACAACAGACCCTAACACTTTCCTGGAGGCTCTGCAACAGGACTCCAGCAAGGACTGTCACAGTGGGTGCACCCTGGTTCAGTGGGCTAGATGTCACATTTCCATATCTCCTCCCTGTGTGTATTCAGGCTTCACGGGGCTGAGCAATTCTCACCGCTCCTCGTGCCATGCCGTTGTCAGATTACCAACCTGAGAGACGTGCTATCAGCTAATGCAGTCAAGAGGAAAGAGCAACGAAACTTGGCTTCTGCAGCCAGGGAAATAATATGATCCGAAGATGCTCCTTAGAGAGCAGCCCAATTCCAGACAAAGTACTAATGCAGGAGAAGATCCCAAGGACCCCACTGTGAGGTGGATGAGCACCAAGAGGCCCCTTCAGAACACTGAAAGAGCATACTATGGGACTGCAGAAGCTAAATCTCAACTTCCTCTGTAAAAACACCACCTCCCTCTCCCCACATTTAGTTTGGTAGCATTTCTGTCTGCCTTGCTGTCTGAAGAACCCTTGTTACCGATCTCCTGGACCATCATGATCACATCTGACAATAATTCACAGCCCAGTTCCCTCAGCTAACTCAGTGCCTTATTTACAGGAAACAACAAGAATAATATTCCGTATAAATTATGCATAATCACTATTTATCATGCTGGGTTAATTGGCACATAACGAAAGAGTTCTCTGGTGCACAGCTGAGTAATGTGGAAGCCAAAAATGATGGAAAATGTTACAGCAAAGGCCTGGTTGTGAAAAGTCACACTGCCACATATCAAAGTCTTAGCTGACCTCTGCCCTGCCAGAGGAGGAGGGACAGACTGAGTCTGAAATGATTTGATAATCTCAGAGGGCTTGGACAGATTGTTGAAGCTGTAAATACTGAATCCAGGTTTGCTGTTAGTCATCAGTGAGGCAATATGAAAACCTGCTGCAATTCCACTGTTTTTATGGGTTCTGTGAAACCCCACCACACTCAAAAGCATCTGAGAACAACCTGGTCCATCATCAGGGCCAGTGTGAGGTCATGGCCAGTGAGTGTGTGATGGTGACAGTCTTTTTGTACAATCAGAGAATCATTTGGGTTGGAAGAGACCTTTGAAAGCAGCTAGTCCACTTCCCTGCACTGAACAGGGACATCACAGCTCCATCAGGTGTCCAGCTCAGCCTTGGGAAGGGGCACCACCAGCTCTCTGTGCAACCTATGCCAGCGCCTCATTACCCTTATTAACCTTTTCTCCCATCTCTCAATCTCCAGCTTTATCACAGAGGTAACAGAAAATGAGATGACTTCCGTAACTTCAAGTGTTGTGAGTTAGAAGTTCTTTTACTCACAACCACCATCCAGAACAGAGAACACTGCTATGATCTCATCACATTCATGGCCTTGTTTCCACAAATATAAACAAATGCAGAACTGCAGATTTTAATTATGGATTATGTTATCTCTATTACAGCTCCTTGATATGGGAAATATAGTCAATAAATAGCTTTCTCCTGGAAATACTCAGGTATTTACCAAGTCTACCAAGCTACTTACATAGAACAGCAGTGGGGTATAACGGCTGCTTTGCATCCACACCTTGCTGATTAGGAGGCTCCTATGCCTGAATTATTCATGTATATTGTAAAGCCTAAAGTGACTCAAGGAGCAGTTTTATGTGCTAAAGCATCTTCATTGTGTTGTAGGTTTTTTTTTTTTTTTTTTTTTTTTTCCTTTTCACTTTACTGCAAGCAGCAACTGAAGTACCTGGCAAATCTTCTGACTGAAAAGATGTATGTGCTGTGCATTTGTTGTTGCAGATGTATGGTTAACCAGCTTGATCACTGCAAACTTCTGACTGTTTTTACATCCGAAGCTGGTACACGACTGGATTAATCACGCATTCCGTGCTTCAAACACAGGCCTGCTTCTCTACAATATTTCTTTGTAAATAAAATATGTATATGTAAATATGTAAATAAAATACATATTCAAGCAACTTTGTTGCTATTGAAATAAGTATTTTTTCAACCTACTCTTCAATTTATGAGGGCTGCTCCTAAAGCAATGCCATCTATTCTGTGATGTTGGCCCACAGCATCAGAGGTGGATGTTGGTGGCATGACAGTGAAGGCTGAGCCTTCCCACCAATATCCCATTCAATTTTGTGCCTCTGTGACAGATGGCAGCAGAGGGGCAGTCTGACAGAATGGCCTTTGATATGGAAGCATGTATGGAGGCAAGGTGTGTCACCGAATTCCTCCATGTGGAATTAATGGCACCCACTGACATTCATCGACACTTGCTGAATGTCGATGCAGACCAAACAATGGATGGGAGCATCATAGGGCTGGATGGTGCATTTCAGCGGTGACAGCTGTGGAACACCTCTGCTATTGCAGATTATTATTACCAGTGTGGTATGCAGGCTCTGCTCATTGCTGGCACAGCTGATGGTGGTGATTACATTGGGAAATACTGTTCTGTAGCAGAGAATTTACTCTTTCAAGCAGTGTGATTGTACACTTTCTATCTGTTGTAGTTTCTATAAAAATAAAGAGGAGGCATTACTTTCAGAGGAAAGTAGGTATATCAGGTCTACTTTCCAATTCAATCCCTGGCTCTCTTGGGTCACAGAGAAGCTCTGCTCCTAGAGATGCATTAGTGACTGTAGTCCAAATTCCTCTGTAATTGCAGCATTTATCAGAAATGCCCAAAGATACTCCTCTGGCTTTTCACAACAATCCCTAAATATTTTAATACACCAACAAATTCCAGTTATTCCACAAAAACATTCTGTAACCCCAGGAAGGAGAGGAAAACCAAGGAAAGTCCAAAACAAGGGAACCACAATGTTCTTCAAGTCATTCCTGGATGTGGGAACAAAACCTCTGACCCTTACGGAAGAAAACGAGTCTGAATTTCAAAAGAGCAGTGTGGTGTGAATCCCTCCCTCACAGAGCTGTAGCCAGTACCATCTAGAAATGGCCCATCAGGGTGCAATGCTCAGATGAGTCTCACCAGTGCCTCAAATGCAACTGCGCAAACACAGATCAGTGCCACGCTTTGGGCCAGCCATAAAGTAGCAGTGTGTACCTCTTAAGGCTGCAGTCTCTGTAGCAAATACATCAGCACCAAATAGCAAACTAGAGCAGCGTGGATGATAGCAGGCCATAAATTTCCTTGAGTTAAGAAAAGTTCTGCCAGGGCTGTCTGGATGTTGATGCTGGAACTATACCATGAACTCCATGAAAACGTATCCATGTCCTACCAAATATGAATGTATTGGTTTAATTAACAATATATTGAAGAGTAATAATATACATAATGACACCCAGTTTTAACTTGCAAATGAATGGCAATTTTAGTTTAAATTTAGAATAAATATTTTTCTTTCATTTAAACTATTATAATAGTCATCAAGAACAGCACTCGTGTCACTCAGCAAAAATCAGCTCATCACAAACTTGGGCTCTAAAACAGGAGAGCTCCTTCTTTACGCTACCCCCCACACACATACCTTATGTAATTCTATACTCCTTATCAAAACTGCAGGCAACAGAAAGCACCGTGAGAATGTGCCTTTGTGTTTGCTTAAACCAGTATGTTGTATGGAGGCGCTGAAGTTTTGTAATCTGTGTTCAAGTAGACTCACCAAAGCTGTCAATTCTTTCAAAGCAGCCCATACACAGATTACTTTTGGACTTGAAAAATGTTGTAGGTCTTAGAATTGATTTCTTTGCTGAACTTAGGTAGCATGGCTTCTTAGATAGATTAATGGAGTGAGTGAAGTGTCTCTCCAGACTACAACAGAAGGCACAAGGGACCTCATTTTCCAAGAAATGTCACTAAGAGGCACAGAAGACTTCTCTGTACTCTGATAGTCTCTGTATATTTATAATTTACATGAGCCAGATCAGGCCCTCCTTCCCACTGGCAACGTTATCAGCAAGACAATACTTTCCTATAACAAAAATAGTACAGAAACTTGCATGAGAAAAAGGAATTTGATAACAGAAGAACTTCCTCATAATAATTTAATACATTGAAGACAAAAAGATTTAAATCCTCTGGTAGCGCTGAATAAAAAAAGGACTGATGTATTCCTCAGCTCCTCCAAGCTTCCCAGAAAAGCCCAGACAATGCTTCTTACCTCCTGCTTTGCAGAGATCAACTGTAATAGAAAAATAGGCATTCACGTTTCTCTCATGTCATCCTTTGCCTGTGGGGCTAAATTCTCTGCTGAATCTTCCGTAACCGTGAAACATTTCACATATTTCACATTTGTTTCTAATCTTTCTTATTATAGTAATACATTTGTAACTTCATTTCTGGTTAGCAGAATGGTTCTGCATCCTGAAATTACTGTCTGGACATATAGCAAGCTATTGGCCTTCACAGTTTTCTACAGGACTAAGAAAAGTTTGCAAAATTCCACCAGAAAGATAAACAAATTTTGGCTGTCACTGGTTGTAGTTAAGCACACCGTGAGCCCAGTATTTCAAAAGTCTTGAGACCTCCTGAACCTAAATCAAACCAAACAAATGCTGAGTTCCACGGATGGAAAATTCCTACATGTTTTGCCACAATCAAAATCATTAAACAAATGAACAAACAAAAACAACAAAACCAAAACCACCAAAAACCCCACATTAAAAAAAAACAACAACCAACCAACCAACCAACCAAATGGTTAGTACAGACAGCACAGTTAGTACCGAGGGACATGTTTTAGTGGGGAAATACTGGTGGTAGGTGGATGACTGGACTGAATGATCTTGGAGGTCTTTTCCAACTTTGGTGATTCTATGATTCTGTAAACCCTGCGTGGTTCAGTAGCTCAGAGCAACTGGTCTAATTCCAACTCTAAGTCCTAAAGCTGTTTTACAAAGGAAAGTAAGCAGGTTTTGAGTTACTAGACTGCAACTGTTTATGGCTCAGGTAGTACAATGGTGTTGTCCTAGCTTCTTTTCCTCACTCTCCTGAATGCACTTGTTCCATCCTTGACTGGTTACAAAGACAGTTGTTACAGATCATTTTTAAGGTAGTCTCAGGCCCTGTGTTCTGTGCAGATCCCTCAAGAATTTTTAGGGATTTAACAGCATGCTTTTACATACAGCTCTTCCCCTTTTCCTTGCTACCGTATAAAAATTGAAAGTAAAAAGGTGATTGAAGTAACACAGAGGTACAATCCTGCAATGCGTCTGAATTTGCTCCTACATTTGCAAATAAGTTAGGAAAACAAAATTAAAAAAAAAAAAAAAAAAGGAAGAAGATTGTGCCCTAGCAGGGAGCACTTGAACAAAGTCCATGTCTTAGACATAAGCAGAGCGTAACTAACATTCCAGGTGCTGGATCCTTCCCCAAGCTGTGGCGGCTCTGCATGCACTTGGTCCTCTCCTTTCCCAATACCAGCCTCCAAACCTAATCTGTTCACAAATAAAAAATATCCTATTATCACCAAACTAACTTTGCATAAAAACATATTGTGGAGTATGTTGATCGGGAATAAGGAGAAACTGACATAAAAATGTTTCTCTTCCCAAGAGGTCCATTAAGACAAAGGTAAACAATACAGTATCTGGTATTTTCATGATTGTCTTAATATTTTCTTCAGTAAATAGAAGTGACAGACAAAGCAAATAAGTGAAGCTAATCATGCTGGATGGAGCTGTAGTCTTCAGACAAGACGTATTTTGCTGCTTGTTTCTAAAACTGTGGTACCTAAAGAGTCCATTCAAACTTCCCATATGAGGGAAAGTCCAAAGCATAGTCAGTTAATTAGATGCAACGATGTGGGAAATGCAAGATAATTAACTTCTCCTCCTAAAAGATTTATTTCTGAAGGTCATGTTTGGGTTATTTGAGGAGAGTGAGTGAGAAACTCATCCCACCCCATAAAGCTTAACTCGTCTTTATGGGACTCTTCTCACAAGCCAAACGACCGCATTGTTGTGTAGATGATTAAGAAATTATTGATTACCATAATGTTACACCATGATGCCATTGTACATAGAATATAAAAAAAGCTTTTACTCTTAATACAAGCTGACATTGTCTGCACAAACCAGAAATACGTCTTTCATTCACACCATTTGCTGTGAAAAAGAAAAGGAAAAAGAAAAAAGGGAATATGATATAAAAGGAAAAAATCAAGGTTTTTAAAATAACAAGGAAAATCAATCACAAGAGGAAACATGATTACAAAGACAGGATTTGTTCTTTAAACTGCATAATCAAAGTTCCTTTGTTTGAAAAGTTAAATTGTTGCCTAAGCTTAGAAAAAGGAAAAAAAAAAAAAAAAGATACTTGAATAGATGACCCTGGAAAGACTGGGTGAAGAACTTGGGTTTGTGATCATCTGTTACATCAGTGCCTCTCAAAAACACACTGCACATCGGCTTTCACAGGGGGCACGGCTGATAACGAAGATCAAAGCACGAACCTGAACTGGAGTATCCAACCAACTCATCCAACCAACCAATTCATACAGATGAACTGCTACTGTGTTTATGGAGTGCACAGAATATTGAAGAATATCGTGCATAAAGACATTTAGATACACATATGCATCCCCGCAAATGGCCTTTCCCTATCTCCTCTTCTCCCTTGGTTTTCTTAAGAGTGCAAATACCTGTCACATATAAATCTTACTATTATAAACGACCTGGTATTTTAAAAATAAGTTATTGGCAACAGCACAGCTATTAGGAGAAAGAATTATATTAATTGGGGTTTGTAGGAGCACAGTTATGAGTCTTGATTCTCTGTATTATCACACACATGCTTAACTCTACCAAGGCAACGCTGCTGAGTTTTCACGGGAATATTCTATATATGAAGTTAGTAATTCCTGCGCTTTTGGGCATGCGTCCTGGGGTACCAGACAGAGCAGGACAAAAATCAGTCATACTGCAGCTCCAGAAAGGAAAAATAATGCTTACGGAATTTCTTAAAATTTCCAAGAAATGTTTTTTTTTTTCTTTACACTGAAGTAAACAGCAGAGCTTTCCATAATTAAGAAAAGAGAGAGGAAGAGAGAAAAGAAAGACTCACCACTACTTTTTTCTCCCTCAGACTGTCCTTTCTGCCAAGGAAACTAGAAAGGCAAAGTAGGTGAGAGCACAGACCCAGCAAAGATGCCTGCTTCTCCACTCCCACGTTAGCTCTTTGCACAACTTGATACAGCCACTGCATAGTCAAACTTGAACCCATGCTTTAATTAGAGATAAGAGGAGCACCTACTGTTTGCATTTACAGCCTGTCTGGGTCATGAGCAGCAGGAGCAAGTTCAGCCATCACAACTGTTCGGCTTGTGCCGCTCTGATGTGTGATTTCAGCAGGGGAGGCTTCCGTAACAATTAAGCAGAGTCGTTCACAGCTGAAGACGCTCCTCAATTTTGGCAAATGCAGCAGCACTGCTTTACCTCTGCTGCTGTACCTCGTCCGCTGCTGCAGCACACACACGTTATCAGCAGAAAACTCCTCTCATGCTTCATGCTGACGGCACGCAGTTGTGGCGGCTATTCTCCACGAACACATAAGACACCTGTTCTGCTAACTCACCAAGTGTTAGGGAGGATAAGCAGTGCAAATATCCCGTCTCCTAACACTCAGCTAAAATTTTAGAGAAATGTAATGAATTTTCACAAACAAGTCACCGTCATTTAGCGTGTTTGTATTACACAGATTCATTGTGGAGACAAAGGAAAAGTATGGAGCAGAAAGAAACAGACGGATCTTGCAAGGATCTGAAGCAGCAGTGACAAGAGCCGATCAAATGAAGTTTTTCCATTGTAACAAGCGTATTTCATATGACTGGAGAAAATTCTCAGACTGTGAATAAAAAGGAAGTAAGAGCAAAAGAAAGAGACTGATTTTCCTGCTCGGGAAATTGGTGGTTTATACTGCAGAAAACAGAAATTAAGATTAAAAAATAATCAAATTGAAAACTATCGTAGGCAACGCAAGGTGAGAAAGAATGTGATCCTTTGGAAACTGAACAACACATGAATTAGTACAGATCTCTACCCATTATATTACCAGAAAGAACAAATTGCTCAATACCATTTCAAGAATCACGGTGATATAAATCTGGTTCCATCCCCTTAAATCACACATACTAACTCAAGCTGCTCCAGCTGTGAATTCAGATTTGCATTTTTTATGAATACTGAAATGTAGTCATTTAATAAATTTGCTGTAATTTCAAGTATATGTTAAAGACACAGAGGAAGGGATCCTACGGTTACACCTGCCACCACACCATGTGCACCATTCAGATTATGTTCAGTGGACCCATTAATACAGACAGGAATTGGGGAGGTCTACTCGCAGACAAACCTAGCTAAACTGGGGCAACTACAGGAGACACTGGGGTTATTTCAGATAAAATCAAGTCAACATCATTAAAGCAAATGAACAAAAATGCTCTGAGCACTTTAATCTATTTTGGATCACTCATTACTACTGAGCAAAACAATGGAAATTTTACAGCACTTAAAGTACTTAAAAATCTAATCTTTATTTAATGATCAGATTTTTTTTCAAAATAAGAATCATTAAAAACACAGCAATGCCATTGATGAAAGGCCACATCCTATAAAATGAGACTGAGGATTTTCTTTCAACGTTCAGGGTTAGTTTAGCACCGCGTTGGAACAACAGATTGTGCCAGTGAGGGGACAGAAGCTGCTCTGAGGGGACAGCTGCTGAGCTCCTCCAGTGAATCCCACAGCAAAAGGAGGATGTGATGGAGCATCCAGGCGACTGGGATACACACCATTAACCAAGTGACAGAATGAAGGATGGAAAACTTTGGAGGGTAAGTGTAGATGAACACAATCAATGCATCACTTTTTTTTTTTTTTTAATAAAAAAAATGAGAAAGACAGAACTTTTTGTGAAGGCAGAAGTGCAGACTGGGTTTGCACATGGTTTCCTTTGATTCTAAACCAAAAACCATGGCAATAGAGTAGCCTGAAATGGCCTTTTGAGTCTGCATTCTTTAATCGGTTAAAATAAAAACGTCCCCAAGGACATGGTTTAGATTGCTTAGACCTGCTAGCAGCCTCTGGGGTTTCACTGTCAGCTCATTTCAACATAAGTTCATTAACTGGTTGTTTCTAACACATCTATCATATGAACACTGCTCCAAAAGTAATGCCTCCTACTTTATGGTGTAGGCCCACAACATCAGAGGCAGATGATGGTGGTATGGCAGTAGAGACTTGAACCACTATCCCAATTACATTGTGTGGCCGTGTGACAGATGGCAGCAGAGGCGGCACTCCGACAGAAAGGCATCTGACGTGGGAGTGCCTATGGAGCAAAAGGGAGGAACTGAATTCCTCCATGCAGAAAAAACTGCCCTCAATGACATTTATCAACACTTGCTGAAGGTTTCTGAAGATCAAACAGTGAATGCTGAGCACAGTGAGGCGGTGGATGGTATATTTCAGCACTGGCAACAGCAACGTGAAAGTCAAGACACATTCTTGATGACCTTGCACAGCTGTCACACTACAAAATGAAGAGTATTTTGATCAGGTCCTCCACGTGAATCAGCAGATTATGATCAGGGTGCTGTGTATGGAGTTGAATATCAATTTCAATAAATTGGAAATGATGGTGACAATATGGAATACTGCGAAATCTGTGCAAGGTGGTCCCACAGATACTCACCCAGGAACAGAAAGAACACTGTATGCAAGTTTGTCAGGACCTGTTAAATCAATATGAGGCTAAAGGTGGCAGTTTTCTGTGTCACATCATTACCAGTGATGAGACATAGTATCATCACTACAAGCTCGTGTCAAAATGGCAGTCCATAGAGTGGTGACATGTGAACTCACCATCAAAGAAAATATTCAAGATGCAGCCCCTCAGTGGGTAAAGTGATGTGCACTGTCTTTTGGGATAAGAAGGGGGTGATTCTTCTGGACTTCCAAGAACCCAGACAAACCATCAATTCTGGCTTTATATCATGATGCTGATTATGCTGAAGGCTCAAATTTCCAGAGTCAAGCCAGGGAAGAAGACAACCTTTTTCTTGCAAGACAATAGTTCAGTCCTCCTCAGAATCTGAAGACTATGGAGCATCACTGTCTATCATGGCTGGACTGTCCTACCACATCCACCATTTACTACAGATTTGGCATCTTCTGACTTCCACCTTTTTCAACCAATGAAAGATGGAGTGCATGGGCAACATTTTCCTAGCAATGATGCCATCACAGCAGCTGTGAAACAGCTCATCTGGCACAGATCTTTACAAGCACAGTATGCAGGCTCTTGTTCATCAGTGGAAAAATGCATAGCTCACAGATGGTGACTATGTTGAAAACTAGATGCTTGTAGATGAAAATCTGATCAATCAAGTAGTGTTATTGTGCTCTTTGCATCTCTTGTAGTTTCCCTGGAAGTAAATAGGAGGCATTACTTTCAGATTGACCTACGTAATAATCCTCAGTCTCCGTTACTCCATTCTCTTTTCCTTTAAGTAACTTTTAATCTTCACGGATGAGGATTAAGGAAAGTCTGTGTATATGTCATCTATAAGGATGTGTAATTCAGTGCACCATTTCATAACCCAGCTGTCAACAGAAACAACATTTTTATAATACATGTATTGTATGCGTGCCAGTACGAGATGAATAGTCCTGTAACCATAATCAATACCGCTCATTCAAACAACTGGCAGTGGCATTTCAGACAACTGGCAATTTCATCAGTTTCACTGGGCTGCCCAAAAATAAACATCTTGAGATGGATGAATGATCTCTGAGGCTATCTATAAATATTACTAATCTCAGCTGTTTGTTTTAGGGGGTTCATCGCCGGGATCAGCACAAGTCTCTCATCAGTGCAAAAGGCACGGCAGGCTTCAAGAAACTAAAGGAACACTGAAGAGTTTGAATGTTGTTCTTTTCATTCACCCACTCACTGCATTTATATGCGGATCCCACTGGAAGCACCAGCACCTCTCTGCTGTTTCGGCAGCCCCAGCTCTGCAGGGAGCTCGCGTGGTCTCGAGGATTTGTAGAATCTCAAAGCCAAACCGGATTGAAAGGAAGCTTCGACGCCCTGAGTGAGTCTACCCTGGGGTAACCAGTGTCAGTTCTGAGGAAACCTGAGCAACTTTAGGATTTTAACTACTTCAGTGCTAAACCTGCCCCCTCTCCATAGAGGTTTTGAGAACGAAATAAGCAGCCCAGTGGGAATGAGATTAAAGCATGAGGTGAGCCCAGGCAGAGGGAACAGAAAGCGCCATTCGCAGACCAATTTGTGCCCCTGGGAAGTGAAATAGCTCTTTTTTAAAAATTATGCTCTATTCATTTCTATCTATTAAGGTAAGTCAGACACAAAAAAAAAAAGAGGAAAAGGAATAAAGGCAGCTGACTAAAGGGAAAAAGCACACCTCTGCCAGCAAAGACCCCACATAAAACTTCCAGGTTTGTGAAATGGAGCAAGGTCCAGCTGCTGGGGGCTGATGGGGCTGGAGGCTGTGGCACTGCTGCTGTCCCACTGACACGCCGCAGAGCAGGACCCCAGGATGGGGCTCTAAATGCAGCCTGAAGGAAAATCTCTTAACCTGGGGAATGATTTGGGGGTTTTTGACCCTATTTTAGCTGTTAGGAATCACGGTATCCCTAGTGTGTGCTGCAGGGGAAACACAGGAATGGTCAGTTCTCTCGAAGAGCTAGCGGATGGCACTTGTCTGCTTCCAGGCAGGATTTGTGCTGCCACAAGACATCACTGCAGAGAGCTCAATACACCATGGACTGCAGCAAATTCTTCCTTGCAGATACCAGGAATGGGAGCCAAACCTCCGTCACCTCAGCTCTTTCGCAGAGTGCAGTGCTCCAGGAAACTCCCTCAGAGGAGCTCTGCAGAAATGCCCAGGCCCTCTGAACGCACTGAGCAGGACACAATGGCTGGGTGACCACACAGCTGCTGTGCTGAGCTTAAACGTCATGCTGTGCCACCTGCACCCGTAAAAAATCCCTGCTCATTCTTACAGCTTGTTGCTTAGAATATTGATAAACTGACAGTCAAAATAATCTTTAAACTGTAGCACTAACCATGCTTATTGCTAGGTCATGGTGTGAAGGGCAATTAGCACATCCTGCTGCTGTGTCTGTAGCTTAATCGTCAACAGCAAAGACATGAATGGCTTCAACTTCTTCTGAAATGGAACATGCCCTTCTGAGTGGACAAATGGGAAACCCCCAGCCCAGCTGGTGCCTCTGTGGAACGAGTCCAGCTGCACCATGGAAGCTGCCTCTGCAAACAGAGAGTCAACGCATGTTAGCATGAAAGCCGTGGTATTTCTGAAGCTGAATTGCACAGAGGACATTTGTAGAGAAGAGCCAGCTTCTAAAGATGAATGTTTTGAGCCGCAGATCTTTATTGCTTTGATCATCAATATTTTAAAGTCACTATTTTTTTCTCTATATTGGCAATAACTCTTTACACCTGCATGGTAATTATGCACAATACTGTACGCTTCCCTGCAGCACTCAGAGTCACAAAACCAAAAGAAACCAAAGTGGGTAGGAAAATGATGAAACTGGGTCTCTCACTGTCAGATTAAGTGATGAGATAGCAGTGCACCACAGTGTTAGCCAGCAATGAGAGCTTAAAGGAAGAGCTCCAAGAGGATGCAGGCCTGCAGAGCTGCAGCTGGCATCACTGAGCTCTGCCTGCAGGCTTGGGGGAGAAGCAGCCCTCAGTGAGCTGTCCTGCAGAACAAAGTCATGGGGCCCTGCTCATCCACCGGGTTTCATCTCAGTACCTCATACTTCTATAGGATCTTTCATCCAGGAATACAACAGGCAGGACAGCATGTGAGAATCTTAAAGTGCTATTGCCCATCCTACACCCATTTTGCACATTTCCTGTCTTTGGAGGTTTCTGATACTATTTGCAAGTATGCAGCACATACACTGAATTACACAGCTGAATTTCCAGGAAACTGAAATGACAGATTCATATTTTACATGCAGTGTTGCCCAACCTTCTTGAAAACACAATTAACAATCAATATTAATTATGTTATTGCCAAGAAGATTTTAATTCCCTTCAAGAGAACTCTGCAATAGATTGAATTCAATCTGACATGCACAAATACTCAGGGCTGATACAAACATTTTGAGAGACCGCATAGTAGAAAGTGTATAGAATCATATAAATCCTGCTTGCAATTTTGTCCAGGAAGATGCCACTTTAGAATTCATGTGAAGATCCTGATGAAGGCAGAGTATTCCAAAGCAGCAGACTCTGGAATCAATTAACAAAACAATTCTTATTAACACAGGGAATCTCCAGACATTATCAAGGAAGCATAAAATCTCTTCAGAAAAGCCTGCAGGGAAAAACATACTTTAATATCAAATTGCATCCTCCAGTGTTTGCAGAGATTGAGGGGCTCACACTGCAGAACAACACAGGGAGAATTTAAGGCAGGAAGTGCAGATAATTTATCTGAATAAAGCTTCCAGGACAATAACTGATTTATGTTGATAGCAATCCAGGCTAGAGCCTAACCAGGCTGCAGGGGTGAGCAGCATCACTCCTCATGGAAAATAACAGGGTGTTTTTACAGATGAAAATAGCTTAAAACATTAGCTTTACGATTCCTCCAAAAGACCGTGTTTTGCCAAAGATCTGTTCTTAACTCTACGGTGCCTCAGAAAAAGGTGCCATGTTTTTCAAACAGTGGAAAACTATTGATGCAAGGTGAGACACAATGACTTAAATTTCAGAAGGAAATCTATGGTCCTTAATGTCACCCAGCCTTTATTCGTACAAGAATTGCAAAATCCATAAACTGGTGCAAAGAGAGAGAGAAAAGTATTGAAAGGTTCACAGCTGCAAAAATACACGTATGTGGAAAAAGGAAAAAAAGAAAAATGAAACCCTGGAAGTGGAGATGGCATCACTCCTGCTAAAAGCAAGGTCAGCACTTCGCACTGGAGACTATTTGATTTACTCTATTTTGTTTCAATTGAAAAACAAAATCTTTCCTTGGCAGATTCTACTCTACACAGTCTATTACAGATACTTCTGAGACACCCAGCATCATTTATAAAGGGACACTTATTACTGCTGAACGTGAATGTTTTGTTAAATTTCCAGAGGTTGCCAGAGGAAATATGTGCGACGCGGCACAAGGGGGCATTCAGCTGGCTGCTGGAGAGCCCAGCCAACATGGGCAGTCCTGCTGAGAGGCGTGCAATCTGCCAAGAGGCTCACAGTCTCCCTGTGAAGGATACACAGGCTGTCCCAGGACCTGTACCCCTGCTTCACCCAGAGGATTAAAGTCAGGAACACCCAGTGAGGAACCACTCCGGTTTTACCATTTCCTGGCTACTGCAAATTAATCAGATCAGATTCAGGACCCACTGTGCATCTGGTCTGCCTATATTTATTCAATGGAATAAAAAGAGGGGTTTTTAATCCTGCTACGGTTGAAATACGAGGCACAAAACCATCTCATTCTCAGCGGTCCATGTGTCACTGTGTGCCATTTCTTCTTGTGTTACATAGCACAAAACACAACTAACGCATTGGAATGCACAGTTTTTAAACAAGACACTGTGGTTGTAGGAAGCATTGCTATGTTCACCAGTGTGTATGCAGTAAAGGTGTACCAACTCGTGCTTTAAACAAGGTTACTTCTGCTCCTGGAGAGCCAAACTAGAATAATGGAAAGCTTCAGGAGAGTTCCCTGGTCTCATTTTGATCAATTTGGGGCTTATCTCACTGCCTCTCCAGGCAATAAAGTCAGTTGCCTGTAGATGGTGTGGAAAGACATGCTATACATACTTGAACTGACAAAAATTGTCTATCCATAAAATCCATCACAAGCAGCTTGAACAATATACACTGGAAAATTTAGACAGCTTCTTCCAAAACACACACACACACAATTTTCTCATCCATCACCTATATGTCATCAGAAAAATTGGACAGAACAGGTGCTCTAACATTGAAAAAGACAGATTCATGTCTGCAGAAACATTATGCTAACTGATACAGGCTTCACCAAATTGTTTCAGTCAGGAAAAAAAAAAATTACAGAACCTAGAAACCATCATTTTCAAAACACAAAACATTTGGATTTATCTGAAACTGAATCAATTCTTGAAGCCTGAAACTATTAAGGAAGCTTTTATTCTTAATTCTCCAATTTTCTGGTTGATCCCAGGCTAATCTCCAAAATCTTTTTGCAAGTATATTTCAAATGAAAGACCAGCAAGTTACACAGCTGCTATCTTTCCCCATCGTGTCCCAATGTTTCATGTTTCAGTGGTTTTGAAATCAGGCAGCATGATATTCTGGGGTATCCAATCCATTTATAGGATGCTCAGAACTGCAGTGAGATCACGGTGTTATGGAGGAACACAGCCTGAGCTGTTCGAGAAGTTTAATGTGAACATGTTAAGATTACCACAGATTAAAATAAGAGTAGGATAAATGTTATGCTGACATAACATCCTCAGGTCCAACTCCTTTTGCAGTACCCCACGGTGGTACAGAAGACTCCCTGATGGTGTCACCAGATCTCTAAACACTCTGAGTACATTAAACTTGAAAGACAGTTTTGAGTCCCCCAACCAATTCAGATTCAATGCAAGGTTAGACCCTGGGTCAGCCCTTTGCAGATCAATGAACACTAATTAGCTCTTATCTAACTGCTAGGAAAAAGGAACGCACATGAACTGGAGTTTTCTGACCACCAGACTTCATTAGAATCCCAACTCGGTGACATAAGTGATAAGGCCTAAGAACACAAAACTCCTACAGCTGATAAAGATCAATGCTTTACATGTTCTCTTCCCAAGCCATCTCTCACTCTGCACCTCCATCCTCTCCCAAAACAATGAGAACAACAAAATCGTTTGAGAGTGTTGAGGAACTTAAACAAAGACCAATCAGGATTTGTCCCACAGTGCGACACGACTGTGTTTCCCAAGGTATGTTCACTAAGGGGTTGCAGTGTCCATCTCAGACTGAGATCTCTGAATCAGAAAAGCGCTGCCCCACACCTCAGGCAAAGCTGGCAGCTGAGGTTTCAACAGGCAGCGCTGCTTGCAGTAAAGACAGTTCTTTCTCCTACCACTGAAATAAAAAAGCCTGAGAGAGGGTCAGGCAGGCAAGAAGTTGGCGCGTGCTGCGCTGCAGAACCGTGGACCATGCTTATAGCAATTATCCAGGCTGTGTGGGAGGCAAAGAACTTTCCAGTATCAAACTCTCTTTCTTCCCAACAGCTTTGCTTATTTCAGGTGAAGAGCTGAAGTTTTCTCCTTTGTCAGTGGCAGATCAGCTTGTTGCGCAGCAGTGACACACGCTGTTCTAGGTCCATCAGTGGGAACACGTCTTGTTCTGGCAAGGACAGCAAATTAGTAGGAGCTCATTTCCATTTATTTTTTCAGAAGAATGAAGAGTACAAATTTGTTTGCTGTTTTGTTTTTAAGAAGGGCTCGCAGTGAAAGAAGTGATCGATAAAGCGGCATTTTTAGCCACAGCTCTCCAAGCTTCTCACTGCAAACTGTCCTGCCTGACACAGGCAAAATGTATTATTGCTGTATAAGAAATGGCAAAAGCAGCAAACTGACATGCTCCAAATCACGCTCAGCGCCATCAGACACTCGGCAATTTCTGAAGTTCAGCCCCCTGCCCACATGGACTAGGCCCAAATGCTTGATGTTTGCATGTAACAAAAAAAACTACTGCAAGTGAAATCAGCATGCACCTTGTATGCATCAGTCCAGGAGAATGAAGGGTGAAAATAATGAAGCATATACTGAATAAAGTAAGCAGGCACGGGATACATCCTATCAGGAAGCAGATACACATTTCCCAAACAACTGTATATCATTTTAATGACTGCTCTTGTGTTAGGATTCAAGGCAGCAGAGTTATCATGCAGTTCTTGCATTAAAATGGACTCACGAAAGTGGAGTCATCGTGCAGCCTTGCATTGTTTTTAACAATTCCTGATCAGAACTGCAAACATTAAACTCGACTGAACGCCAACAAATGCAAGCCCATACATGGGCTGCATCGAGCATTCAGATGCAATCACAAAACTTATGTGATCATGTTGTAAACTGCATTTAAAAACAACTTTTGGGACATTTAAAACATCCATGCAGTCTAGCAAAACAATTAGATGTAGGCGATGAGCTGTGTCACTCCATCCAGCAGAACAGCATTCAGCAGGACTACTATGCAGTTCTAGGAGAGCAGTGCACCTTTTTTAGAAGTGCCTGGGCAAGTTATTCCCGGTGCAGTGCCACTGCAGGTTGACCCTCGTGCATAAGGGCTTCTGTGCCTCCTGTGCTGAGTGTGTGTGAGGGCTACACACTGCCACTCACTAATTCAGAAGCACTTAAGATGATAAAGCAGATCCACTGCCTCAGACTCCACAATGGGGACACGCATGAATGGCTGCTAGGTGGATTCATTGATATTACTGCTTCCTACATTTACTCTTCCTCTTTATGCAGAAACCTTACTGCCCGTTTCTCTCTCGCTCTGTGCAAATATGATAGTTTAACCTCTAACAATTACATCACGGTGGTATCAGCTATGAAGGCACACGGTGCCTTTGAACGCTTCATATATAGGTATGTGTGATAAATGAACTCCACGTGTTCGGTGCTACAGAAGGACCTCCTGGCTCCCTGACAGAGTAAGGCCAGAGCACACAACATGAAGCCGTCTGATAGCTACAGATCTCCATGCTGCAATGCCTACAAACAGTCGAATGGCGAGTCTGCTTTGCAGTCCTCCCTCTATGACTGCACGTCAAAGACTCCAGGATTTCTGCAGCTCTGAGCTTTTTGAGGTATCCGATATTCTGAAGACCAGCAGCAACACAGAGCAGGTAACATAACTGGGGGAAGCACGCCCCAGCCTCTGATGGGCAGCGTAACACAAACATGTTGGCTTAGGAGAAACAGAATCCCTGTGGATGAAAGCTGGAAATTGCTTCATTGCAGTGACCACCACACAGTTTCCAGAGAAATTGGTTTGATCTGGATCCATCATTTTTATACTCCTATTTTTAGATTGTGACATTGTTCTAGTGGAGTACAGGGTCCTGTGTAGCAGATGTAGCTCTATGACAAAAGGCAAGGAGCTTTTAGGCTGCCTACAATCTCCTTTAGAATAGAGGCCCTGGCCTACCAATGATTATCCTTTACAGTAGCATGGAAACTACTGACTTTAGGCTGCATCTTAAACGCCAAATACAAAACCAACACAAACATTTTCTTCACAATAAATGAACATGGGTGTTATTTGGCTTTGATTTGAGACATTAAACACAAACCCAAAGTGTCGCTGCTTTAAAAAGAACACATTCTCATAACACTGTAAGGATGCCTAACTAAATCAAAATTAGCATTCTGGAATGGGTAATGACAAAATATGTACTCCAAATGGAGAAACACTGAACTGCTGGACTGTGACAACAAAGAATCGCTAAAGATACATCAGCTCCCCCATTTCACACCTTCCTGCATAACAAACCTACACTTGCAGCAGCACGGCCTCCCACCTCCCTGACACTGAGCACTGTGAACCTGGAGGAAAGAAACCCACTATTTTCTGTGACTTTTTGGCAAGCTCTGAAGTTAAAACTGTTCATCATGCTGTTTCCCATCGTGGCATCTCTATTTCCTCCCAGAGATAAACTATAGCTGTTTACACCCTTAATTGGGACTCGGAGTTAATCAGCAGCTCTCCAACCCACGCCAACTGTCTCACAGGTCCTCCAGACCCTATGCTGTATAGGAAAACTGGACAAATGGATCTCTGCATCTTTCTGAAACCGAGCAAGTAAATGGATCTCCTCGTGATGTGCTCTTCATTCATTCAGTGAATTCACAGAACTTCTCAAAAAAGTGCCCATTTGTATCAGTGTTTACTTCCTTCTCTACAACATGAGTTCATCATTTCATCCTAAAATCTAACATGTAAATGCATAACTACATAGTGGAGGAGGAGAGAAAGGAGAACCAGCTCATTTTAAAATTACAAAGTAATAAAAACCAATTTAAAACAATATTGTTTCTTCTGCTAATGCTGAGTCAACATTCACATTAATGACAAATCTCCTGCTCTGCCATGAACCAGAAAGAAATCTCAACTGGAATACACCTTTTGTCACCTTTTCATCTACCCCAGTATTGCAAAAGATTTGGCTCATAAGCTAAAAATAGCTGATCTGCTTTGCCACACAGCAGTAAGATACAATGCCCAAGCAAGTTCCCAAGCACAAAAAGCATTTTTGGGGATCTGTAATCAATGGAACAGCACGGAAAGCAAAGTTCTTTAGGTCTTTTACTACAGCGCGAGAAACCACAGCGCAATCTGTATGGGGAGAGTCAGGCATCTACCCTGTGGTTCCTACTGAGCAAAGCCACCAGTACATGGCCCAAACTTGGCAAGGCTGTTAGAGACATCCTTACGCTTTTGGCAGAAGGGAGCTGACCACTTTCAGCATCAGTGTCCTCTGCCAGCTGGCCAAAGAGCACACAGATGCAAGGGAAGCAAATTATCTGCCCGCTGGCAAAAAGAAATGCTGAGCATCACGTAAGGAAAAACCCTCTGTATGCAGGAGTCCACATGTGTGACTGAGCATGCACGTAAACATATACGTTTTCATACATGTACATCTGCACCTGGGCTTTGGGAAAAAGAAAAAATGCAGTTCAACTGGTAAAACTGTCTGCTGCTAGCCCTGCGGTACCATTTTCTGTAACATTCTCACAGAAACAAACTGCACTTTTACTGAAATCTGAGCTGAATCTTCAACATTAAACAAAGGACTGCAGGATGCTACAGAATGATTTTCCAAGAAAAAGTCAGAAATCTGACTTAAGAAAGTGCCCATACAATCAGTCAAGTGATTTTCACAACTTTAAGTAAGCATGTAATTACATTTACCCTCTTTTCTTTCCCCTTGCTTTTTGGTTTCTTAAAAAAGGAATGCCTGCAGGGAAAAAAAAAATAAAAAAGAAAAAAAAAGAAAAACACTACACCAAAATTTAGTAAAACAGCCTTCTGGGCTCAGAAGATGCGCAAGAAATGACAGAAAAAATAATGGGACAGGAACATGCAGCCAGTAGGCTAGGTGCAGCAGAGAGGGAATCTGCCTGTAGATGAATGAGATTCTGCAATCAAACACCCTTTCTCCTGTACACATCCCATCACTATCATTACACGATCAACAGATTTTTATGAAAGCTAATGCTTTCTTCAGAGAAATTCCGTGGGAACTATGTATATCATTGACTGCATTTCTAAATATTTCTTGAGAACTATATGTAATGCACGAGCACATTTGTTGGCTGTAAAGGTGTACAACAGCAATTTTTTGCAATGACAGTGCAGAGAGGGAATATGAGATCTGTGTGCTAATGAGCTGACACTGCAGAGGCTAGAGCAGTGTTAGTATAGTGCACTACAAGTGCAGAGCAGAAAGACATACATGGGCTATTTCTAGAGAATACAATCCACAGAACTACGCATAATTCAACATTAATACCAACATCCTTCGTCACAGATTGCAATGAAAACGTGAAAGGTGCTTCTAGTGATGAATTTATACCTTTCAGTTGTTACAGCAATGTTATTTTGAAAGAAAAGAGCTCACCCACACTGAGCCTCTTTGAAGAAAACACCCATGTTTTAGTTCATTTTAGACATTCAGGTAACTTTCTTCCTTTCTGTCTTTCTCTGATTGCCAAAAGCTTTCTGTTCTAAAAGGTGCAATAAATCCTGCCATGATAAACTTTAATTCACCTTTAATATGCTGGAATTTTCCTCTGTGTTTGCATATCTTCTCTGTGAAGATATCACACAGCTAAATAAATAGATGAGTAGATAAACACAGAGTGAATGAATACCTTATGCACGCGTGTAAATTAAATATACAGAGAGAGGCTCGGTGCTAGCAGTGAAGCAGAGAATGCATGTACATGAATCAGATTATGCATCATTTAACTGAAAAAGGAATGAGAAGGAGGGGCTTAGGGCAGGAATTTTCTTTTGCTTCTAAACAACTTTGTTCTCATGTTGGGATACTGCCAAATCAAGCCTACTGGAGGTGGGCCTTTTATCTCTGGCTCATGAGGACACTTTAGAAGAGATTTTTTTTTCCTGCCTCGGGAATGCACCAGATTGCAGCAAGTGGGATGTGCAGTTGTACAGTAAAAACCTGAGTCTCTTCTGAGCAGAGCCCAATTCCTACACACATGAACGCTTACTACAGCTAGCGCTGCACAGCACAGAGCAAAGAATACAAATTATTAGTTGATGGATACGGACTCGCAGAGGCACTAAGCTCAACCCACATAGGCTACTTTGCCTGATTTCCCTTCAGCTCCATTATATATCCCATCACAAAGTCAGTCACAGCCTTTGTCTCTGGTGCAGACAGTCAGAGTCACTGCAGCTTTCTCTCATATGGATTCCTGCCAATTGCAAATATTGATCAAAAGGTTGTGTGACAGCACCGGAGACAATTTATGCTTATCTTCAAGAGAAACGAAAATGTTGTGGGAAGAATTCCTTCGTGGCAGCACCCTGAAATGATCTGCCTCTCCAGGAGGAAGCAAGGATAGGATTCGGGGCTTGGGAGCCAGCATCTTTTACATGTTAGCCATGTAGCATGAGGGGCTTAATTCATTCATCCCGATGCACTGATATGTATGAGCATTCTGATCTTCAAAGGCAATTGCTTGCAGATCTAGAAAGAGCAACTGTTCCTCTCTTTCTTTCTTTCTTTTTTCCTTTCTTTCTTTTAATTTGAGCTACTGAGACCTATCAGCCTAGTGACTTCCACTCATGGCATTGTTTTCTTACCAACACTGTTACCAGATGGTTAACACAGCTACGGCCAAGGTCACCTTTTCATTTTCTTTCTTCTGCTTCTTTTTTCACATCTTCTATTTTTAAATAGGTTACTGTAGGTTGGCATTCTCTGGTCTACGGTTCCTCCAGAGGTTTGAGTTTCCCAAATTTTACTACACTGGCAATATGCATGGTGAAATATGCAGCCTTGCTCTACAGAAAACCAGCTCATCCTCCTACAATCACCCTGGCTTTCACTAAGCAATGACAAAAATCATTAGATGTCACAGGATGGGAAGCTTGCTGACTAAATAATACATGGGCTGTCTCTGAAGGCGCGTGTGGTTCACTGGTCTTGGTGGGATCTGTGAAGAAGTGCTGGGAGAACTTTTAAAAAACAATTAATCGCTAATCACTCGAGCAGTTTAATGTATTTAGTTCAAATCCTTATAATTGATATTTAGGAAACTATGTATGAGATACAGCCCTCTTGAAGGGATTACACTGATTAAGGATTAATAGTCAGATGTTTGTTGTAAGAGCTGTTGAGGCAGGATGGGATTAGTAAAATAAGATGCAAAGTACAGACACAATTTTATTTACCCTATTTTTTTCTACTTTACAAATATTTTAATAGGATATAATTACCCCCCCCCCCAACTTTTAAAGGTCCTACTTCAAAGCCCTTTAAAAAGTGTAGTGCTGCATTAACATGAAGCAGTCACATGGGGGATACATTAGAGTGTCAACCCAAAAGTTATCCAAGAATTTCCTTGTGGTATACTTCACAGCCACCACATTTCTTGGAAAATACAAATAGTAAGGAAGAATACTCAGAAAATGATAAGAACAATCCTAACCCCAACAAACAAAACTGGAAGAGACCGTTCAAACACGAAATTGTTTTAAAATAGGAGATTTTCAGTACGCTGACACTTCAGTGCAGCATTTCATGGCAATGCCTCCTCTTTGAAAATGTAATACTGCCAGTGTACAAACAGGAATCTTGTCTGTAACACAAAGTTAGTACACTGTGCTCAGAGGTCCTTTAGATCATGTACAGATGTATTTCTGTGTGCTGCAAGGTGCACGCAACTACCTTGCAAGAGGACTCCATTCATTTCCAAAAGCCTATGATAAAAACTGCATAAAAGTGAATACAGACACATCAGTAAAACACATATTCAGGAACCACTTCTGATAAAGGGATGCTTATTGAAATGCAGAACACGCACCGGTCTTTCAGAATGGGATTTGGCATTTGAACACATTACCACCACTCAAAGTTCTATTTTGTTTCCTTTGTTAATAAAGGCTCAAATTATATAGATGCATTTCTCATGCAGAGCTGTTTCTCATGATGCTAAGCATTCTGATTCCATCTCTCTCCCCTCAGCTCTAAAGACATTCATCACTCAACAGACTTCTCAGCTTTTAACAGGACTTCACTGTAAGGAAAGAAGCTAGTATTTCAGGTCAAAGGAGGTATGTAAGCCCCTCTGGTTCTGTTCCTGAAGGTCATTTTTGATCAGCTGCTCCTGTTTTATTCCTACATAGTATTATTTGCAAACAGCCAGGCTGGAGCCTCAGCAGAGAAGAGATGCTACCTCAGTGGCAATCCACTGATCACAGCCGCACAGTGATGCTATATGCACAGCCTGGTTGTTTTTCTGGAAAATACAACTAAAAACGAGGAAAGAAGTGGTGAGGGAACTTTCCCTAAGGTATTATTCAACCACATAATGCTGCAAATCCACTGAGCCTGACGGCAGCACTCACATTTGTTGCACTGTATCGCACGAAGGAGTACTCCAGGCTGCCAGGGGCAAAGGAAATGCAATAACAGGTAACAAAGAAACATATTTCTTAAAAGCACGTATTTACTTACAAGCATTTGTCACTGAAAAACTGTTGGAAGAGTCCAAGTGATCTACGTGGTAGTTCAGATGGAAGGGCTTTTCGGTGGTGTTTTGGTTTGTGTTGTATAACTGCACAGCAAAACGAAACGCGCTGTGCTCCTGAACAGTGTTTCTCATGAAAAGTCCACCTAGGAGAGGAGAAAGCCGAAAAAAGAGAAGGAAGAAGGCATTTCAGAGCGGGCTGTTAGCGCAGGCAGCGGCAGTAAGTTACATTTGCATACCGCGCATCACGGCAGGGAACGGACAGCACCAAGCTGTGAGCGTGCAGCTGTGGCAGGGCGCGCACGGAACGCTGCTCCGAGCCCCGAAGTTGGGCTGCGAGGCACACGCACATCGCAGCCCGGTGCTCCGGGGCCACCCGGAGCTGCAGCACCGCGACGCGGCCACCTCCGATGCCCGCCGGGGACGGGGCGGCGCAGCCCGGGAGCGGCGGTGCGGACCTCCGGAGCTCCGCCGGGTTGCGTGGCACGGGCAGGCGGGGTGCGGGCTGGGCAAGGCGCGGTGCGGACTGCCAGCCGTGCGGAAGCGGGGCTCGATGAGCGCGCACGGCTGAGCGCTCCCGTCAGGGAGGAAGGCAAAAAAAAAAAAAAAAGGCAAGTTTCCTCGCACGCACGGCCCCGAGGCTCATTCGGCCGCGGGTTCGGGGCACGTCGCTGCGGATTCACGCCATTCAGCGCTCCGCGGCACGGAGCGCATCGCGGGGACCGCCGTGCGCCGCTCCCGGCGGCGGGCGCGGACCTTCCCGCGGCTCCCCACGCTGCCCGGCGCTGCTCGGGGCGGCGGAGCGCTTACCGATGCTGATGGTGTTGGGGAATCCTGCCCGCGCCTCGCCCAGCAGCCCCGCCAGCAGCAGCAGCACGGCCCGGCCCGCGCGCTGCCCCATTTTCTTCATCCGCTGCGGTTCAGCCCTAACACCGAACCGGCGGCACGGGCATGGATGGGCGCGAGCGGAGGCGCGGAGCGGTGTCAATGGTGGAGGCGATGCTGGTGGAGGTAGTGAAAGGATGCTCCGCTCCTCGCTTCCCTTCTTCTTCTTCTTCTTCTTCTTCTTTTTTTTTTTTCTTTCTTTCCCTTCCCCAGCTCCCTCTCCTCCTGCCTTCACCCCAGCCGGGCAGGGCTCATTGGCTGTCAGGTTGCCTTTCTCCCCCCCCTCCCCCGCCGCCCCCCCCCCCCCCCCCCCCCTCCCAGCGCAGGGACTTCCCCCAAAGATGGTGGGAGCTGAGCCGGCCCGGGAGGGGGTGATCGATCAAACTTGGCGGGAGGCGGGCGCGCAGCCCTCGGTCCGCCCGGCCCCGCCGTCTCCCGGCCGCTCGGGGCGGCACCGCTCGGGGCTGCGCTCGGCTGGAGCTGCGCGGCCTCGCGAGGGCCGGTCCGCGGGTTGCGGCTGTCCCTTTAAAGCTGCATCGCCGCTGCGCGTGTCTGCGTGTGTGTGTCTGTGTGTGTCTGTGAGTGTGAGTGCGGTGCGTGCGCTGCCTGAGGGGAGGGGAGGAGGCGGAGAGCCGGGGCCGCGTAGAGGAGAGCGGGGCTCGGGGGAAGCGAGGGGAGGCGGCCGGGGTCCCGCCCGGGCACGGCTGGGGCGCCGCGGGGCGGCAGGGCTGGGGCGGTCGGGCGGACGGAGCTCTCCCGAGGCTGCCCGCCCCGAGCCGGAGTTGCCCTCATCCCCCTCCGCTGCTCGGCACCGCGGGGAGAGCTGCGTTCATCCACCCGCACAGCGCTAAAGCCGGGGATGAGCCCATCCCCCGGAACGAAATCCGGCAGAGTCTCCCTGTTGTCCCTCGTGCTGGAGAAAGACAAAGTGGGAGCATCTCTCTCCCAGGTGCAGAGCTGAGCTGTGGCCTAGCAGCGGGCGCGGGGCAGCGCTGCAGGCAGGCACCCACTGCCTCCGACCGTGTGCCAGCAGCGGTGCACAGGCGCTCAGGGAGCCGGTGTGCCTCCGCTTGGAGATTGGTTCCCCGACTGCTCATCTTGCACCTCGCTCTCTCTGACACCTCACTGGAAGGATCTTGCAGCTCTTTTCTTTTTGCTGCTTTGAGGCTCACTGTGCGAGATGGAAATATAAAAGAGATACTGTGTTGCTCAGTCCACCTCCCAGGCCCAGGGAAGACTGTTCTCCACTTAATGTTCTTTTTCCTCTAATTTCAGCAGGTCACTTTCCTTTGGCCCTCCACTGTCTCTTTTTTTTTCTTAATCTCAAGCTGGTGGGTTTTTGTCCTCTGTTCAGTTGAGTTAGGGATAATATTGAAAACACTTGGCTTTGCATTTGCAAAATAATCAGTCAGTGACACTGGCTTTAGCTCATCTAAGTGCCCATGTAAGACACTGGCAGGTGACTGCTCACATCACTGAAGAACATCACCAATTCAAACCACTACTCCTAAAGGAAGCCAAAGACACATATGAATAAAAGGGCATTGTATTCATGAAGCAGGAGCCATTAAACACTTGCATTACCTTAGCAGGGTAAGTGTGACTCCTTCCCTCTAGGTGCACACATTGTCTGCTGCTTGTGTGTTCCCTTATGCGAATCACTCCCAGAGGATGGAGTCCATTTCAGCTCAGGCAGGGGTAGAGACCCTCAGGCTGTGGGATGGCTTGTAATGTTCCCGGCTCAGGTTGTTAGGCTGTTGTCACTTTATCTCTTTGAAGAAATAAGTGGTTATTTGTAGAGATATGTGGAACATAAATGCCATCTTTGTATCTATTGCACTCTGAGCTCAAAGCACTCTACAAATATTATCTATGAATTCCTCTAAACATCTCTGTGAAGCAGAATTGTATTCTTTTCTTGCAGATGTAGAAACTTAAATATCAGTAGAAAATTAAATATCAGTGGAAGTAACTCACCCAGCTCACTGAGGCAGGAATTTTCAGATTCAGAATAAAGACCAAGAACAACAGCTGGGCGTTCCTGTAGAGCACACCTCTCTCAAATGTCCTCCAGTAACCACAGCAGACCTGACAGTTACAGGCAGGTATGTGAGCATTAGAATTCCAAGATACCTGTGAAAAGTTTGTTCCCATAGAGTATAATTTGCCTTTCTGGTTAAAAACTACTTATCTTTTGATGCTCTACCTATTCCAGCCCATTTCTAACGCAGCATTCACACAGTCCTGCAGTCACAGAATCACAAAGGTTGGAAGGAAGCTCTGGAGATCGTCAGTCCAACCCCCCTGCTGAAGGTTCCCTACAGTAGGTTGCACAGGAAAGCATCCATGTGGGTTTTGAATATCCAGAGGAGGAGACTCCACAACCTCTATGGTCAACCTGTTCCAGTGCTCTGTTACCTTCAAAGCTTTACTGTTCACTTCTGTTTCTGTTCACTTGCTCTCACCAAGTTCTTCCTGTCCCTCCAGCTGTGTATTCCTGCTATCTGCCACCCGTGAAGATGATGTGCTGAAAAAACATGAAAGAAATTACATTTAACATTGTCATGTTAGAACAAGAGAAGACGCAAATAATCAGGAATGAAGGAGGCATTGGGCAGTCTCTCATTTCCATGAACAGCCAGTTGGATGAGCACCTCATCCTGAATGAAATGGTGCTTCACAGCCTCATCTCAGAATGCTTTGTTAAAACCAAAGATGAATCTGTGCTGAAGGACAGACTGTCGTTATCACGTTTTCCCTTCTAAAGCCCACCTCTAGCATTCACGCATTTTCAACACATCAACATCAAACACTTCATTTTGTTTTGCTTAGGCAATCAGTCTCATGGTGATATTTTTAGACACAAATGGCACAGTGACCATACCATACAGATGCTGGAGAATGCCAAAGAGACTTCTTTCCCGTTTCTTTCTTACAGTGAACCCAGTCTATCTTAGGACAAAATAATATGATTTTCTTTGGCTTCATGTGGATATGAATGCCTTACAAATAGTTCACATACTTTAGTTGGGATGCTCAGTGACTCAAGTTAATGAGTTCCATGGTAACCAAGGTCATACCAGATGCTTTCCCAAGCCTTCCCTAACTAAGTACAACTGAGATCTTGCAGGATAATCAGAGCCTTGTGTTTAGATGATTTATGATGGCCTTGGACACGAGGGGATTCTGAGTACTGTCTACCTGATCAAGAGGGGGTAATGATTTATAATTAGCTAGTGTGTTCTCATTGTAATGTCTAATACTGGATTAGTAAAATGCTATAGAATTTGGGACACAGTGTTCTCACTGAGCTTTCTGATGTTACTAGGCTAAACTCATGGTTTTCTCATAAAGTCATGGCAAAATCTACATCAGCATTCTGTGACTCTAGCTTTGCCCTAAAAGCACAAAGCTGACTTTCTAACTTTTGTAAGTTGTATTTTCACTTGCAAGAGAGAGTTTCAGACAGTGAGTATCTAGAAATTGTTGTTTATCACATCACTAACCTCAAAAGTTTATAAATATCAATAAATTGTGCTCTATAACATCTTCATCAATGATATCAGCAGTGGGATCGAGTGCACCCTCAGCAGTTTGCAGATGACCCCAAGCTGTGTGGTGCAGCCAACACGCCTGAGAGACAGGATGCCACCCAGAGAGAACCAGATGGGCTGAGCAGTGGGTCCAGGAGAATCACATGAGGTTCAACAAAGCCAAGTGCACAGTCTGGCACCTGGGTCGTGGCAACCTCTGCTATCTCTACAAGCTGGGAGATGTAAGGATGGAGCACAGCCCTGCTGAAAAGGACTTGGGGGTACTGGTGGATGGCAGCTGGACATGAGCCAGCACTGTGCACTTGGTGCATCCAAAGCAGCACAGCCAGCAGGGCCAGGAGGGGATCTGCCCTTCTGCTCTGTGCTGTGAGACCTCGCCTGGAGCGCTGCGTCCAGATGGGGAGTGCTCAGCACAGGAGAGACACGGAGCTGTTGGAGCGCATCCAGAGGAGGGCCACAGAAATGGGCTGAGGGATGGAACACGTCCCTGAAGGACAGGCTGAGAGCTGGGGTGTGCAGCGTGGAGAAGGGAAGGCTGTGGGCAGAGCTGGGAGTGGCCTGTCAGTAGATACAGAAAGGGGGGCTCTAAAAAGGAAGGGGACAGACTCTTGGTTAGGGTCTGTGGCAATAGGCAACAGGCAATAGGATAAGGGGAAATGGTTTCAAACTAAAAGAGAAGAGATTAAGTTTGGACATAAGGACGAAGGTTTTCACAGTAAAGGTGGTGAAGCACTGGACATGTTGCCCAGAAAGGTGGTAGTGCTCTGTCCATGGAAAAACTCAAGGTCAGGCTGGACCGGGCTCTAAGCACCTGATTAGGCCTGTCCCTGTTCATCACAGTTGGACTAGATTACTTCTAAAGGTCCTTTTCAACTCAAAAGATTCTATGATTCTATAAATAAATGCATTACCAATTATGTTAGAGTTATTTTTTATTTTTAACTGTTTATTTCTTCATGAAAACAGGAGATAGAATTGACGGAACTTTATGTTAATCTCAGCATTTTGACTGGCTTAACTGATTAATTCTACAATAGACAGTCTACAGATAGGAATGATGGTTGGGAGAGACAGAAGCAAAGATGAAAAGGGATTTAGGGAGAGGATCAAACTACAGATAGCGGCAGTGTCAGGAGAGGGAGAATGAATATAGACATTATAGCTTCATATATTTTGGAGAGCAGGTCAAAGGACATGCAGTTAAGATTTGATTTGAGAACAAACTGTTGAAGCTCTCTTATTTATCTTTCATTACCAAGCAGTAAAAGAGACACACAAATTAGAAAGCAGCAGATGACAGCTTAACAGAAATACTTTGCTATGCAGCTAATAGCTAATCTATTAAGCTGCCTTCTACATGGTATTATTGGCAAAAATAATTATTTTTAAAACTTTGAAGTTTTATGTGATTAGCAGAGCACATGCATTAGACTAACTATGAAAAAAATGTTGGGATTAATATTCAGAATTCATGGCAAAAAGTAGCTGCTGAATGCCTCAGGAAAGATCTGTTCTTCCTATTCCTATGCATGTTGGGAGTTTACAGTCTATCTGTTCTTCTCTGAAAGTTTCTGCAGAGACAGGATAGGAGTCTAGCTGAAACACTGGTTAGGTGGCTTCTTTTTTTATTATTATTTTTATTTGTTTTGCTAAGAGTAGTCAATAGGTGAAATCCTGGCACCACAGAAATGTATGACAGGTTTATTACCTCGGTCATTGCAGCTAGGACTTTATCCATTACATCTTGGCAGAATAATTTTGTCAGGCATATAGGAATATGTTCTAGCTCATGGAAGGATGACCAAGATTTGTATAAGAACAGGCTCAAAGAGGAAACTTGTTGATAAATAGAAGTCATTACTTCATTATTGGAGACTAATTCAACCTTAGGTAGCAGACAGAAAGTCTTGCAGCAATTTTAATCAGACTTGAACACGGACTGATACAACAATAACCTGTGTATACTACACTTGCACAACTAAGACAAATGTGGAAACAGTCAGCATGTACAAATGTCTTCATTTTTCTTGGGTTTGTGGTATTTTCAGGATGCATACTTCTAGTCCTAAGAGCTAGGGGGATGGTGGAAATGTAAGGTTATTACAGTCCCATAATGTCAGAAACAATTTATATTACCTTCTGCTTTCTGATGAATTGTACACTAGGCACTGCTGGCAAAACATAGCCCTGCAATTCTTATTTAAACCCTTACTTTTGCTGCGCTCATCTGTATTTATTACTTAAGGAAACAGTAAATCAAATAAAAATGTAGTGGCATCCCCTATACACTGTTAATAAAGTGAATCCACTCTCTCTTTTTTTCCCAGTCCTATGAATACTGTTTTCAAGCAATCTTGAGAATTACATCCAGTTCAAAACATTTTCATTCTGTATTTAATTACTGAAATATATATTATTTAAGACAACCTCCTTTAGCTGTAAGTAGTGAATAATCACTTCAGATAACTGCTTGTCAGTCAAAAAGTCTGCTTTCTTCCCAGTGTTTATTTGTATATTACTAAAACTCAGTTCAGCTCAGTTCAGATCTCTAACAGTGTTTTCTTAGTGAAAATGTATTTGGAAAACAGCACAAAGATTCTTAGAAAGGGATGTCTATACATTCAGAATTTACATTTTTCACTGAAGTTTAAGATTTCCAGTTTTGGAAATTTCCATTTCCAGAAATTCCTACCCTTCCTAAGCAAGTACTCAGGTAGTTAGAGTTATTTTAAGAGTTATGCAAGAAACTGACAGTTCTGTTAGATTCAAGGAACCTCTGGTTTTACTTCTGGGTTGAATCTTTGTAGCACTAGGGTATGGAATTCACTTCATATAGACACTACACTAATATGGAAACAAAATTTAACAGCAACGGAAGCTTTGCCTCCATTAGTTCTGGAGACTATGGGGTGTTTGTCTCTCCCTTGCTTTGTCACTATCCAAGAAATACCACCTTGATGGTAAAAAGAATTGCCTGTGCAACTTCCATGAAAATAAAGTATTTCTTCAGAAGGAAGAAGTGCATAAAGCATATGTGAGAAGAATGAGCATCACTGCTACTTTTAGGCCTTTTTTTCCTCTTACCTTGAGACCTTATCTATCACCCAAGTTCAACAACATCTCAAGGTCTAACCAAATAATAACAGGAAAAAAATACCAATGCTAGCAAAGTGTCTACACAGGAAATGTACAGAACAGTCCAGAAGCTGAGAAAGAAAGAGAGGAAAACCATAAGAAGAACAGATATGTCTGATTGTAACACCACTGTCTAACCCATGGGCCGGAGATTCTGACCTCTGTATACTAAAAGATCTAATCCACAGTCTTTAAATCATATTTTGTCCTGTTGTGAAGGACTTGCATTATCCATCTGCACAGAGATGAATTCCACCTAATATGATTTGTTTCATCGATTTCAGCAGGATTAACTGAGAATACAAAGATGGCTGCAGTTGTATACACTTACCTTGATGCGAATAAAGCAATGTGGTTCTGATAATCTGCAGTGTTCAGGAGACATCAAGTCTTTCAAAAACACAGCAGTTTATCTGGAAAAAAAAAAAAAGTGATATTAACAATATATATTGTGTTAAAAGAAGTGTTCTTAAGCTTTATAACATTTCTATTCCCAATTAAAAGTTGTTTGGCTTTGTAACTCACACCTTGTAGCAATTGTACTGGATCCTGACAACTACAGTATAAAATTGACTAGCTATCTGATTGCTCTTTCAGCACAATAGAAGGCATCAGAAGTGGAAAAAAAAGCAACCTTGCAAAATGGTTTTGTGAAAGCAATTCTCACCTTATATCAATTTGAAGAGTCTTAAGCATTTTCCAATAGATCTGACATGGTTCTTATATAGCAAATTGAAGTCAACTGACAATAGATTTACTTTTCTTAATTACCTTTAGCAGACTCTTCAGAAGTAGCCCCTGAGCCCCAAGGAGTCCACAGACCCAATTTGCAGGAAAGTAGATATTTATTATCATCAGCTACATTTTGTTTTATTGTCAGTTTAACTTGAAACTACTGTTTAACATAAAAACCGATAGAGTTTTAACTTGAGTTCTATTTTGTCCTTATAACCAGTCAGGTCCCCTCCAGCCCCTGCAATTCTGTGACTCTGTAATAGTAAGTAAGCACTCAAGCACTGACGTGAAGGTACGATCAGTGAACATCCATTTTCGGGAAGCTTTTCTAACCCGTGATGTTTCTACAGCATCCTATCTTTGATGTCCAGGCTCTGTGTTGCACACAGCCATTACTTTCAGCAAGTTTTGAAAGCATTTGTCTAAGTATAACTCACTAGCAAAGTTTAGGAAGAGTCACCCATCTGTCTGGTGTTCGTAGTTACCCAGTTCTGTTACCCAGTTCTTAGTGTTGCTTTTCAAATATACTGGGCCATGGTCTTCATTCAGTGTAAAGTACTTTAGAATCAGTGATATCATTGCTACTGTGGAGTAGTGTACGTGGACTCCATTTGACTTTTCTGCACTGTAAGTGAAATATCATATGTTGCATGGCACACAGATTGGCCAGCATACCAGCCTACACTCCTTTCAGCCTTGCATGTCTTTTGTTTAAGAAGTAGGTAGCAGACCCCACAGTCCTCCCAGCCATCCCTTAAGACTAAAGTTAAAGCAGACATTTTCTGACATTAAAAATTGATTCTATAATCTTGAACTTTTTTTTTTTAAACTATTTAGCTCAACTGTATATAAACCTCCAGAGTAACTATGTCTCAAGTGTGCAAAATTAAGCTGAAATGAGGAGCCCTGTGATTTTGCTTACTTCCAAGTATGCACAGAAATCTTGAAAGCCTTATTTTTAATTCTTTACGCAGTTATTTTATCTTTTATATTACTTTCTAAACATTATTATTTTCTAAATGTTATTCTAAATATTCTGTGATGGTTACACTTTCTAGCTGAAACTAGAAGCTGAAACACTTTTACCCCTTGAAAAAAAGAGAACTGTTTAAAACATAAACTCATTACTGGATGACCAATCTTTAAGAAAGAAAGAAAAATTATTTTGACTTGTCTGATAGGGCCTCTCAGATAATCATTCATGTATCTTAGCAGATGCAAAACAATAAAAGTAAATCAAGTAAAATCCGTCTTTTCAAAGTGATGTGCTATTTCCTTGGTACTTTTGATTCAGTAGCCCAGTAGCCTAATCTGAAAAACATTACCTGTGTTAAGAATCATTCTACTGACGTCGGTGGTCTTAGACATATCCATAGTCTTGAGTTGCAATGAAGGGTAGGGAACAACAGGAGAAGCAAGACAAGAATTTTTATTTAAAATCTCATAAATTATTTGTTCCTCATATATTATAAAGTATAAAATGAAAGAGCACAGACCGCTCTTTTTTTGGGTAAAGTGGCAGAGATCGATTGCCTTATAGTCTTGAGGTCTGTTGATGTAAAAATCACTCTTGCTCAGAAACTAGGTCTTTGCCATCTATACCCAGATTGTGGATACTGACTCTGAGAGGCAACCAGCTCAACAGTTAGTTTCATAGTGATAAACTACTTAGTTAAATCTCTAAAAGCAAGATAATTGAAAACTGACCTTAACCTTGTTATCAGAAGGGTTAGCCTCGCTGATGTTTTCTTTGGGGCTATAATATGTTAAGTGGAATGTAATGAATTAAGGGGGAAATCCAAACGTGTAATTTTAGACTTGACTTTGAAAGTTCTTGCTTTTCTGTTGCAAGGCAGACCTTACACGTTGCTTTGATATACTGTTGTTATTTGCAATCTAATCTTGTATAATAATTAACTCCAACTGATCCACTGCAGTGCTTTAGCAAAGTATTGGGGCCTATTAAATTGGACCATGAATACACAGTTGCTTTCCTTATTGCTAACATAATTATGCTGTTAGAGGGGAAAAAAAAACAAGATTAATGGAAAGGTGTTGCTAAATAGGGCTCCTTGGAGCTGTAAATTTTTGGAGTGCTGTTATATGGTTTTGAAGTATTAAGTATATATGAAAAGCAGCATGCTGGAATCTTTTGGAAAACACTTGTTTCCATTATTGTTTAGGAAAACATTCTGCTGTCAAAGGTGAAAGTCAGTGTCAGCAGCACCAAGGGGTATGTTTTCACTGCAAGCTTATTCATACCTTTAGGGCCACCCCGTTCCACACAGCATCACAAAAGCCCTCATGCATAGATACATGTGAACTTTGAACCTGGCTTTGCCTTTAGAGCTCAATTTGTCTTCTAAGTAGATCACCAGTCCTAAAGTTTTCAAAGAGGAGATTGGCTTTAGGGCACACATGAAATCATGTGTTTGCTATATATATCCAGTTGGATTATGGATTCAGTTTGGAGAATAAATATCTCTCTTATGGAGTTACTAATGTATTAAAGCATGAAAAGCAAGTAAAATCTCTGTCATAAGCAAGGAGACAGAGCATTATTCCAATTTTCTATTAATTGGATCATAATGACTCCTGGACCATGTAGTTTCTGAACCATTCATCTCCCATTTGGATCTTGCTAGAAATCATAGAATCATAGAATCACAGAATCACAAGGTTGGAAACAATCTATAAGATTGTCTAGTCCAACTGTCTTCACATTACCACTGCTACCACAAGCACTAAACCAGATCTCGCAGGGCCTCATCCAGGTGCCTCTTGAACACTGCCAGGGATGGTGACTCCATGACCTCTCTGGGCAGCCATCCCAGCCATGACCACTCTCTAAGAGAAAAAGCTTTTTCCTCATGTCTAACCTAAACCTCCCCTGGTACAACTTGCGGCCATTTCCCTGGGTTCTGTTCGTTGCCTGGGAGAAGAGGCCAAACCCCTCCTCATCACAACCTCCCTTCAGGAAGTTGTAGAGTGCAATGAGGAGCTCCCTCAACTGCTCCTCATAGGACTTGTGCTCCAGACCCCTCCCCAGTTTCGTTGCCCTGGACACGCTCCAGGGCCTCAATGTCTTTCCTGTAGTGAGGGGCCCAAAACTGAACGCAGTACTTGAGGTGCGGCCTCACCAGAGCTGAGTACAGTGGATGATCACCTCCTTGCTCCTGCTGGCCATGCTATTTCTAATGCTGGTCAGGATGCCATTGGCCCTCTTAGCCACCTGGACACACTGCTGGCTCATGTTCAGCTGAGCATCAACCAACACCCCTGGTCTCTTTCTTCTTCAAAATCATCTAGCCACTTGTCTCCAAGCCTACAATGCTGCATGGGGTTGTTGTGTCCAAAGTGCAGGACCCGGCACTTGGCCTTGTTGAACCTCATCCCATTCACCTCAGCCCAGCTATCCAGCTTATCTAAATCCCTCTGAAGGGCCTCCCTACCCTCAGGCAGATCCACACCACCTCTGAACTTGGTGTCATCTGCAAACTTACTGAGGGTACATTTAATCCTCTCATCTAGGTCATCAATAAAGATATTAAACAAGATGGGCCCCAGTACTGACCCCTGGGGGACACCACTCATAATGGGTTGCCAGCTGGACTTAACTCCATTAACCACCACCCATTGGGCATGGCCTCTAGCCAGTGCCCAGTACTTGCAGTTCATGTACATCTAACTCAACCTTTAACCCTTCATTGCAGAAGAACACTGAAAGATGTCACTTTAGCAGGCCTCATTGTGGTAGATATAGAAATGGCCAACTGTAAAATATGGCTCAGAGTGTGAGGATGTGAGAAACCCTGTCCTGTCCAGTTGTCTGTCAACAGATGTTCTTTTTACAGGTAAATAATAATCAGCCCAGTGATATTGCTCTAACAGGTCAGTTCCTCTGTGATTTCTGAGGAGAGTACTCTGGCTGTGTGGGAAAAAGAGACTTGTGGATGCCACTGTAATCGAGAGGATGGAAGCAACTCAGGAAAGACAAAAGCAGTCCTAGGACACCCTGTGAGACAATATATAAAGAAACTCAAGTCAGTGACACAATTAGCAGACCAAGATATACTGCTGCAGACCTCCTGTCAAATACCAGGCTGTGACAGGCATGCTTCCACTAAGACAAAAGACTATAGGAGTTTGGTTATATACTCCAGATATACTCTGCAATTTTAGCTCAGACCATGATCTCCTCACTGGCAACGTGAGCTTTGATCAAGCTAAAACAGCAATTTCACATTGGAAATGACACTGGGAGCTTCATGAGCACTGAGACTTGCATTTAAAACAAGACCAGAATCCAGCTGTTTCGCTTGTTCACAGTGAATGCATTTTCCATACTTCACACAATAATGAACTGAAAGTCAATTAATTTCTGCATATTTTCAGTACAAAATGTATGAACCAGCCTCTTCAAAAATCATAAAAAATTATTCCTGTGTTTTTCAAATTTCTAAGAGTTATTTGTTCAAATATCAGTCTCCATAACTATAAACTTAACGTATGCTTTAATTATGATACATTTCAAAGAAGCTGATACTGATCTTCTAAAATAGATACATGAAAATAATTCTTTTCTCAGAACTATAGCTGTAAGCTAAAAGCACAAAGATCAGCTGACAGCACTTCTCACATCTGTCATCAATGTTCATTTTTTACTACAAAACATAACTAAATTTTCTAAAATCAGTTCATCAGGGAAAATCTATGTTCTCAATTTAGTTGGTGTTCATCAAAACGCTTTCGCTGAGGTTTTGGGACATACAAGACCATTTAAGCTATTCAAGTCAAAGAGAAACTGAATGGCAGCACTTGGCAGCAGCAGCAGCACTTTGCAAGGTTCACAGACTGCCTCAAGATTATCAGACAATTACACCTAGAAATATAAGGGTGTATCCTGGAGATAAAATTTGGGTTCTGAGTACAGTGAATAAAAAACCCTTGGTGACTTCAGTGGACATCAGACTAGACTCTTGAGTTATGAGATCACAAAGGCAAGAAGAGGGAGGAAGCATTATTCTAATTTTATTTTGCCCATGTCATGACTATCACATCTTAAAAAAACATACTACATGCATGTGTATATTCCCTACCAGAGGAAATATATTTCTGATTCAGAAGACGGAATGCTTCCAGATGACTCCAAAATGACCAAACATACTCCATTAGAGATTAAAAATGCACTTTAGACCTTTCAATTCTGCAAACTCATTTGGGACCTTCAGCACCAGAGTTATTTGCTCTCCCTTCCCAATCTCACTGCCAAGTGCAGTCTACAAAGGCCATACAAGTCCTTTGACATTTTCTGTGTGATACCACAGCTTTCTAATTGTACTCCCAGTGATTCGATAGCAGCTCAAAGCCTGCCATGTGTTCATAACATGTAACACAAAGAAACTTCTGAAACTTCTACACAGTGCTTTCGCAAATGCTCATAAGAATCCAGTCTGCACTGCAAGCTCTTTCTGGGAACAGAAGCAAGAAAGCAGTGAAAGCCTAGCTCTGGCATGAAAACCACCCTAACTGATTCTTAACCCTGGAAAATGTACTGCCAAGTGAGGATGTGCAATAAACATTCCCCACACTGGGCAAGACTGCTCAGGTGAAAGCTAGCATGGATTGCAGTTCTTTCTATGACTTCTCCTGTTCAGCAGAGTACATGATTTAGTTTCTCCGGAACAATTTGGAGATGAAAGGCAGTTTGATCACAAAAGCAGCTCTGTTGATGCACGGGCAGCATGGAGAAGAAAGCTGTTGTGTAATAATGTTCCCTTCCAATGGATTTAGATTATTAGAAAACTGTCTATATCCTCCCTAAGCTTCATTTCTCCTGCATAATGTTTTCCAGTGTTTCAAAGACAGAGATTGGTATTCTCCTCCAAATAGGGCAGTTTTCTAAAAAGGAGAGATTGAGCAAATTTGGGAGGTTTACTGACTTCTTCAGCAGAACATTTTTCTGCCTAAGAAAGGATTGCATACCTCAGGATCTAGCCCTACAGCTTGTGTGCGGAGTAGAGAAATCATGCCAAAGGAAGCCAAAAAGAATATAAACACAAGCAAAGGTTAGTTAATATTTCATATTTTTGGTTGTTCAGAGATAAATTCAGATACTAAGCACAGATTAACTGGATTTGGGGCTACAGAATGCCTGTTACATAGCAAGGTCAGGGCTGAATGAAATGACTAGAAATCGATCAAATGTGCAAAGTGCTATGGGGGAACAGGGCAGTTAATCATTTCAAAACTTTACTCTGAATGTGCTGTACGTGATCAATGGCAGTGGAGATAATAAAGCAAGCAGCCTATAGCTCTGCTCCATATATAAAGATGCTGGAATTGTATTTGGTCTGATTAATTCAGCAAAATTTGGGTTGCTAATTAATGATGCTCTAAACAGAAGGCAGAAAAGTTAGCTCTGATATTTCTTAGAAAGTTCTCAGAATGCATCTGGCCAATGTTGTGTAGTAAGGCCTGGAGAGATGTAACTTTTGGGGAGGAAAGGACTATCCTTCATTTAGACTTCTAAAAACTTACGTGGGTATAAAGTGCACGTGCTTTTGGTGCAAGAATTGCTCACTGCTTGGCATCCATTTGCTGGCAGTGGGATATGCTTTTACAAGCCCCTTTTCCCTCCTAGCTCCGAGGGATTAAGAATGCACCAATTCTTTGAGCCTTGGGACTTGATTCCGTACCACTGAAGTCAATAGAAGCTTTGTTATTGACCTCAATGGGCAGAGGCTCAAACCCTCAAAGAACACATTATACGATACATGCTTTTTTTCCCTAAAAAAATCTTAGCGTTTTCACTGATAGAAAGAAACTGAAACAGAGAGGTGAAAAACAAACTCTGATCCCCCAGTTAGGCAACCGACTCTACATGTGAACACAGTATAGAAGCAGACAGAATAACTGCACTGAGCAGCTGCATTTTGCATTAACTTTTAGGCCACGAATAATATCCTCTGACAACAAGTCTCTAATTTACGTACCTGAAAACAATATAGATCAGGAATTCAGGGGGAGTAGCCTGGTTACTCTGCGATGAGGCACAGGTGCAGGCACCCATCTGTACACCTCTAGGTTGCAGAATTTCCACTACTGTGTGTCAGTCAAACTCTTCTCGTTTCTCTGACGTTCCTTCACCTGCCTCCAGCAGCCTCTTCACTGAGTGCTCCCACAAGCCTGAGAACATTGCTGCGAGCAAATGAAAACCAAGACTACTTTCATAACCATTTACGGCTGTATCCTGAGTTGTAAGCAAGTTAATGACTGCACATAATAAAATGGATACTTTGTAGCCAAACATAGTCAATGGCTGCACTTTTCCCTTCTAGCTTCAGCATTAATAACAAACTCTCTCTGTTTTTTCTAAACTTAATCTATAAACAGAGCAGCAGGGCCTGCATATACATATTCATGTGAAAAACCCTCAAGAGGAATTAAAGGCAATAGCACTATCCATCTTCCTTACATACTGAACGAATGAAGCACTGCCTCTGGGTTGTCAAAGTGTTACTGGTTGCCTCGGTCACCAGCCATTGTTTCATCCTTACCTGGATGATTTGCAAGCACATCATCTCTATTCAAAACGGCCTTCCAAATATGTCCAGTGAGAATGTTTATTTGCTCAAATCCTCAGCACACCTCGTTTACCAAAAACAGTCCTGGGGAAAGAAAATTCCTCCCGTCACCAGTATGCATAAAAGGGGAAAAGATGCCTTTCCTGGAACCTCCAGACTGAAGCTGAACATCAGCAAACACACTATTTAGAGAGAGGGGAAGTGCTGCAGAAGTCTTCTCGTACTAGTAGGGGTCAGAGCATCAACTCCCAGACAGGGAGACCTTTTGTAATAGGAAACCCCAAAACATTTTCTCAAAAGTCAGTGTGATTATCACATCCTCATGGTGCAGAATTGTTAATGCCGAGCAGCTAGTACATTTTATGAATTCATCACTTTGCTGTTGAACACTGGCATGCACTGATAGCTAGGCACAAAGAGCTCCAGCGCTGTACAGAAGTGGCATTCAGCCTTTGACAAGCGAAGAGCTACTTTGTCATCAAACAGAGGCTCACAAAACCATGAAAGAATGAACCGCATTTAAAATGGAGAAATGTGCACAGGCAGTTTATGCGAGAGTTAATACACTGCTCCAAACAAGTCAGCAAAATCCGCAGCCAGGACCAGTGGTTTTCGGAGCACAGCCAAAGACCCGGACTCATCAGCTATCTGTCACCCATCATAGAAGACCAGCTCTGTGTAAGTCAATACTGCCCGTATGTGTGTGGCTGCACTCACCCCTCTATGTGTTGTTTCAAGTTGTCTTGGGGCAGCTGCCATATTACCTTCGAGACACCGTGTGATGTTTTAATCAAATGTTAGCGAGGAGCTTGAAGCCGCTTGGAAGCCACAAATGGGATACAACCTACTGGGACATTGAAATATGAAATATGACATCACCAATATAGCTTCATTTTTTCTTGCCCTTTGCATCTATTCTTTGTTGGGATGCTCTCTCTATTGCTTAACTTTTCCGAACCAATATGAAAAAGAAACAAAAATCACAAAACACTACAATGAAGAAATACCCACTGAACAAGATAACCCAGCTTGGGGTTTGAATAGTAACCTTTTGGTTGATTTTGTATCTTTATAGACTGATATTACAGATATATTAAGATATACTGATATCTTTATATACTTACATTACTGTCCAGGTGCTTAGATTAGGACAGCAAATGAATGGCAATGTGAGATGGCCGCATTCTAATCTCTGAAGTTTAGGGCAAGGAGCTTTTGCCATTTTTCAAACACGGAGTTTGGTTACAACCCAACTGTGTCATGTTTTCCTATGCAAACTTGCCACTGCCATCAGTGGGATTGCTGAATGTTTAGGGAATATATGGGAACTGGTTATTTTTCCTCTTCAGTTTTTAAACTTATAGAAGAATTTGTGTCAGCCTTGCGGGAAGAGAAGGAAGAAGGAGAATACGAGGGAATGCGAACAGAGTTAGATAATGCTCTGTGCCAAATACTTCCCAATGAACCCCTTGGCATGCTGCTGGTACATTGGAACTGCTTTCAGAAGCACCACATTTGCAATTGCAATATCTGCAGTCCCTAATGAGCAAGTTTTCTAACACAAATCCCATTCACAAATCCCATTACAAATAACAAATAAGATTGCAATATTTGAGCATATACCCACAAATACAGATTTTTTTCTTACTCTTCTTTCAAGAAAAGGAAGAAAGGATGTTCAGAATTCCCTTTACTGAAATATTTATTCCCACTGCAAAAGAGTGAAGGGCATATTTTTTTGTTACCAAGGTCTCTATAAGATAAACATGAAACTCCAGCACAGCTGGTGCTTGACAGTGGAAGTATTTATCTCTTGGAATTCTCTTTTAAGGAGATCCTTCATTAGTAAAAGAACCTTCTTAATATTCCGTCTCAGACTGTTTCTACTATTTGGTTCAAGGCAGTGCTTATTACTAAATACGTTATCTCGACATAGCAAGTTCCAGCAAATCTTAATATTTAGTGCTGAGGCTTCTGAAAGCTATAAATATTTGTTTTCAGAATTAAAATCAGAAAGAGAAACAATACATTTATCAATGTTTCTTTTATATAACCGAATACACTGACACATACCTAAATATTCTTTTCCATTTACCTTTGATGTTTTCATCTCTAAAGCAATGAGGCTTTCAAACATCACTATTTCACCTCTTGAGCCTAGAGGAGAATTTGTTTCAGAAACAGGAAAGGATGTACTAAAAGGCTTGTTGAATCTGGCTGCAATAGGCTGATTTGTCTGAGTATTATTAGCAGCATCATAGTTTCCACAAAATAAGATTTTTCCACCAATGCGTGTTTTCATTCTATAACAAAGCTGAACGTGTAGCCTGATCCAATCTATAAAGTCTGATCCTTCAAGCTTTGTGCCAACTGTTGTCATTTCATTACTGTCCAAATGACATATGACAAGACAGAAGTGTCACTTAAAATACATTACAAAGAGTTCTCTAGCTGGCTTTGAGACATATTACTTTGTTGAGTGAGATTGCAACGGTGCAAAGGACACTGAATGACTTGAAAGAACACAGTCATCTGATGGAGATGAACCATGCATTACTGTGACTGTGGGAAAGAATAACTGAACTTGCATCATCAAAATTGTATGTTTGAAAATCGGTACAGATTTAGGGCTGCAGAAGCAAACACCTCTTCTTTGTATATAGCTTTTGTCAGAAACTGCATGGGAGAGTCCTCTGGAAACTTCAAGCAAATAAAACCAGTGGAGTAATGTGGTAAGGTGATCGATTGTCTTTTACTGTAAGAACGCCAACAAGGTGCTTTGCTTTTACTATTCAGGAGCAGAGGGAATGATGAGCACACTTTCCTTCCTCTTTCACTAAGATAGGGCAAGGGGAACCGGGAAACACTAATTGTTCTTTTTCATCTGTCCCGGCTCTGGATTTTGCCCACCTACTCTGGCAGCAGCTCATGACCCCAGCGGCTTGGTGACAAAATATCTTCATGGGAAAAGCTGCTTCAAAACTCCCCAAGTCAAAGCTAGACAGGTTTCATTTGGTTATGTCAAGACATACTGACAGTTTTAGTTAATTTTAGCTGCTTTTATTTGCTGAGTCATTTGAAGTGGGTTCCCCTGTGCTTTCTGAGCAAGTTCAGGTGTTTCACTTCTCAGGCTTGCTTGGTGGAATGAGCTGAACAGCGTTCCTGATATCAGTCACACAGCGTACTGCGCTGCATGGTTGAGACTGGCTCTTCACTGAGATGTTTCAGAAGTTTAACTCAGTTCCTTAAGGCAAGTGAAAAACTATGACGATACTCTTGAATAAATGATGCTGGAAGCTGGTCCACTTTCGGTCAAGTTTTCTATAGGCAAGAGGCTTTTCGAACCTGCCTGTTAGTGAAACCATGGGGAGCTTCAGCAATCAGAATACTTCTGTATCTAGCAAGGTATTTATGGCTTAGCCTCGTTATAGATTGTACGTTGCATTTGTTGTAGGGGATTTTTTATGCTGTCTCTGTAAAACAATTTCTTGCTTCAGCAGCTCCCAAACTTAAATTTTAGCCTCCAGTTCTCAGTTCACAAAACACGGGATTAGCACGCAACATTGAAAACAATCAAATACTCATTTGGGATTCATTCACAATTATTTTAGGCTTGTAAAGACTGTGTGACAATGCTGGTTAAGAACTGTAGAAAAGGGTATGTGGGAGAAGAACTTTGTTACATCCCAGATGCAACAGCACTGAAGTCAAGAGTTACAACATTTTTGTACTGGCTCATTCTGCAGAGGAAGTTTCCTTGCACTGTAAATTGTGGTAAATTAGCATTAATCTGACTGAAATGTCCTGAGCCATCCCGTTCTCAGGCTAATTCTATTAGGCAGATTTTTCCACATGCTAGTTTGAAATGTTATCATATGATGACAAATGTTAAGCTTTTTTATTGGATTTATGTAAATCCTGTCTTCACTGAAGCTGGTAGAAGGGATCTGTGGTTGCTTATAGAATCCACATGCTGAAAGGCAGCACGAATACCTTGTCAGAGACTTGGTTTCCCACAGCAAGCTCAAGCTTAGAGCTGTTGCTGGTCCACTGAACATTTCTGCTCCTTCTTCCTATTACAGCTTCAGAGGAGATGGCAGAAAACTTTTTATCTGTCTTTAGCACTGTCAGCTCCTAAGAAAGAATGCAGCTTCAGAGAAGAGGCAGGAGTGAAAAGAACAGGTGTAACCCTCTGCTCACCTTAGCTTTCTTATTTGTTCATTTCCACTGTAGCTTGTACTACAGAGTTTGTATGGTAGTTTGTAAACCTTAAGGGATTCTCATCCAAATGTCTTTCATTTGTTGCAGTTTTTATTGGAGAACTGGCACATTAAAAGTTTCATTCCTGGCAGCTCTCATAGAGGTGAGAGAAAGACAGAAGGAACAAGGAAATTCCATTCCGAGGCCACTTTCCATACTTTCCATACAAAAACCACCAAGCCAGCACAACCCCAAACACTGAAATGTCAGCTTCCAGCATACTCCACTATTCAGTGTTGGGTTTTCTTAGTTCATTACACAGCAGGGCTGTACTCCAGCTGGACATCCCAGGGCTCAGCTACAAAACACATCATAACTAGTGCTGCAGGCACAGCAGTAGACCCACTGGCTGCAGTGGGGCTACACACATTTAAAGTCATCATATACTAAAGTGCTTTGCTGGACCAAGGCCTTCGTATCTCAGACAAAAAAGAAGCTTTCCTCAATGAATTTGCCAATTTCCCTTCCTAAAGGTCAAAGAAAAAGCTGCTTCTATTTCCTGATGAACTTGGGGGACCTTTTAAAACACATTACATTCATTCTTTGGATATGTACTGAACATTAGTTGACCTTAGCCACAGGAGAAATAAAATAGTCCTAGGGAAGCATAAAAGCTAAGGGTTAATTACAACACCTTAGATAGAGAGCATTTTCTTAAATTTCTTTGTTCTTATTTATGTAGTTGTTTTTAATTCAAAGGCAATGTTCTATTTGGACGTGGAGATACAAGTAACACTTTCCAAAATATGAAAAGCTAAATGCCACATTTACAATTGTTTCTGTAAAGGGTTGACTTTTATTAAAGTAACTGAGTAAATACAATTCTGAAGGTTTTGTTTCTCTTGTAAATTAAATGGTATGTTTGTAGATGGAAAGGTCAATTTTCAGTAAAGCTGAGCTTCAGAAAACATCACTTTTCTCAGCTAAATCAAAGAAGTTAATTAGTTTTACAGATGGAATACATAATATATAATTCTCTTATCTTTGTTTGAAAATCAATTGTTTATGGCGTAAAGAGGATATACTTGTCATCATTAGGTGTAAGTGCTTTCTGCTGCAGCAACAAATAGAGGCAGCCTACCAAAAGCAGCTTCATAAACGTCAGACACTGAGATCCTCTGAGAGGTGCGTATCCAAATCGTAGCTGATGCCAGATTTGACATATTTAGCAGATGTATTCTAGCTTATACGAAAATACCATTGTTTCTCTTAATTAAAACATGCACTAGAAAAATACTGCTAGGCACTGAAACTGTGATTTAATCCCTTTCCTCCGTGTTCTTAACTCGGATCACTTTTTTATACTTTGGACAGAAAATTACTGGATTAAAAGACAGCACCTCTGAACTCTTTAACAGGTCCGGTCCTCTCTCTTTGTATAGCTTAGTGCTTTCTGTCTCCCTAGCATCCGCTCACACAGCGTGTTACACAGAGATGGACTTTCCAATGGGTTTCATGGGTGTCTCCAGAAGACTTGGAGTCAGACACGTGTAAGATGCTGGAAGAATTCAGGTCTCTACTGCAGAGATGACTGCACAGAGATGACCGCCACAGCAGAGTGACTGCAAATTAGTTTTCTTCTCCAATGCCTACAGAGGGTATCCAGACATTTCTTACAGAACTCACTTTCCCACAGAGCTCTGTAGAGGTTAAGTGCTATTTAGGAGCTGTTATTATTTACAGTTACAGAAACGTCTGTTCATAGAAATCGAATCTCATAAATTTTCCCTTCCAATAGATTCTGCACCACAAATTCCACTTGCCCTTACCTTCTCTGAAGCAGCAGTACTTGCTTTATTTAAAAGTCATTTAAGTCATTGTAGCTCCCTTTCTCCCTGTGAGCAGAAAAGATCTGGTGCCGATATTTGTTCTCACAGAGAGTGACACGTGGGGATAAAAAAAAAGAGAGACCATGATGAAATTGTCTGAAGAGAGAAGTGAAAATAAAACAGCTGATGTCAAGCACTGAGATTTGTAATACGTGATGTGCTGACAAAAGACTCCTTCACTAAAAGAAAGGGAAACGTAAAAGGTAAACATCAAAGCAAAACAAACAAACAAAAAATAAGGCAGTTTCCCACGCTGCTTCACTCCCATTACTATCTAGGTTGCCCAGTTCTTCACAGAGGTTCTGCCACATTTAAACTTGGCTGCTGTTACAGATAATCTAACCTTTAATTTGCACAGAATAATACTAAACTGAACAAAATTCCTCTTGTTCTGGCAGAGATCTGCATCAAGGTGATTCCAAAGCTCTGTGTGGACCAGATCATTTCCTCTCAGGGACAGAGGTTAAATCACAGCTTCTACAACAAGTGTATGTTCACAGTGCTCTCCTGCAGCAGGCTCTAACATGATTCCAGCGCTACCAGACTAACCAAACAGCTTTGTGTAACAGTCAAGTGATACAGATGTGATTTAGAAACCATTTTTAATGTCCCAGTCTTCTGTTCAATTTTCTGGAGGAATGCATTCTCCATATCTGAATGCTTTGGAGGCAAATAGCCAAGGATACTCTGAGTTTATCTAGGTTGAAAGTAAAATGGCAAATTCCATACTTTGAACAATGACTCCTGTTTAAAAACATCTCTGGCCAGTTTATATATATAGAAGTTATGTGAAGAGTATGGTATGATTGCTTAGCTATTACATGTGGCCTTTATACAGAACTCTGAAGTACAGAAGGGATGCAGAGCTAGATGTAGAGATACAGAACCTATAGGCACTGGGAGTGGAAGCAGGAGATGTTAGAACATCACTTTTCTGATGTTCTCAGTGCTGCAGATCCCAACCTGCTCTGGCCACACACAGTCTGCTGACTGCAGTTTCACAGCAAGTCTATTAACAACATTATGCTCTCCTTGTGCTTTTCTTTACCTATATACAGAGCAGCTCTATGGCAAACCTGTGCCCTCTAGCTTATTAAGTGGATCATTTTAAAAGGTACAGCCCCTCAGGTGGTATTACAGATGTTGAAAAGATAGAAAGGCTGTAAAAGATTCTAGAATTTTGGGACTGCAGTGGAAGTTCGGTTGAAAGTGAAAAATCAGCAGGCACAAGTAACTAAACTCTGCCAGTGCAGCCAATATATCATAGCAAAACACTGAGCTGTATGAATGCTGGAATCTTCAATCAGATATTGCTCATTTAAAAATGGAGCTGTGCAACAGTGGCCCTATCTCTTGTACTCATTTTTCTTGGAGCAGCAGTCTGACATTTCAAAAGATGAGAAGTACCTTTCAGCTTGAATACACTCAGAAATCTATCTGTAAACACATTTGGCCTCATCTTGAGAAATGTCAGATTTCTGGAATGAACAGTGTGGGTACAATACTTGTGTCAGTATTTAGACAGTCACATGTAAGAGAGCAAGCATGGTTACAACCTTTAATACTGCGCTTTGTTGCAAGTCGAGTCGCTATGAAAAGAAAATGCACGTTACTACAGGCCAACAACTTTGCCCTGCTTCACAAAATAGGAGAAAAGATAAGCAAATGATGGAGTCACAGGAGGGAGAGAAAGCATCTTTCACCTCCTTCTCTGTCCCATTGTATTCAGGTCTCTGCATTGGTTCATTCTTGGAAGAATCCTTTCTGACACTAGATGACAATCATGGTGTTCATTCGTTATTGATATTTGCTGTTGGGGACCAAATATTGACATCTGAAATCAAGTCCTTGCTGTGTTAAGTGTTATACACAGAAAAAGTAAGTTCCTACCCTGGAAAGCTTGCAGACAAAGCAATGTGAAGTGAGTGACAGCCTACAAACAATGGCACTGCCACTGCTTGACCTGTGAGTTTACTGCAGTGGTTTTCAAACCAGTTTTTGAGTCAAAGGGCAGAGGTCCATTACCAGACATGGCATTCTCTGGTACTGCACACAGAGCAGAAGCACGTGGCTCCAGAACTCAGGTGATTTATTGAAGCTGGGGAACATCACTGGCACTTCAATCCACATGCAGTACTATGCTGTATTTTTCCTAAAGCAATTCATTCTCTTTCTGAGAATAAAATTTCCACTGACTCAATAAAATATGCTAAAATTGCTGATAATGGCTTTGCTTAGGATTAGGTGGGAAGCCATTATATCATAGTTTACACAGTTAATGTCCAGTATCGAGTGCACGTATTGCAATGTATAATGGAATTGGAAAAAAATTACATTCAGATGCGTTTTTGTTCTGTATTTTTTAATAACATCAATATATCAACCTTCCTAATATTCTTTTTTCATGGTTGACTGCACCTATTTGGTATGTTATTGTACAGAGGTAAATATTACAACATAATTTGGCAACTGTTATGTTCAAGCTGGAATGCTCTTATTTCTAATCCCACTGCTTCTTCCCTTAAAACATCATCTCGTGCTAATGCTGAGGAGCAAAAAGAATGACACACAGGAAATGTATGTTCACCCTGAGAACTGGGTGTTAAGTCACTGGCTTGTTAATTCTCCATAAGTATAGTGGGTAAAATTGGATATTCTGTGATCTGATGCGATCAACACATGTGAAGTGACAGGGAAGGCCACGATCCCACGTAGTCAAATGTGTCTTGCTTGTTTGCTTCTATCATACAGTTCTGCGCTCTGCACATGGGAGCTCTTGTAAGCACAAAGAATAATCGTGGTGAAGTTCAGCTCAGACCCAGCACTACCTGGATGGGACAAGCACAGGCGGTGTCCTCTGAAGGAACAGTGCGGTATGAAGATGTTATAGACATAGAGAATTTAATATCAGAGATAGTCCTTACTGAATGTTTGAAACAGTGAAGATAGGAGCCAATTCCCAAACTGCAGGCCATTTCTCAGGCCAAATTTTAAAGTTAGAATTAATCTCACCTTGTGTTAAACATCAAAAATTAGGCATTAGTCAAAGATAAATTGTACGCTCTACATACTTCCAGATAGGTACCACCACAACGTAATCCATATTACCCTAAACTGAGTCCAATAAAGATGGGATGAATGTCTTCAAGGACTGGCTGGATGCAGTTTGGAGTAATTCCATCTAGAGGAAGGTGTCTCTACCCATGACAGAGGGGCTAGAACTGGATGGTCTGTCAGTTCTCTTTCAACCCAAGTCATTTATGATTCTATGACTTTGTGATACTTCTTGGTCATACAGAATCCTAGGTGAATATAAACTGGACATCAAAAAGAAGGAAAAATCTTCCAACAGAAATTGATATATTTAATATGAACTATTCCGTGTACCTTCAAGTGGAGTGGGTCCGACTGAGAACTGCACGTCGTGCTGCAACCTTGCCTGCAGTAAAGAACTACTGGGTACGGCTGTGCATGGCAAGATGGGGAGAGCACCCACATCAACCAGCCTGGGCTGCACACGTGTTTGTGCTGGCACTTCTAAATATTCAATAAATTTCAGCGTGGCTTGGAACTGAAGAAGCTTCATGTGTACTGAAAAATAAACTTTGTAAGCCACCAAAGTGGGTTGTGGATTTTATTTCAGTGAGGTAAATGCATTTGTACAGTATTTACCTATCTCTAACATAATACAATTTTTTATTTTTTTTTAGCCTTTAGATACACTTCATTTTATATCACAGATTTCAGTCTCCTTGATTTACTGGGATTATTAGGTAATGGAACTTCTTTGATCCTTTAAACCAAACTGAAATGGAAGACAGAGTTGGAAAGCACTACCACAGATGAGATTTGGCAAGGAATCAATATTTTACAGTTTAAGTATGTATTAATCTGTAGCAGAACGAAACCATTTTAACTTTCTATACAGATATTATTTTACCCTTGTGAAAGTGTATAAACAGTGCATAAAAAGTATCTATTATGGACATATTTTGCTCAGTGTTATTTATGATACACTTAACTCATTGGGGAAAAGCAATAGTTAGTGATGTCTGCCCAGGGAAAAATTATTGGGTGGTGGTTTTGAACAAGCTTGAAGGATAGAGACAGTCAATTCCTAGTGAATAGGGAGTTATGACTGGAGTTCTGGCCCTAAATCATACTAGCAATTTTGAAAATCCAGCTCCTCCTTCCCCACTTTATTGTTAACTGAGTTAGTTCATTTCACCTTTCATTTGCTTTTGTGACTTTCTTGGGCAATTTGACGCTGCTTCAGAAACAATAATAGGCAAAATATACACATGCAGCCTCCCACTATTAGAGGTACTGCATGCTGAACTAGAGTAGGGCTCATGGCCATCTCTCTAATTCACTTCTTTATTGGACCTACAAAGGAAGCAGCACTTTCATGTTATGGACATCAAGTGCAGACGTGGAGGTAATACAGAATGTCACTGAGAGAAGTCAGTGTACTGGACAGCGGCACTAACAACCACGCAAATGCACCCCTGAGCTCCTGGCCAACCTGGCCAGCATGGCTGGCCTTACAGAGTGCCTTCCAGTGAGCACCCATAGGACTTTGGTCTTGTTTAGCTTCAGAAAAAAACAGCTCCTTCCTAAAGTGATGGAATGTTGGACCAGATGATCTTGGAGGGCTTTTCCAATTTTGGTGATTCTATGATTCTAAAGTCAGTTCTAAGTGCTTCCCTGGTAAGAATAACAACCAAAAGTACTCCGCCCCTGAAAAGCTTTTGTAAATGGAAAAAAATTACAACCAGAATTACTCTTAGTGCCTAGTAGTGTTTTGTAACAAAGCCAATTAAAAAGTAAACAAAAAAATCACAGTGGTAATGAGTAAGGGGTAGTGATACCTCTTACTTTAACAATGCTGACAATATTGATAAAATGATAAATAATGAGATTTTATCTTGTGGATAACTGAAATCGAGTGCAGATCATTTAAATGCTTCTGCTTTGAACCAGCCATTTCAATTCCAATTTCCTCTTAGTAAAGAGCTCTAAAATAAGAAGTATAAAAATAACTGCAGAATACCCTTTTCTTTACTTCTTCTGTATAATCTAGAACAGCCATTCACAATGTACTCTTAACACAGCAGAAAAAAAAAAACCTTCTGTTTTTAACAAGAAAAAAGAAAACTTGTACAAAAAATATGAGATGGAGAAATACTTGATATAATTTAAAGTTATGTCCTAGGTCGAATTAAAACCTAACAATACTGAAAATAACTACGAAAAGGTTTCAAGGCAAGGAGATAAAAAGGTAAACTGGACACCAGGGAAATGCCTAACATCTAGATGTACCCGTAAGTTCAATTTAGACACCGATGTTTCTGCACTGCTAAAGTATAAGTCCAGTTTATTGCACTTGTTTCATCTTTAAGTTTCCCTCGGTAACCAACTTTCCTTTCTTGAAGACTCATTTGTACATTGTGCCTCTGCAATTCTTAACATCACCGCTTAGCATTTATATAATAGCAGTATGGTCATACAAGATCAAGGAATAATGGATGTTCAGCACATCCAGAAAGAAAAATACTTCCCCAGAGATGTTACCAAGGCTCATATCTTACTGTCTGTGATATACACCAAGTCTGAAAATAAGTCAGAAGGCTGTACACACGTGAGAGAGATGAATGGATGAGACAAGCAAAGGAGTTATGATTGCTATTCCCATTTTGGAGGTAAAAAGCTGAGACTGAAAAATAGACTTGTCCAAAAGTTCTGAGGGTGTATGTGACAGGATAAAACTGACAACGAATCCTAAACCAAGACATTAGCCCTAAAATCTGGGAGAACCAATTCTGCAAGAAATGTTAACATTAATATAGGTCAGCCTGAAATGATTTAAAACTATTAAAATACACATCAACTTTTGCAACAAAATATTGAGTGCTATATGAACTTTCTGATGCCTTTTTCTCTCCTTCCTTGCTAATCCAAAAATATAATCTGTGATTATTCAAAAAGGTATTCTTTTGTTCTACTTGTTTTCCAATACAAAAAAAAACGTTCCTAAGTCAAAGTAATGAATCACTGATTCCATCTTTTCCTTTACTTGACACGGGCTGTCTGCTTTCTGAAATATTCTCCTGTTCTCTTCTCTTTGCTAGGGTGGTTCTTCCAACCAGGGTACAATTTTTGTCTGTGGGTGTTACACAATGTGCACAGAAAAGAGCTGTATAATGTGGTATGCACAAATGGTGTATAATAGGCAAACACTTCAATCCTGTTGCAGAGGGAGATTTGTCTGCATTAAATTGTTAAGTCTGCTTTGCATTTGGGCTAACATCAATATTGTGGCTTCCTTAGTTCTTACTTGCCCCTGGACTACCTGCTATGCCATCATATTCTTCAAGAAGCTATATTTGATCTCTTGTTCTGAAATTTTAGGATTTAAATTACATGTCTTTGGTAATATATATTTAGAAGCAGTTGGTCTCTTCTGGATATCATCAATACACAATTGAAATGACACGATTTCAAGAAAATAAAACTTGTAAGAAATTTTCTTAGTGTTACTATATAGAACACCTGCTGAAGGTAGAGCAGAAAGGCAGGGCTCTGCATCCATCACATATGGCGATATTTTACATTTTAAGATACAGTGGGTGAGATCCTGATGACAGTGTAGTGACTAGCAAAGCTCCCACCCATTCCAATGAGGTTAGAATTTCAGTCCATATGTGCACCAGCATGCAAAGCTAGTAATGTTTATTGCATCCATGTACTAGTTGATAGTTCATCCTGGAATATATTGCTTTGAAGGCTCTTGGTACCGAATGTTGCTGCTACAAAAGGGAAAGTAGTGACATGAATCACTCTCTCTGTGCAGTGGAAAAAGCTTTTGTGTGACTATTGGTTCCTAATGTGAGAGAGTAGAACTCGCTTGCAATTCTCTAATGTGTGCGAGGCAGATACGGAGACCCAGCAGTCAGCTCATGGCTGTGCTCTTTGGAATGATGGGGCATTTTCATACTTTCCTGAGAGACAAATGTACACAGTGACAGATGTAAAGAAAGTCCCCTTTGATCTCAGGTGAACGGCACCTGTGTTTGAGTGTACAAGTTTTTGGGGCTACCACAACTCGGCACCAGCTGCCACTGGCCTGCATCTGGTTCACAGTAGGACCAAAACGTTTGAGGAACAGGACTACACACATATCTTGGAATACAGGTTTAGGTCTATAGAGCAGCTGAGGGCTGGAGCAGCCAAGTTTTGTCTTAATACCACAGTATGACAGCATTCTCTACAGACAAGAGCAAGAGTCCATGCCACTGCTATTGTCTGAGCTGGAGCTGAAGGACCACCAGACAGCCACGAACTGAACTACCTTTGCCCATGCAGAAATATAAGACATTCTGTCTTCTTTTCTTTTGTTTACATGGCAGTTTATACTAATTTGTTTATCTTGTCTTAGCATATTTATCTAACATTCATCCATATAATCTTTGTTTTGATATTATATAGATCTATATATGCAAAATATTAAATGCTTGTTATTAGCCATCTGTAATTATTGCCATATTTCATATTTATTAGTTATACTTATAGATTGCCATGAAGCACATAGCAGACAAATGCCAAGAGAGCACCCTGCCGCCTGCTCAGACCAGCTTCTTTACTGCCTGGACCTGTGGCTGATGGCTGCAGTTCTTTCCAGTCTTTGAAAGTTGCATTTTTTTTTTACTTGAAAGCTTGCTGAAGGCAATCAAGTGCAACAGCAATTGTACTGAAAACTACAAATTTGGTATTGTCCTATTTTCTTATCAGTTACTCTGCTGATCTCTAAATGCTGTACAAAAACGATCCATAACCAGGAAAATTTGAAGACCAATGTAGAATACCTTGAAAAGGAACTGTTGGTGGTTTTTCTTTATACTTGAATGTTTCATAACAGCAAAAAAGCAGTTATCTGGAACTTTCTGGTGAGTAATAGTAAACCCTCCCCCATCTAATAATTAGCTAAGCAGTGATGACTGACAGGGAGGACTTTCCCAGCAGTTAAATTACCAGAAAAGCTTGGCACACTCAGCTGAAAAAAAACCCACCCTTTCCATCAGTCATTATTGCTTAAATAAGGCCCAAATCGGTGCATTTTTCAATACTTGGATAACACCTGCAGGCAATATTCTTTAAAATGTGCATATAATAGGAGGTTTGCATAGAGAATAGTAGGCATATCAGTGCAAAAGCTATCCCTCTGTGAAATTAGCTGAAATACCTTGTGTGTACTGTCAATATAGGAAGGTAGAAGAGTGAAAAGATCAGGTGCTGATCTATCAAGTTTTCCCAGAAGCCTTTTTGTTTGATGGAGTCTGGGGAAGTTAGCCCCTCCACACAAGATGAGATGCTACGGAGATAGCCAAACTTTTAAGATTAAGTAAGCCCTGGGACAAATATTAAGAAGTTAAAAAGGTACTGACATGAGTTCTTTCAGTCAGTTTAAGAAGGTATTATTCCCAGCAGTCCTCTCATGGTATTTTACTGGCAGCTATCAGCCAATAGCATTCAGCAGATGATGCACACATTTCAGTGGCTCCAGCACCGATCTGGTAAACGTGGTTCAACTCCATTGCTGCTAAGGTTAATCTAAGGCACCAAGGCTCCAGCAGATGCTCCCTCTTTGTTTTTCTGAGGGAGCGATAACTTTTGATGAGGCACACAGTCTCAGTAATATCAACTGCTATAGCAAAGCATCAAAGCTCTCTCAACATTCAGAGGGTATTGGAGCTTTGAAGGCACCAGAATTAAGATCCTTACCCTGAGAAAGGAAGTTAGTCAATTAGATAATTTGCTCTGAAACTCAGTCAGGAGCTTCAGAAAATACTACCTTATACTTCCACTTGTATCTCACTACCTCAGCTTTCAGTATTCAGCTTAATTGGAACATCTTCCTCATTTCTTATCAACTACAGGACCAAGCCCACATAACTCACTGTCAGCTTGTTCTCTTTGTTCCCAATGCTCTTGTTGTTCTACTGCCCAGTTTTAATTGGATGGGAATTAAAGGTTTCAATCACAACTAGGTCAAGGAAAAAATGTTATGTTTCCATTTGCCATTTGTCAAGATGCAGAAGTTACTAACCTTGTTTTCTTTTTTTCAAGCTTTGCCAGGTGTCTCCATAAATTCAGACTTAAACAGCACTATTAGAGGTACTTTACTCTGGGCCTCTTACAGTACTTTTAAATATTTTATGTCATTTCAGCAATAAACCCAGGCAGCATCTGCTAAACTTCATGCCTAAATTTTCCTGTCACTCTTGTCCTCAGCATGCCAGTTTTAAGAATGAAGATGACAGTACCTATAAATGCATTGAAATCTACTGCTTATTATTATTTTTTTCCTCATAGTTTCTCTTATTTGAGCAGGGAAGTAACTAGGAAATGTTACTTTCAGGAATCTTCCCCAGACAAAGAACACAGCCAGAGTCTTTTGTAGCCCACACCAAATGTCCAGCTCTGGGTTTGGATGATAAACACACATGACAGCAAGGATTCTCTGACTGGCTCCCTGCTTGAAGCAAAGCATGCATTGTAGCACAGAAAGCAACAGAAGTATTGCAGAACAAAGACTCAACAACGATGTGTCATCTGGCCTTCCTTAATCAACTCACTTGCAAAGCTGGTGGCATTACTTATGAGAATAGTGATATACAGTCACCCTGAAGAATAAATTGATCAATCCAAGGAAGTTGGTTAAGTCTCTTACATTTATATATGTTCACTGGCTAATCTCTAGACCAGCAGAGCTAAGGCACTTCAAGATTTCCTCTGCAAAGTGTAGGCTGAATCATTTTCTTTCAGCAAAAAAAGACTTATAGGCCCAAAGCAACCTCAAGCTGCTGAGGGAAGGACTGATGTTTCATTCTTTTTACTGCTAATAGCTTTCTGAATGCTAACAGTAGGTGGCAATTAACTTGGGAACCAGAATAGTTTGCGGGCCATTTTGTGGGGATATCCCTGTCATGGTTTCTTAAAATGTATATGCCACTCTGTTTTGAGGTTCTGAGGGGATTATCTTGAAGGAGTCAAACATTTTTCCAGGACTGTCCCACTGCATTGTGGCAGGATCATCTCAGCATTAATTGCACCTCAGTTGTTTTCTGGGAGGAAAATCCAAACAAATCACTTAAAAAATAGACACTGCAATTCCCAATCTGTAGTGTTGACTGTTCCAAACTGGCTGAGAGATGTGGGAGAAGGACTGCCTAAATAATGATCAGCAAGGAAAATATTTTCTCTAGGCTTCTGGAGAAGAGAGACCTCTAGCTAAACCGCACTGCAGACTGTCTCCTAGGGAAGTACCCAGTATGTAACAGCCCATTTGCACTTGCGTCTTCTTTTTCTATCAGAACAGAAAAATTCAAACTTGTGCTTCAGAACAAAGAAAGCAGCAGAGCTATTCTTAAAAGCGGCTGTCAATGGGCTTTTGATGCAAATGAATACACACAGTTTATCTCTTCTTTATCTCACAAGAATTATTGAAGCAGATTTCAACCCTAAATGAAATTGATAGATTTGCATATCCTTTTGCTGTATTATTAAAAGGCTGCACAAAATTATGCATTAAAAGGCTGCACTCTGACTGAAGACAGAGCCCTGACTGTGGAAGAAAAAAAAAAAAGCCTTGATATCAGCAAGCCTTCTGGGTAACAGCTTTAAATCAATATTAAAGAAACCTACAAGTAAAAAAATCCAATAACTTCTACAAATGTTATGGGTGTACCCTACAATATGTGAATGTTGGGTTAAAATTTACAATGATTCTACTTTGTAGTATGTGAATGCATTGAAATTTTCATTTAAAACAATGGATTTCGTAACAAACAAGTATAGAGCTTAATACTGGTATTTATTTATTGCATTGATTTTCAGAGCTCCTTTCAAAGTGAAGTGATCAGTTACATTCAAGCAGAAAATGAATGAACACACTGAAACAGGTACCACGGAATGGAGGTTCATTGCTGAAATGCTAATCTCTGCTGCCAATCCAAATTTTCAAATTTAATTTGCATACTACATGCTCTTAAGTTGGAAGGAAGAAAATGAATTTGGTAAATTTACACGTAGCTTGTAGGCAGCCATTGGCCAAATGCTTATGAGAGACTTCTGACCTAGGAAATCAGGACACTCATCCAGACTGTTGGGCCAAGCCACTTCCAAAGGATTTGAATCATGTCTTACACAGTTGGCTGAAAAGTTGGAACTGGTGAATTAGAAGTCATCAGTAACTCCCTAATGCCTCATTTCCTTTGTTTGTCTTAAAATGGCTTGATAGGAAATGCAGCTTTCTGGGACAAAATTATTCCCTGAGCTTGGAATCGCAAATAGCAAGCTGAATTTCAAGATTCAGTTCTGATCTAAGAAATAGAGAAATTCAAATATTTTAGTACAACAGCTGTACTACCTAACAAATATTTTAGTACAGCTAGCTGAAATAAATGAACATATCTATTCTGTGTCAGATATATTTCACATATACATTGCTCTCAAGGATCATCCAGACAGTAAGCAAGGCGAACAGCAACTCCTATCCTCAAGATGTGTTTGTTGTGAGGGATTTGTAGAACTAATATTGTTAGAACTAATATGAGCCAGCAGTGTGCCCTTGTGGCCAAAAGGGCCAATGGGACCCTGGGGTGCATGACAAAGAGCATGGCCAGCAGGGCATGGGAGGTGATCCTCGCTCTCTACTCTGCCCTGGTGAGGCCAAATTTGGAATGCTGTGTCCAGTTCTGGACTCCTCAGTTCAAGAAAGACAGGGATCTCCTAGAAAAAGTCCAGCAGAGGGCCACAAAGATGATGGCGTGCCTGGAGCATCTCCTGTATGAGGAAAGGCTGAGAGACCTGGGGCTGTATAGCCTGGAGAAGAGAAGGCTAGAGGGGATCTTATCGATGCATATACATATCTAAAGGGTGGGAGTCAGGTGGATGAGATCAGGTTTTTTTAAACCACATCCAGAACAATGGGCACAAACTGGAACCTAAGAAGTTCCACATGAACATGGAGAAAAACCTCTGTACTATGAGAGCACAGGGAGGTTGCGGAGTCTCCTTCTCTGGAGATATTCAAGACCCATCTGTATGCTTCCCTGCCCAACCTACCCAGGGAACCTGCTTTAGCAGCAGGGCTGGACTGAGGATCTCCAGAGGTCCCTTTCAACCTCTACAATTCTGTGATTCTGCGAAAGCTTTCCTCATTTAACCATGTCAAAACCAGATGACATTATTCCTTAGAAATTTGGAGGATCAAGTCTTTTTTCCTTCAGAGTATATCCAGGATATTAGAATCAGTGTGTTCTACATCTTTTAAGATGAGGCCTTTGGGTACAAACACTTCTCTGTGCTTTCAAATCGCTTTGCAGAAATTTCTCATTACTTACGATATATTAACTTTTCAAAATGACACCCTGTTTTATAAAATTGACATGGCTTGTTAAAATATTTAATTTAAAAAAAAAAATCTTTCTGTTAACACAGAACCAAGTCAATTTACTTACATTTTAAGGGGTCGCATTTCAATAGAAATTAATTGTGCTTAGGCTAGGTTAGGTTTTCATTAGTAATCATATAATTGATATTCATTACTCATTAAATCTAAGCAGTCTCGGGCTCGCTGTGCAAATACTGAATTTAGCAGGTTCTTGTAAGATCTGAACTGATCACAGATACGAAAGGCCTTCCCAATAACATACAAGATATTTGCTCTGTTATAGTTCATACTCATGAGAACTATTGGCTAAACCTGATCATCTCGGGGATAATTTTGTCAGCACAGGTGTCAATATGCTTGAAAGTGTAGTGCTGTATGATGTTAGATAGAACACAGTGGTCAGAAATCATATTAACAATTGAATTAATCCCAATTAAAACAACTTTTATCCTGGATAACAGTGCTTATGGAAACATCCAGGGGAAAAAAAAAAAAGCTGAACCATGATTGTGTCTATAGGAGAAACTGAATACAAAAATGACTGTAACTTTTTCATTCCATTTCATGCTCTATCCTGTGAAGGTTCACATCCATTGCTCTTTTTCATGCTTGGACAGAGATGGAACTGGTCTCTTTTTCATAGAACCACAGAATTGTTGCATGGCTTTGGGTGGAAGGAACCTTAAAGATTGTCCAGTTCCTACCCCTGCAATACGTGGGGATGGCTGCGTCCCCAGTTCAGGCTGCCCAGGGTCCACCCAGCCCTGTTAGAGAAAGATGCTGAAACAAGGAAAGGAAACAGCCTACGAGCAAAGAGAAAACAGAGACTATGGAAAGGAGATATGAAACCAAGTTCAGACCCATGAGAGGAAATCTAAAGGATGCAGCGATCTCTTCAAGATAGTGAACAGGATGAAAAATCAGTGAGTTTATCTTAGAGGTTTCAATTGTAATTATACATCAAGATAAGTGTGGGCTCAGCAGATACCAGGACCAAGAGCAGCAGGAAAGCCTGATACTGACAGGGATTTGCACCTTCTGGAGCAAATCCCAAGTAAACATAACTGTTCCTGACTCTCCAAATGCCTACCAGAAGGATAAATGAGCATATCTATTCTGGTCAGCAGAACTCATTGAATATTTATATGCAAGTTTTCATTTAAGTGAAATATTTCAAAGCATTTAACTGCAGCTGAAGAATGTGGATCTTTGAAATTAAGTCAAGAATTTACAGATTCCTTCTGCATCTAAGAATAGCTTAAGAACTAGAAATAGACACAATAATAATCACGTATATTTTGAAACACAATATTTTAGTGGGTACAGCAGTGCTGGTAACATTTTTTATTCTACCTGTTTCTGATCTGTAGGGTAGCACTGGCCATATCTGTTTCTCTCACAGTTAGGAGCTTGCAAAGCTTTCTCAGCAATTAGTCTGACATTCTCAGTCCTCCCAATCTGCACTGAGATCTGCACACCCAGGAGAGACAGAAAACAGAAGGCAGGATGGTCTCGTGATCACTGTCATCACAAGATATGGATTTGTTTCTGTGTAACCTCAGAGAAATCATATTCAACATGTCTGCATTTGGTGATGCAATGCCCTACAGAAATCTTAGAGCTAACACTAAGCCAGCTGGCTCTGAAACGTGCAGTATTTAACTCTTCCTACGTGCACGTGCTGCTGTGTTGTATAATGCAGATCTAGCAATTTCCTTGGAGCCTGCTGCAGTGTGTCTGCATTGGCCTGCAACTTGAAGTCGTTTTTTGTCGCTTTTGTGCCTTAGCTCTCCAAATTTACTCTGCAAAAAACAGCACTTCAAAGTGGACAATTATCAGTGTAGGCATGCGTGGTCAACAGCAGTAAATTATGAGCCTACAAACACCTGACACACAAGAAATGCACCTCTAAAACCAAAGAGTAACAGCTGCACCTACTTTGCTTAACTTGACTAACATTTTAGAAACAGAGGCTTAGGAAGGAACAACTGAACAAGTAATTCTCTTTCTCTGTTGGTAAAAAATTATATATGTATCAGGAAAATGTTGTTCATAACAACTGCACCTGTGGAACGTTTAAGTAAAAGCATATAGACTATTTCTAACAAATGTTCTAGTAAACAAATATTTTCATTATGTATGTATCAAACTTCTGTTGGATTTCTGAGTATTTAGGAAAAATCACAGGGTAAGCAACATGCATTCCATAGGGGAAATAAAGCATCAGAGAGTTCAATTGCAGCATTTAAACATACCAAAGGAATGAACTGTACAGGAAAACAAAACCTTTAAAATGAATTTTGAACCTGAAATTTGGATAGAAATTTTGAATAGAAATCTGAAATTGTTCTTACATACTGCTGCAGTCAGAGCAATAAGAGTAGTGCTTGGTTTTCATTTCAGCTGGAGAAAAGTCTCTAAGATTGATGTTTATGGGGCTTAAAATGCCATATTTATGAAGGCTGGCTTCTAGTTTGAGTTTTTTAGAGAACGACAGGGAGAAGGTGAACTTTGAACAGAGCCATGGGAGCATGCAAAAACAGGGAGGAAACAAGGCTCACATCCAATTTGGTTCAGACTTCAGAGAGGGTTTGGCCTGAGGCAGAATGCCTGAAAGACTGACTAGAAAGAAAATGCTGTAAGGCCCTCCTCTCATGGATGTAATTTAGAGAAGAATCACAGCAATACTATGACAATAGATTGTACAACCCCCCTAAAACAGACAGTCTGAGAGAATACCAGGTAACGGCCTTGAGGGCATGAGCTAAATGACTTGCTGGGATGTTACACCTGCTCCAGGTATTTACCAGGCCAGGTAGCTGTGGGGAGGAAGAAAGCTTGTTTGCAAGCAGAATCAAGATCTATACCTGTAAATCACCGTGTGAGACATGCAACTCTAAAATGCATTTTAATAAGCATGATAAGGAGAAACTACCCAGAAGCACAGAACTCACCGATGTGCTGTTTAGCAAAAAGCTCTGCTATGATTTAAGATTCTGTGCCACTGTTGCTTTCATAAACCCTAAACCACACTGCTCCATATAAAAGCTGCCTCCCCCTCCTCAGAAACATGCAAAGGTTACTTAACTGTTTTGTGCCAAGTGGGGTTTGTGAAGTCAGCCAAGCAGGAGAGACGTAACAGCACTTAGCAGAGGATGAGTGCCACGAAGAAACCTCTTGCCTTCACTATCCTACTCTGATTCCATTTCAGTAGTGTGTTCTTGTCGCAGCTGGTACTCGATCCCAGCAATTGACCTTGTGAAAAGTTGACAAGATAGAAACATTTGTGGACAGAAAACATTTTAAAATGATAAATGTACCAGCAAAAGATTATTTCTCCTTCTTGTTGTTGTTGTTGTTGGCCTACAGCAAATGAGCTCCTTGCTAGATTACACAAAATAGTGTTAAGAAGATTAAACAATTCTAGTAAAATGCCAGCAAAGACTTGAGTCCTTGGGGTCACCTATTTCCATAGGAATGACTTTCAGGCACCAGTTGGAAAGCCTAAGTGAAAAGAAGTTGCCAGCAATCAACCTTTACAGGACAACAGCTTAGAAGCAAGTGAACATTAACAAGAAGAATAGATGATGTGTCAAGAGCACTATTATGGATTACAGACTAAGTACTAAACTACAGTAACTAAAATAAAGACGAGAGCATTTTGCCCAGAGAGGTGGTGGTGCCTCATCCCTGGAGACACTCAAGGTCAGGCTGGACTGGGCTCCAATACCTGATGGAGCCATAGGTATCCCTGCTCACTGCAGGGGAGTTGGACTAGATGGCCTACAGGGGTCCCATCCAACTCAAACTACTAAATGATCTATTCAGTCTTTGTTACACAATGGCCCAGTGAGATGCACATTGCTATGGGTGATGACTGCAGACCATAAATTGTTTCTTGAAATGAAAAATCAACCATCACAAAGCACAGATCCTCAGTTCATTATGCATTTCTCTAATTCATTCGCACATCAAAAAGTTTTCAAGTACAGTTTCATAATTTCAGAGTTTGAAAATTAGAGGTAAAGCTGAAGGGCTTTGCTATTGAGCACAGGCAGTTTCAGGGTCTTTCTGAACCAGCTGAGAGATACCACTTCTGAGATAAGATGACACTGCAAGCTTCTTAGGAAAGATTTAACGTTATATTTAAGGAGATAAAGAAATGTTCTGTGAATATCAGGGCACCTTTCTCATGGCTTCTTTTCTCCCTTTCTGTGATAGCTAATCAAGAATGACAATAAGAGAGATAATAGTAAGGTTATTCCTTCAGCCCAAACCTTTGAGATGCAGTCCTGAGTAGACAATTATGGCCAATGATGAAACTGCAAATACAATTTCTTCTATTTCTTATAATGTTCCGCTATCAGAAAGCACGTAATTAATTCAAAGACAAATTCATGCTTTCTTGTTCTGGCATTAGAAAACAAGGAAGAAAAATAGTGAGAAACTGAGCAGAAATGCCATTCTCTGGACCACAACATCTCTACAACACATCCAGTCCTCCTTCTTGATTAAAAAAGTATCAAGTACATGTTGTACACTTTAAATTAATTAACAATTCAGGTACAAGCCTCAAAGTACAATTCTGAAACCTGTGGCTCCTTGGCAGATATGTGTGTCTTTAGTAAATATCTTCAGGGATTAGGACCACATATTTGCGGTTAGGATTTCTAAGACTGAACGAAAAATGAACATGCTGTAATGGTTATTAAAATTGGATTGGAAATAAATTGCTGAAAGGTAGCGCAAAGAGATTACTTATGTAAATCTGCTGGGCCACATCCTAGGACATACAAAGATACACAAAAAACCTTACACAAACAGAAGTGACATCCTACATTTAAAGCCAAGACACATTCAACAAACAGCAGACCAATATGGATGCACTAACCTTAAGAAGCTGAGCCTGGCAGATAACCATCATGGTGTGATGCTGAGTCCAGAAGGATGAATGCTATCCCTGAGAATACAAATATGGAAGTATTGATTAGAAAGAACTATTATTACTCTATTTGAGACTGGTGAGACCTGTACTGGAAAATTACCATTCAAAAGGCTTTTGCTAAGTGTGCAGTGAGATGCAGGAGTGCATACAATGCTGGAGAATGCACAGGCACCAGGAACTTGGTCTGTTTGGCTTAAGGATAAGAGATGAAGGGGAAAGAGGACAACTGCAGATGAGGACCAGCGTGGAGAATGTAACTCTGATAATGACATCTTCGCTCTGCAAACAAAGCTTTAACAAATCTCAGTGCTTAGATGCGGATGTCAGATGGATCAGGCTAAGAATAGAATGCACGTTTTTTAACAGCAGGGGTTATTAGACCTTGCAACAATTTAATCAAGGTTGTGATGAATTCTATCAATGGCAATTTTAATATCAAAAGTGGATGTTTTCCTTAGAACTCCAGTTCAAAAAAAGAACAAACTCAGATATTTAACAAAGCTAGATCATTACAGCCCAGTTTCTCTTGATGTTGTAGTTTATGACCTTATTAATCAGATGGCACGTCAGGACCCAGGAGTCTCTGGGAAGACATGCAGTTCACAACTGCTTTGGCTGCAATGCTTAAATCTCTTTTGTGCACTTGTACAAACAGAGGGATTATCTTTTATTTACCACTCCAAGATGTGAGTGCTGCTGAATCAGGTTCAGCGTGTTTTTGCCCTATTCTCACCATATTTCTTTTGAATCTCAGAGCACTGAAAGCGGGCAGTGAGGTGAAGCTAAGGCATTGGGAAGGTGTTGATCCAGCCACTGCCATCTCTGCAGATGCACTGATACATGCAACAGTTTTGTAGTCTTAGTTTGGGCTCTGGGATGTTGGAGTGGATCTACTTCCAGATTCTGATCAAAGAACCCAGAGATACTTTGAATTAATTTTCCTCTTTCACTGTATTTGACTTAATTTGAACATATAGAAGTAGTATATGAAATAGCAGTATTTTGCATGGCAGCAAGACATTTATTTTTCAGATTCCTGTAGCTATCTCTGAACACACAAAAATCCCCATGAATCTTCTGTTACAAAGCAGGCTCTTAAATCAGAATGAATAGTTTCAAATAAAAAGCCTAACAAAGCACTCTCTCCTGCCCTAGGTCCCCTGTAATGAATAGGGGTCATTCTGAAAAAAAAGAATGAAAACTTCTGGAACTAACCGAGCAGAATGCGAAGCGCTTTTAATATCATGGCAGAGGTAGTTATCGTGTTTCTTTTTATTAATGTTATTAAACATTGAGGTAACTTTAAGGGACAATCAATACAACGCTCCATCCCCAAAATAATGCTGATATATCCCTATAATTAAGGATTCACAGCCCAGGTTTTATTTTGTTGGATATATGTGAAAAGAAAGATAAAGATCTGGTGGAAAGAGATGTATCTTACTGAAAATGGTCTACTGCATTATTCCTTACATTGTGAAAATGACTGGCATTAACATTAAAGTAGGAGTATTTTCTATTCTAGTTTATGTTCTGTGGAGACCTCACTGGCAATTCTGAATGTAACATGTTGCATTATTTCTTTGCTTGCTCTGCTATGGAATTGTTTGAACACTACAAGAGAGTTATTAAGGGCAATAATGCAACAAGACTACTATGTGCAATAATGCCATTGCACTGCAATGTTTGCTTTCTACTGCAGTGCCACAGCACAGCGTTGGAATTTGTTTTGCTTCATTACTGCCCTATTTGTAATTACAGTGAAATAAGTAGGTCAGTCCTCCTCTCTAATTGCAAATAAAATATTTCCATTATAATGGCAGAATTTCAATGACTTTGTCACCCTTAACTGTTCACATACCCACATACCACTGTGTACTTGACTGCTTATCCCATTCAGCAATGCAGCTGTGAGCTTAGTGGCCTTCCTTCTTTCCTTCCATATGAACATCAGAAGCTTATTTTGGCTAATAAGGAGATCACATGCCTAGTAAATGTGCATGGCAAATAAAAATCGCATCTCAATAATACAGACATACTTCAAACCTCACAAAAGCACCTGAGAGAGGAATTCTGCAGTCAAAAATCCTATGGATTTCACTGATTTCAAGTCCTGCCTTCTGAAATCAGTAGGCTGAGTAAAAGTGCATCCCAGCTCCTCACTGCACACACACAGGGCAAATTCCATAGCTCAGCAAAACCAACACTTCTGAAGAGAGCTGACTTACAGTTTGATAGTTACCACACTTCATACAGCAGTAATAGTGGTTTCTAATGCTTTGATTACAACAGGAAAAAAATGTCTTCACAAAGTTCTGATACCTGCAATTGTGTAAAACCTCCTGTCTGTGTTACAAGTGCTTTTACACTGGCACAGCTGTTCTGGATGCAGCTTGCAGCCAGGACTGCATTTAAGTGGATCTCAAGCATTCCCGCACTTCTAGCTGTTTGACCTCCACCCACAGCAGGCATGCAACTCAGATGGGCCTGTTGTTGTTAATCTGCAGAAAGGAAGAGATGTCCTTGATGCACCATCTGCATGTGATGCATATGACAAGTGTTAGCTGTGCTGCAGTGAAAGCTGAACATTCTTTCCTGCTCCAGGCTGTCACTCCAGGTGTTTGAAAACCTGCACATCTCTTCAGTTTGCCCTCAAACCTGATAAGTTCTGAAGGACACGAGGAGTGGTCTGTGCTCCACCATGGCCTTCCTTTGAGTAAAAGAGGAGGAAACACTCAGTTCCCCAGCCTCCCCCCCACTCCCATATCAGGGACATGGGGCTCACACCATGGCCCCAGTCACATCCCAGACGGTCCCAGAGCACACGCCAGCTGATGATGCCTGGCACCACCTCTGCTTTTGAGGAAAAGACATCTGTGATCCTCCCCACAAGCCCTGTTGCAGCTCTACAGAGCCACCCTCCCCTCTGTAGCATAGGGAGGCAGGAAAACTCAGGGATGACACAAAGTCTTTACTTTACTGCAACCATACCTAATCCCTTTCAAAGATCTTTCTAAAATACCTTTTTGTGGAACCTCTGTCATTTAAACCAGCAATGATGAGGGCGAAGAGAAACTCATTTTAGAGGGTCGCAAATTTTACTTATTTAATTGTACATTTGTATGTGTGAGATCAACTAAAATGGAGTAGTACTGCTAACAGAATGGCAACGGCCTTTCCCCTGAGCAGGAAATATTATGCAGTGTATCCTTGGCTTTATATATTCCAAGCACAGGTAGCAAAAAGTAAATGATCAAAATTATTATTTCATCTGATGTGAGTTTTGACAGATTTATGTCTACTCTAAATTTCTTCCAGAGGAACAGAAAGGTGGAGAGGTCTTTCAATTATACCTGAAAGTAGTTACATTTTGACAAAGGGAGAGAACATTGGGCAGATGGAGAGATTTCTCAATTGATGGGCTGATATAAAAGAATTTTTAAAACTAGAAGTAAGATGGCCCCACCGATATATAAAGCACGTAATCACACTTAAACTGCAATAATGAAAGAATTAAACTCCACAGATCTGGCAATCTGTCCTCTAACTAAAGTTTAAAAAAAAAAAGGAGCAGAAATTTCCTTTGCCATGAGCTGACCCAGGTTCAGCAGTAGACCTCTTTTCATTCCCTGCTTCTTAGACTACTAAATACCAGGAAGCAGTAACTATGCTAAAATGAAGTATTAGATTAAAATCTTTTTTTTTTCAAAAGTACTTTTTTCAAAAGTGTTTTTATAGTGAGGAGGTTATTTGATCATTTTGAGGAAATATGCTACTTCCTTGGGTATTGAGCTTTTAAGAAAGGTCAGTAAAAAAGCACAGAGATTATGCAACATTACAATGCTTGTGCTCATTCACAGTAATTGGAGATTTTGGAAGAAGAACAATAACTTATCTAAACCTACCTTCTCAGTAGTATGCCTGGAATTTCTCAACTTGGCTAAGACTTGAGAGGATCTTAAGAGGAATAACAGAAGAATGCACAGAAACTCATGCCCATGTGGTTACCAGTAATTCTAGTAGCTCCTGTTTAAATTTTATCACAAAGTTCTGAAAGAAACTTTTAAGTACAGTCCTTTTTAAAAAATAAACAATCTTTTGCAATTGACAAAGTGGACACACAGAAAGGGAAACCACTTTCTTGAAATATGAACTGGTTATTCTGACTACAGTAAGAACAGTGGATATTTCAAAACAAAATCCAGCAAGATGAGGTGTAAAGAAATTTAAGAAACCTGTATACATACGTAAACAAGCTAAAATATTACTAGCAGAGCATTTAGTGGCAGACCCAAGTGAGCATGAAGTGCAGGTCACAGGTACACAGAATCCTTTTCTCCATGTTCTAGCACCTCACACACGACCTCAAAATAGCACAACCCATTAAGTTAGGCTGATATTTGTTCTAGAGATTTTACTGCACAACAATAAATAGAAGAACAAAGAGAACAACCTTGCACTGTTCAGCTGCCTTGATGAGTCCCAAGCAGCTACTTTACAACTTCACAGCCAATAGGGCTGGCTTAAGGTTTCATCAAAATAACACTTTCTTGAAGGTGCTTTGACAAAATGTAATTATAGAGTCCATACTATGCTTTGTCAAATACCTTTGTAACATTCATCAAAATTACAGCGCTAATCTCAAGTGAGATTGTAGCAGCACTGAAACAAAAAGGAGAAGCCCATAAATCACTCAATCTGTACCTTCAAATTACCTCTCTCCTTGTTAATATCAAGGAGACAGTTACCGTCTGGCTTGGAAGCACAAAGGTTTGACTGTTAATGTAAGCAGACTGTCTAAAAAACCCCCTTCACTTTAAAAAAAATGGTCTCAACTAAAACTGAGATTTGCCAAAACCAAACTGTAGTGTTGGCGTGCACATGTGATGTCAACACCACCATTTTGGAACTACTGACTCTTGTGGACTCTTTCCTTTACTGCTGTGATTCACACGTCGATCCAAACAACACAGAAGCGTGTATGAAAAGGACTGAAAAAGCTTAGAGAACATTGGGGTATGCCTCTTTGTCCCACACAGAACAAGTAGAGGTCCAACAGCAAGGTGGTCCCCATCCATCTGCTTTGCAGGAGGAGACTGAAGTGCAGGAAGAGACCCACAGACAGAATCACAGTGGACATTTCAGTTGAAAAATACTATAGTGAAGTAAAGTCTGTGGGATGACCCACGGCAGAAAAGATATTTGGTGCTTTCACCTTAGAAGAATCCCCATGGGATTGCTGATGCTAAGAACCACTGCAGTGTGTCCCAACTCTTAACTAACCCTTCTGCTATTCGATGCCCAAAGTTAAATAAGTTACCTTTAATCCTGTTCTGTCACATCTTGTCTTTCCAAATTCTGCCCCAAACTGCATTTGTCTTTCATGCTGCCATATCAATTACAAATGCAAATCTAATTTGCTGCTTGCCTTCTCTTTTGGATCTCTCTCAAGATTACCACCTTTCTGTTCCTCACTGCTGTCTGATCTATTTATTATGGATGGTTTTTTTTGTTTTTTTCCCCTTTGCATTTTTTTAGGTTGATGATTCACAAACATCATTTCAGATACAGAAATAATACAGACAATTGAAAACAGAAAAGTTGAAAATTGAAACTAGCTTCCCAACAAGTTCAGAATAATTGGCCCAAATGAAACTGTTATGAACTGTTCAGAACAACTGTTAAGTCATTATAATTTATGATAAAGGAGCAACACTAAGAATAGTGCACAAAGAGCAAAAACTTTGAGGCATACTTTTGCCTTTATGCAGTCTCTGGCTCTGACAGAATTCTCAGTGCCATAGGCACACTCTACCTTCATGCACTTGGTGAAAGCTCATGAGTTTTGCAAGCTGCTGAGCCCTTGTCTGAGTCAGGCCAGAATTGCAGTCCTGCTCTACACATGTGTGCAGGAACGAAGCCATCCTGCCTCCCCTTGTGCTCTCACACATCTCCCTGCCCTCGGACGCAGCTGATTTGTGCCGCAGAGGAGCAGCACTGAGCTGCCGGGTGCTGACGTGCAATGGAAGTCAGTCCTCTCTGGGCAGCTGCACCGGCACCTTGAACAACCCGTGCTCTGAACTTCTGCTCTGTTCTCCTCACTGTCTGCTTTCTTTATCTCCCTCACAGGCCTCGTCCTCTTTTACATCTCTAGGAATCTTCTGTGATGTGATAAGGGCTTTGGATCACAGGAAAGGTCATTATTGATCTCATATTCTTTGATCAATTTGGTGAAGGAAGACACTGATCCTGGAGTACCACAAAACACCTCTGCAAATGTTCCATGGTCCAGTAGCAGTTTTGGAGACCAATCCACTGCCTCTGCTACTGTCTGTAAGTGCAGAATTGCAGCTTCTTAGCCCCCGTGTTAGCAAGTTGAATGGTGTACCCTACAGTTAATTGCACGTTACCACTGCCCCTTCCCCATGTTTTCTTAAACCTCAAATATTAACAATACATATGTTTGTGAAGAGAATAGGTTCATTTAATAACTAAATAAGGAAAAGAGAACTTTGAAAAAGCACATGTATAGCTGAATTGATTTAAAGTTTCCTGCCTGTGCATTTCCATGACAATGAGAGATCATAAACACGTTCCAAACCGAACGGTTAGCAATGATAAAAGTGGGCAAAATATCAATACCATCTGCTTCCTTCTAATGCTTGGAGAGAGTGAAAACCTAAAATTAACCAAAGAAAATGAGCTGCTAAATAACCTTCTCTTCCCCTCCCAAATCTTGTAGGTCCATATATATCCACCAAGTTTTTGACCTTTAGTTCTTTGTCATTCCTTATTTTAGTATTCGTATTTCAAATGTTTCCTTAACCTTAATTCAAGCTGCCATGCCAACATGGTTAAAAGTAGTGTCACTTAATAAAGTCTCAGTAAAACTCAGCTTCTATTAGTAGTCTCCTGTACTGAGACTGACGCAAGTCAGGGGATATAAACAACCCCACTGTTAACAACTTCTCAAGATTTTTAGCTGGAATTTTGCATACCCAGTTTCACTTTTTCCTGTCTAAGATTAGTTACTCTGTGCTGAAAAGGTTCCAGTGAATGTCAACAGAGGAGCAGAAACAATGAAATGTATTTGCGTTATTTTTTTTCCCCCAAGTTGGGGCATTAGAACAAAAATTAGTTCTGGTTCTAAAACTGGATTTTCCAATTACTTGTTTGTCTTTTGATTTATGGATGATGGTTCCTTACTTTCAACTCCAAGTAGAAAAAAACAAACAACAGCAAGAACAAAAACACCCAACCAAAGAAACACCGGCCCTTCAAGCCTTGTCCTGAAAGGAGAATTGTTCAGATCTCTGTGCAATTTGGTTTCTTTGTGCATATCATACATTTCATGTTCTCTGAAACCCTGCCACAAAGAGCCAGTTGGCACAAGCAGATAACGCACTGAGACTCTCTGTGTTCAAAAAGGGGCTAAATTACAGTAGCTTGGTTGAATGGAGAATCCTGATATCAATAGTCAATAGGCTGATATCACCCATTCCTCTGATGTCGTTGGATCTATGAACTATGTCTATGTTTTGGATTTTAATATCCTCGTGAAAATAGCTGATTAGCCCAGAAAGAAAAATTAACTCCCCATTCTTACAAGAATCACTACAGTTGCTAGCATGTCTTTTTGATGTCAGCAGTGAATATTACACATCTCTCCTCACCCAGAGTGAAAATAACAACCCTAATTTTGAATCAGCTCACCGTGATCTCATCTACTCTCAGCCAGGCTGCTTACAAATGGGAAAATTTACGAGTAGCCTGCTCCCTGAGATTCTCAGTACTCAGGAAAGGAATTTCTGGGAAAGGCAGGGTAGGAGAATCCAAGCAGGTTTTATGTCTTTTCACAGTATCAGAAAAATGAAGCGGATGTCAAGGAGCTAAATTCCAGTTTGCTGCTAGTCAGGCTCATGGAACGGAGGGGGCACAGGGAAATGGATGGAAGACACAGACTGAAGGTCAAAACAATTGCAGTAACGGTAGGAGGGGAACTGGAGATTTTATAATTTCCTCTCATTTTTGCAGACACACTTAGACCATTTTACTGAGTAAGTTCCTGAAAACATATAACTATGCATGAACTTTATTTATATGCTATCCCCCAACGGCAACGGAACTGCTCCTATGAGGAATATATGTGTAGGCCTAGCGTCTGAGCCAGCACGCAAGGAACAGTTCCTGGCTACAGCTGAGCTGAGCACCGTACCTCTCGCTCTTCAGTGGGAGTAGAGGTGGGAGACGCTCGCTGCCAGGAGCTTTATCCTCTTCTTCTTCAGCACAGGACATCTGCTGTTAGCGCTACAAATGGTAATCAAGCAGTGCTCCTCTCGCTCTTACATTTACAAAGTACGAACAGATAATTAGATATTAAAAATACTTTTATTTGAGAATTCTTAATGAATTTAATGTGGAGAGAGATTCTGAAGTCTCAGTGAAACTGAAAAGCTAACAGCATTAAATGGGTGAGGGCGATTATTTTTTGCAAAGAATGTGGATTATACCAGAGCTGAGTGTAAAAATAAAGAGAATAAAACCATGGTTATAATTTCAGCTTGGCAATATAAATAGGATAGACAGATGCTTGATATTGTACAGTAATTACAGACGGCTGAACCGAGAATAAACCTTTCTTGTGGATAATTATTTCTGATTTTGAAGGCCATTTTTAAATCTATGGTTAGGGTTTTGTCTTCTTGCCAAGGACACAAGTTAAATATTTAGTATAAAGTATAGTGGCGGTTTCTGAGTTTGACTTTTAATTATAATATCCAAGCAAGCTGGAAAGTCATGGGTCAAACAACACGACATTCACCAAAGCAAAAGAGATCAGGCTGGATGGGGATATAATGAGATTATAAACGTATCTGATAATCAAAACCATGTAATGTAACTGAAAGGAAAAAAAGATTGTGGCATCTTTTTGAGGATTCTGTGCTGTGAAAAGACATAAATAAAGGAAAAGACCCCTGACACACTCCCAAAACTCAAAGCTGTCTAGCATGGTATCTTTGTGAAGCTGTAGGCTCTGCAATTGATATGCCACAGCTCTCTTAACAGATGCGAGAAAAAAGGAAACGCAGTACCATGGAGAAGTGAAAGGAAGAGGCAAAGAGTAGCACTGATGTGATCAGCTTTAAGGGCATTTCACCTGAAAGAATACCTGAGGCAACAGCAGCAGAAGGGGCAATAAATAATTCAGCAAGAAAATTACATTTCAAAACAGTGAGGGTGTCTTTCTCTTCCCCCTCCCCAGCTGAAAGCACATTCAAAGAGCTTCTGAAGCATTTCTACAACAGAAAAGGCTGAGAAACTTCTGCTGAGAAACACTCTTCTCCCACATTTGGTGAAGCAATGCCACCCTCCCCATGCAGAAAGCTTACCCCAGAGCTCAGAATATATCTAGCTGCATGAGGAATTCAGGCTTCAGACACAACCTGGTATTTGCAGGCAGGTCCTCAGCTGGTAAAAATTGTCATAAGCTGTCTGACATCAGCGGAGGTCTGAGCATTTCCACTGGGGAGATGCTGTCCCTGAGGGATTGTGGAAAGTTTTGTTAAAGTCAAGTTAATGAAAATGTAAGTTCAGCACACTGTGAACTGACACACAGGAGAAGGGAAAGCATGTTTATCAGCTTGACTTGGCTGCACTGGGAGTGAAAAGCACAGCATTTTCAATCACTAGAGAATGTGTGTAGCAGATAAGTCAGTACTGGATGGAGAGCTGGAGAAGCGTGTGGAGGATTTTAAATAGGAAATGAAGAACTTAATTTAAAAGACAAAAATAATTTGAGTTTAAAAAGGAACAGCTGGATCCTAATCAGCTTTTACACTGGTTTATAGAGAGCTTTGGATATGGCAGGTGAGCAGGACAGCATAGCTTTGGAGATACAGCATGCAAAAATGGAGGGGTACATTTGCCCTTACCTAGGACTATGCACTGCAGGGTGACATCCTTCCTAGTGAAATGGGGTAAACAGACTTACAGTTACTGTAGTATGGCACATACCCTTCCATGGGTCCGGTAGGATGAGTCACAAATTGCAAGGTCACAACTAACCTAGTCAGCTGTTAGCTGCCTTTGGACCTGCGCTTTTATCTGTGGTATCACCACACAGGGATTTCAATAGTAGCAAAGGCCGATGTTGGAAGCATCCAAACTCTCTTGTTCACTCACCACTGTCCTTTGCTGGGCTGATACAACTGCCTGTGGGGCTAACTCCTCAGCAGGACTACTTTAGCTTTCAGAGAACGAGCTACAAACTAGATTTCTGATCCAGACTATGAGAAACACAAATTCTTAATCCTGATTTCGAAGTCCTACAATCAAGGCCTTACAAACATTACATGTGCTGGAACACAGAGGAGGAAGAAGAGCAAGAAGCCCAGTGGAGCAGAGGATAGGAAAGCCTAAGAATTATTTAATGTGGCTTCATGTGAGACAAAGCACAGCAAAAACCTCTACTGCAGTTTTGGTTCTCAGCCTACATGATTTTTTTTTAATCAAGTGTGAATTTACCATGCTTTGGAAAGCAAAGATCTCAGAGGGGCTGCAGATGGCTAGAGAAAACAAAACAAAACAAAACGCAAAAAAAACCCAACACAAAACCTCAACAAAAACCTAAACTAAAAGAAGCTGGAGATAATCAGAAAAAAAAAGCACCATATTTCTGCTTTTGCTATGCACAGTCTGCTAGGAAAGAGACAGCACTTATCTATGGGAAAAGGTTTACCCATTGAAGCAGGCATTTATGTAAATATTACATATTTTTCAAGCTGACATTCCAGCTCATACCACCTAAGTGTGATACTTTCTTAAACCTCACGTGAACAAAGGTTCCAAAAACCCTGTGAGGATTCCCATGGAAATTTTACAGAAAGCACATAAGAGGGAAAAAGAAATTAACCCAGTTATCTTTGTAAGGAACAGATTCATTTAACATGTTCCAGATATAGTTCTTGAACGAGGCAGAGCCCACAAAGTCTCCCCATGTTTCTCCTGTCTTTCAGAAACACGGTATTCTGGTTTGAAGTGGAAGATGTTGCAACATTCTTTTTCTGGTGAGTATCTACTGATGGCAGAGAGCCACCGCAATCCCATGAAACTATAATAGGCTTCTGTCATCAACTGTTAATAGACTTTTCTCACCCTTATTTGGGGATTCATCATCACGTCAGAGGTGAACTGTATTTAACAGAGATTCCAGATAATGGCACAAGGTAAAAAGGGAGCAAAAGAGGATGAAACACTTGAACTCTTGTAGAATTCCTGCTGATGCCAACAGCAGTCTTTCCACAGGCTTAGCATAATATGAGCTATGCTGTTATTTATCTGACATTTTCCCTGAGCTGCAAAAATGCCTGTAGTTAAAGATACTCACTCAAATCTGCCTAACAAGAACAAAGAGTGAATGAAAGATAATATAGTTACATTTCTGAAAGTAAATAAGTACTATTTTATGCATATTATAATAGCGGGAAATAAAACAAATTATTGATAATTGAAGAGGCTCAAATACAGTGATTTAATGTTGAGAGTAGGTACGTGTGCAGTTGCTAGAACAACAGAGCTCTCCTACTCTAACTACTCCAAGCTCCTAAAAATAAACTCCAGCTCATTGCAACTAATGGCTGAGATTTCACTTCATTCTGTTTAGTGGATTTCAGTCAATACAGTTCATGAGGTGAATAGAAGTTGCATGAGACATATGGTGCAGTGCTGAAATACACTGAAGTGTGTCTTTGAATATGACACAGGAGCAATTCAGATAGATAACAAAAAGCCTCATTTTTTCAAAAGGGAAACTAAGATGGCTCTGAAGCTTGTGAGGTGAGCTCCACCATTAGGTGCACGCAGTGAATACCTAATAAGAGAGCAAGCCTATTGGGTTAGGATTTTCAGTCCCCCTTTTCAGTCAGCAAAGGCTGTGTCCAGGCCCCGCATCAGGGCATGCTGCAATGCACCCAGCTGGCAGGGATCTGCAGCTGTGCAGCATCCCAGCTTTTTAACACAGCCCAAGTCCCCTGCTCCTGGGAGGAGAGAATGAGACCATCTCAAAAGTCACAGAATCACAGAATAGTATGGGTTGGGAGGGACCTCTAGAGACCATTGAGTCCAACCCCCTCTACAAAGCAGACTCCCTACATCAGGCTGCACACGTAGGTGTCCAGGTGGGTCTTGAGTATCTCCAGAGAAGGAGACTCCATAACCTCCCTGGGCAGCCTGTTCCAGTGCTCCGTCACCCTCACCAAAAAGAAGTTTTTTGCATATTGGTGTGGAACTTCCCATGTTCCAATTTATGGCCATTTCCCTTTGTCCTGTCCCCACAGACCACTGAAGAGAGGTTGGCCATGTCCCTTCATCTCCCACACTTAACGATACTTATAAACATTAATAAGATCCTCTCTCGGTCACAGCAGTGCCTTCATTCACTCTCAGGCTGTGAGTTGCTTTCCACTCTTGGAAGTTCTGTCTGTGGCTGGGAGGGAAATGTTAATCCCACTGCACCTTTTGAGTAGGTTTTGCCATTCCTGCGACAACTGCACAAAGAAATGCCAGGTGGTACTCACCTCCCACCCCACCTCCCTGTTCTGCCCACTGCAGAAATAAAAACATTTGCATGGCACAAAACTCAGAAGCAAAAACTAATGCTGCAGAAGGCAGCTTTGACTAGTTCCAACTTCAGTGAATGCCTGCAGAATAGTGCAAAACAAGCAAGTGATTAAATATCAGTATTTCCCACATATCAGTAAGGCTATTTTTTGTAAACATTTCTCCACATTTTCTTCCACCCTCACTGCCGTATATCAAATTCAGCATCTTTCTACTAACTTAGCTAAGGGAGGGAGAACAGACTGTTAAGAAGGCAATACTTTCCTTCCTCAGATAGGGAGCATTAGACTCCTTGTTAGCATCCCCCATGGAGATATTTCTGCACGCACTTGAAGATCACTAGAATACATGGAGAGGTGAGCAGGACAGCTGAAGACAGAACACTTTTAAAGTAGCTGTTTTTCAGAGTGCAATGGCCATTTATTATTTAACATTTGTTCTTCAGTCATGTTTAAAATCATCTGCCATCTCAGCTAGTTATAGTACAAATACACAATCAATATAACTTCTCAAAGCTTTTCTTCTCTAAAAATCTATGTGGTCTAAAAATACAGAGTATGAATGCCAAAGAATTTGAAATAGAAATACTGTAAAATAACAGGAAGTTGACAATTCTTAGCTGTTCTGCCAGAGGGACTGAAAAAGCCCCTTGTTATAGGATGGTATGCTTCTTTATGGATCATGAAAATGGAGTCTGGCTTCTTTAAGAGGTAGAAATGAGACAGTTTTCATCTGCTAAACAACAAAGAAAAAAAATCTGCAACAAAAGAATGGTAATTTTTGTTTCGTGGGTGGAATGAGTTTCCATATCCTTCTCAGAGTATGTATGAAAGAATCAGCAGTTCTTGTACTGTACTTTGCCTAAATGAGTCTATTCCTTCATTGTCTGCCTTCGCAGGAATAGGAAGGAAAGCTATAATATCAGATGCATCTCCGTCCTTAAAGATTTTCGAAAATTGTATAGATGAAACCATAAGTAACCTGATCTAACTTTGAAATTAATCACACCCTGAATAGGAATTTAGAATAAATAATTGCCAGAGGTCCCTTTCAGTGTTGTTTCCATGGTTTCTATGGGCTAAGAACTATGTAATATCACAAAATAAGAGCCTCAATCAAACCCACAGCACTAAGTATCAACATACGAAAAAGAATCAGCACTGCTGTGTCATGAAAGGAAGTGAGAACCTTTCAAACATGGCACATAGAGTTTGAGATTGAAACCTACTGCCATGATGAGAAAAGGTACCTTGCACTATCGCTTTCCAAATAGCGTCAATCACTGAAACTATAAAATTTGGACTTCAAAAGCATAAAACGGGGAACAAAGCAAAATTTAATTAGAGCTGGGCAAATTGCTGCTACTCTGCAAAGTCCTTTCGAATTGAGAAAAACAAGTTCTTATCATTTATGGCTGCTCTGCAACCCTATGCCAAATGCAGTAGTTTTTGTGATACTACTCTCGAAATGTGAAGAACTGATTTGCAGTTCTAATAGTGATGGAAAACTGGCCTCCTGAGCCTCAGCCAAGCTTTGCACAGAATGAAGCATAGTCATAGGATACCTCAGATTGGATGGGACACACAAGGATTACCATGGCCAACACCCGGTCCTACTCAAAACCCAAACCCAGTGTCTGAGAGTGGTGTACCACTGCTCCCTGAGCTCTGGCAGCTCAGGGCTGTGCCCACTGCCCTCAGGGGCAGAGCCTTTCCCTAACCCCCTGACTCTCCCCTGGCACAGCTCCATGCCATTCCCTCAGGCCCTGTCGCTGTCACACAGAGCAGAGCTCAGTGCTGCCTTCCACTCCCTGTGAGGAGCTGCAGCCACCATGATGCCTCCCCTCAGCTCCTCTGGGCCCAACAGACACAGGAGCCTCAGCTGCTCCTCACACTTCCTACCCTCCAGGCCCTTCACTATCTTTGCAGCCCTCCTCCAGACACTCTCTAATAGTCCTTCTTATATTATAATAATAATATATTATAATAATATATAATAATATATTATAATATTATATTATAATGTCCTCCTTATATTGCAGTGCCCAAACCTGCACCCAGTGCTCAAGGAGAGGCCACACGGAGTGAAGCAGGAATTCAGTGCAGCACCGTTATGTTCAGCAGCAGCCAGGAGTTAACGTCATGGTTGTCACTCAGGCAGCTGAGTGGTTTGCCAGCAGTGTGCACAAAACACTGTAAAATATCTTCCAAAGTGAGTTTTAAAGGTTAAGCAGTCTCACCTCCGCGAAGTTGCTATGAGGTGTCTCAGTGCAGCCCACTGAATCACCAATGTACATACGCAACATATAATATCAATTTAGACTGGCGCTGTCTTGCTTAGACATATTGCAAACTGCCAAGTGAATTGCCCATTGGCTCCGTGCTAGAAAGGCAAAGAGATGAAGGCTATGAAAAAGTTACTGTTAAATGTAGTTTAAACAATTTTACTCCATTCTAAATGTCAGCCTGAAATTTTCCAGAGTTTTAATCTGCCAAGTGTATGCAAGCTGGTGATTTCAGCTGAACGATTCCCAAGCTGTATTGTCCCTATCTTATTTTAAAGCACGCACCTTGTTGGAACAGACCAAGAACACCCACATGGATAAGGTGGGCTGGTGCTTCTCTTTTGCTAGCTGAAAACTGACAAATAGGTTTTATTTCCTTTGGTGCTCTACTCGTATCACAGTAAATCCCACTCAGTTTTGAAGAAGAAAAAAAAAAGAGACATAGCACAATTATACATTCTTCTAAAAGAGGAGGGGATTTGCTGAGGAATTTTGTACAACTGTGGGAGGCCAAATACATCAAAATATCTTCTGTGAGGCCGATAGATTACTGTACTGAAAAGGTAATGCCTGGATGAATGTATCTGTAGGCATCCATAAAAATGCTGTGAAGACAAAAGGAGGAAAATTAAAGGAGTTAAATATCACCTGGCAAAACAAAGGATTCAGGAAACAAATGCTGATATTTGCTAACACAAATCCTTTGGGAGCAAGGCCCTGATTTGTACAGCATCTTGTAGGAGGCCACAGAAGTTAGCACAAGCACCTCATAGCTGTTTTCCAGCAATGTTTTCCTATAATGATAATTCTATGATAGCTGGACCTCAAGTGACAAGTCTTCTTCCTTCTTCCATGCAATGAGAGAAATACTTACTATACAAATGTCATTCTCAGCAAGTTCAGGAAGGTAGAAAGCCAAACAGAGCTGCTGCTTGCCTTGCTTTCCTCTAGGTGGGCACAGTTATGTTAGGGTAACTTTAGATAGAGGCTGGGGCACCCTGAGGTAACCTGAAAACCATACCCATATGGAGATACCCGCAGGTATCTATTTGTCTCAGCATCAGTGCCTACCATTCAGTAGGGCTCCTTGGAGGCCTCATTGCTGGCTGGAAGGTATAGATACTTTTGGGAGGAATTCCTCCCCTTCTGAACTCTGCTGAATACATACAACTTAAGATATTAATTACGCGTGAAGTTAATTTTGTTTGTTTGTTTGTTTGTTTTTGTTCCTTATGCCACTGAAAAGATTTTCCAGAATCAAAGCATGAGGTCTTGAAAACAAAGAAAAGGCCAACAGAAAGCTGTGTGAGTCAGAGAACTGGCAGCACCATGTGAGGCTGCTCAATTGCAGCCCACAGGGCTGACCCAAATTGGGAGCACCTGAAGGTCACCTCCATCTGCTGGCTCTCAGTTAAGCTGTGTGAAACACATTGGTCTCCGTCCATGTTTCAAGTGGAGAAAGGGCTGTCCAGAAACAACAGCCCTTGAATTGAGTGCTGTGCTTCATGAACTACCTCATCTGTGTCCATTTTATTCAGGCTTAGCTTCCCAATATCTGTTTTTCCAACACCTTTCCCTCATCCAAAATTACAGCAGAACAATGTCAATGTTCAAGCACAGATATTCAATGCTGGATCCAGCCCTGCTGGCACTAAGGTATGCCAAACAGTTAAACAATTTGTAAATTACTGTCTCCAAGTTGTTCAGTTACTCTTTCTCCATCACTTCCCATTCCACCTCCTTAATTTATGCTCGCTATTGTTACTTGTTAGAGCAGGAAGTATGACATCCTGGCACACAGCTGCTGTCTCTTAGCTGGAACAGTCTGCTGCTTCTCCCAGTTCCTTGAATGTTTTTATAGACTGTCCCAGCCTTTGATGGAGTACAGCAGGCTCCCCTTGCTACTACAGACACATGCTGTTGATAAGCTGTGCCAGAACTGAATAAAACATCTCTTTTCTTTATATACTCCACAGTAACTGAGAGCAATGGCCTTAAAGTCACATTAATGTGGGTAGTATATTTTGCCTTATATTTTTTATGAGACTGGATTTCTTTCTATCGTCAAGGAAATTAAATAAAGGTATCTATTAACACATACCAACACTACGAAAGCCACAGTTCCCTTAATGCATTAGTTTGCACTACCTGAAATAGTCAGCTCTGATAGTAAGATTGTACAGGTTGTCCTTTTTAAAAAGTTTAAAAGACAGAAAAGAGAAACCTCTTACAGTTTCATTTGTGCTACAAAATACTCTCCTCTGCTGGTGATCTCCTGATTCTTCCCTATGAGTAACAGTAGCAAAAAGTTCTGGTTTTTGCCTAGAAGATGAAATAGGGCCTTTTTTTTTTTGTTCATCTGTATTAAGACTGGTGTCATCAGGATCCAGTCTCCAACTGAGTTCTTCAGTGCTACCAAAAAATGGTGATAGTTCCTATTAGCAATGATGGCATGTTGATTTTTGCCTTTATTTTTGGCTGTAATCACTCAGGGAAGTGTTTATGTGATGGAAATGATGAGCAAGGTATATGCAATTCTGAAAAAAATCTCATAGATTACTGTTCTGCAACTCTTTATTAAGTACTTTCACCTTATAAACATGGAGGAGATGAAAAATATTTCACAGATTGTAGTTAGTGTCTGTAAAAGAGACAGATTTAATAAGACAGTATAGAAAATTTACTACTGCACCTGAAGACCTCAGTACATTAATATACAAAGCAATCAAATGTCACCAACTGACAACAGAGAAAGGGTAATAGGAAAACTCTAAATCAGAAAGAACAGCACACACCAATGACTGAGAGGAAGATAACACTCAATGTGGACTGACCTAGCCTCTTAAAAATATTCACACATACAAATTTTGCTGGTAAAATCAGAGATCTTCAACTAGACAATACAGCAAGCAGTTCAGTAGATGGTACAGAAGAAGTTGTTAGGGCTTTTTTTTTAAGTGTGAGGTTAAACTTCCTAAAATTCCTTGGCATAAATTTCCTAAATTCTCAAGAATAAAGAGCACTGCTGTGGGAAATTCAGAGTGCTCTTTTAGTCTGCAAATCAGCTCAGAATTTTCTGATTAAATCCATATTGAAGAGAATGATTTGATCCTGATCACAAGCTACAAGAAAAGCAAATCTTAAAGCAGCTCAGATCTAAGTGCTGCTAACATCCATGCCTTTTCTCACCCTTGCTTCTGTGGTTTGCAACAGCTACCCAAGGAAAGCTGTTTTTCATGACACTCAAATTGAGCGGGTATTCTCAAATGCAAATGATCAAACCTCCTTCATGGCACTCTTAAAATCAAAGAAAGTTAAATCTAGAATACTTCCAAAAACCTTTTCCACTTTTAGATTTAAGGACAATTTTTTTCTTTTTTTTTTTTTTTTTACACGTGGTGGAGTGTTCTTAACATTTACAAAAGTAACAGATTCTGTGACATACAAAATATAAAACAAGAGAAACATTAGAAGTAACTGAGACAGATGTTAATGGGAGCATATTGATCCTAATTCACATTGCCTTGTATCTTGAGTTAGCACTTAAAGCCTGCGCAAAATGAGTTCACATGCTGCTCTGAGCGGGCATCATTTCATGCTTCCTTTGCAAAGCTGACAGTTGCCACATCATCTGATGACAGCAAGTTGGCCCAAATGTATTTGTCATGGGAACGTCTTCCATGAGCCCATTCTCCAAGAGATAAATACAATTACACATATCGAACGTCATCACTTTGAAGTAAATGCAATTCATCAAGAGTAAAAATAAATCATCATTGCTCTGCTGGGGAAACGGACACCTTGTCTTGTGAACTGCATGGCCATCCTAACGAGCAGATGTGATTTGTCCTGTTGTGGCCAGCTTTATCTTAACAGTAAACACACACACGCCAAGCTAGGTCAGGAATTCATTTGGCCATTGGGAATAATATTGGTCTAGTCTTTTTGCAGTGGGCAGTCTGATGAGCCTGGGATTTATATGGATGCTTCACAGAGCAGCACACCCGCCATGTCCTAAAGAACTGTGTTTTTTTAATTTTATTTTATTTTATTGTGTGCGTAACTTTGCCCCTTACGGCCCAGAAACTTAATATTGTTGAAGTTGCATGCGTGTTTTCAATTACCATAAATATGGCTGTAATTTTTCCATGACAGTATATTAGCAAGCATGCATTGAATGGATGATATTACTTATTATACACATTATAAACTCTCATGAAGTTTCACACATCTTCTGTACGGAATTCTGTGTGACATTCTAACTTACAGCTATGATTAGAAAATGTTGCATCAGGAAGAGCCCTAGAAACATAATTTATCATGAGCAAATCATTTATTCTCTTCAAAATTTTCACAAAAATGGATCCAACTTACACAATTTCTCTTTTTGTTAGGCATTTTGAAATGACTGTGAACCTGGCAGTGTGCTGGAGCCTGAAATCCTGTGATGACTCATAACTGCTACAAAGATTAAAGGAGAAGAGCAAATAGAATAATTCTTATAACATTCTTGCAGCAATCTTCTAGCTGTGATGCTAACAGAGTTGGAACGAAACTCTCATGATACAAATTGTAATGAACATCTGTAGCTATTACAAAATTAACCTAATTCTGCCTTTCTGAGTGGTTTCACTGTTTTTTCTCAACAGGCAGTGACAAAGTAACTTTCCAAAATTATCTTTTTTGAATTATCCGCATTTTTCTGCTAACTTGATAAATCAGCATCTCTATATGACTCGCTGACTGTATCATTAACATTTTAGTGTAATAATTTGCATGATGAAGAAAGCAGAACTGTGTGGTGTGAATCTCTAAGAATATCAATCACAAGTGGCAATTCCAGCTTGCTCAATGCTGTAAAAATCCCCCTCATTAGTGTCACTTTCCTTATTTTTATCATATTTAAATCTTTTTTACTATGAGCAAGTGAAAACTGCTTTGTATATAGCGAAACTATTATTGCACACAGCAAAGATGATGACTAAAGGTTTGAGGGCATTAGAAAATGCACAGCTGTATCTGTCTTAGTGAAAACTTGAACAGCTAATCATAAAGAAGAAGTAGAAATGCTTGGACCAGAAATGACGGAACTGAGAAGGTGTGCAGAAAAGTAACAATTTGGGGGTGTGAATGGACAGTTCCCAGAAACATCCTTACAAAGTAAAATTCTACACAACTTATTTCCCAAAGAGAACAAATCACAGATTTGACTAACAAGGAAATGTGTGCAATATGGTTCATGGGGAAACAGAGAAGTAAATTGAAAATAAATCTTAAGTAAAATAAAACAAATCTGAGAACAGGGAAATAATAAACAAAGATTAATTTATCAGAGCAGATTATCTTTTTCATTATTTCTGCTTTACTGGGGCTTCTTTCTCCCTGTAATGCATATCTGAAGTTAAAAGCAGTTGCAGGTAGCTGGTGCAATGGAATCACCACTATCATCTCTTCCATTTCCAATTTGGTTATAAATTATGCCCTTTTCCCTGCTTGTATGCAGTAGTAGGCAGGGTTGTGCACTGATTCAAATCACCTAGGAAGGTAATTTGTACTGTTATCTGTTTGCTGAGGGTACTCATCATCAATCAGCCAGCTTAAATCCACTCACCAATACATATTATACCTAAGACATGAAGAGTTGGTTCCATGGATGGTGTAACTCATGAGCTGAAGTCAAAATAAATGAAGAAGTAGACAAAGAAAAGAAGCAGTGCTGCTGCATCAGAAGAAAGAGTCTCAACCAAAGTGATTCATTCAGCACTACTGAAATGACATTCTCAAGATGACCCCAGGATAGTTACGTTGTTTACTAAAGAAACCAGTTTATAGACACAAAAAGAAAGACCATAGTCTGTAGAGTCTATATGGTCTACAGCTACCATACAGTCAGCAACTGAAGGCATCTCAGTAAGGGTTAAACATGGAAACAGGGAGGGTGGGGTCAGAGAGCTGAAAATGCTGAATGGAAGATCTACCAGCCAGAACAGCAAAAGTTTACAGAACAGCTCTCACCTTTGTAATCTATGCAAAATGAAGTTGTAATTTGGAAACTTAAGTAAAAAATAAATACTTTAGATTTACTATCTATAGACAAGAAAATAAGATCAGAAGTAGTATTTTACTACACGACTACATCATTTAGAAAGGTCCTCCCTAGCACAACATGCAGCTGCTTTCTGGGCCTTGGTGTATATGCCACGTTAATAGACTCAAATGTTCTGCTGTATGTGACTAAGCAAACAGTTCAGTGAGATCCGGGGAACTTAATGGAATTCACATTACTACAGTTTACTCAAAATTTGATTCAGAACTGAAAAATATGGCTTTTATGTGCTGTGCTGGAGAGACAATATAACCCCCCAAAATGCTTGTATTGAATCACAAACTTAATGGAAGAGCCATTTATTTTTCTGAATTGTACATGGGTGGATAATTATCTCAAGCAAGCAATTTTTGTCTGCTTGTTTACAGAACAATACTTCAACTCTACAACATCTTTTCCATCTCCAGTATCAATTTCTACACGTAATAAGAAGCAAGAAAACAGTCACTGTGAATGGTGTATTTTACAATAGCAATTGGCTCATTAACCTTAAGTAATATCTTCTTGACTTTCTTTTTAACATCGTACCAGGAACGGATGGAATTCCTCATCCTACTTTCTTTTCACAAAGGAATGTATGTCTCATGAGGTAATTATTCCCAATTTTAACACTAAAATGAGACTTTTAAGACTGTGGTAGTCTGAATGAAAACAGACTAGCAACCAGAGCAGCAAGCTGTGCACAGATCCTGCCTGCACCAGGAGCCACACAGGACTCGACTATCACCTTGTCATACTCCACATGCTCTGCAGACTGCTCTGGAAAAGACTGAAAACAGTTTAGCTGATTCTAAATACGGTCTAGGTTGGTGTAAACTAGACCACACCCATGGAAGTTATATGCCAAACACAACAGCAAAGGGTGTTTCCAATTATTTCTCTGCTGTGATCATTCTTCATAGTAGGCTATAAGAGGAAGTAAGCTCACATAGCCGTGCCTCTACAGGTTTGGTATCGGCCTCAAACAGCTGATGTTGGGCTATTACTGGGGACACTAAGTGGTGCTGTTATTGATTATTTCAATAACAACAGAGAGGAAAGATTACTGGAGTTTATTATTGTGGCAGGAAGACAAGAACATTGTGATAATGCAATAAAATCCCTCTTCAGTATCTTGTGCTTGCAGAAAACTATCACAAGGTTCTGCCTACACCTCTTAAGTACCATTGAGAAGTGAAGATGGGACCAAATTCTTAAATGTCCCTCAGCTTAAGGAAAAGCCATCCTGAACTCCTTGTCTCTGAGTTGAACACCTTACCCGAAAACACCATTATTTAGAAAAGAAACAAAACATGGGAGAATCTGAATGATTTCCAATGATTCAATGCAATGTAATGATTTTGTTTGTGAAGCTGATGTTTGAAACTGAAAAAGCAGGAAAATGCAACGGGAAAGGAACATTGCCTTAAAAGTGCTAACATACCAATGGGAAACACAAGTGGTGGAACATCCTACTGAGATGCAAACTCTGTGAAAATGACTAACCATTCCCAGAGTTAATAAGAAGTAGCTTTAGTGAGCTAAAGCATAAATGGAAATAATGCCTAAGATGATCATTTTTACAGATAAGGTTTTCCCTATGCTTTTTTTTGGATGAATTGGTAAATTGCTTTTCACTATGAGTAATAACTGCACAGACCATATCACAGATTAATTGTAGTGCAGCTTGATTAATTTTTTTTCCTCTTTACTAGCCAAGCAGTAACTAAAGCTGAGAGACCGAAAGAGTGGCATGCCTGAAACCCATCCTCAGGTATGAAATGAGCTGTCTCCAATACTAGCATTGTTTCATTTAGGAACGTGTAACATCCAGTAATACGCATATACTTCATTACAATTTTTAAGAATTGTTTCTCCTGGTTGAGGAATCACTTATTCAAGCAAAACATAGAGCTGCTACACCTGACTGGCATGCACAAATGCACTGCTCTTACAGCATCAAGGATTACTTGCCCTGTCTCTCTCTTACATCTTTGATTTCAGTTGTATTAGCATCAAGCCCCAAGGTTATTTGATGGATGCATTAACTGGCAGTTAAACAATGAGAAGCAGGTTCCATGTAGTCCTACAGACATGACTGCCAGCTAGGCTGGAGGGGACCCGAGAGGAAGGAAACACTCAAGAAATAGCCTTCCTCAGTTACCGGGAAATTTGTCACAAGCTGTCATATTTTGCCTAATAGATTACAAAGTGTAAAATGTTGCTAGAATTTGGCCAATATCTGTAGGTACAGCTACGTCACAAAAATCTTTATATAACCCTCATGTAGCTGTGAGGAGGAGGAATTTTACATATTTCTCACTGTGCTAACAGGAAACTCTGTCAACACAGTACATATATATATGCGCTCATCTGTTGAATACATTCCGTGCAGTGACAGTAACTGCAAGTATACACGAACACAAGACAATGAGTGCTATCTGAAGTCTAAGTTTTCACTTATTTGTACAAGTCTCTGGCCTGAGTATTTCCATGCTGACGCACAGGGCACTAAGAATCGTCTACTGCAAAACCGAAGATAAATGGCATCTTTGTGACTGAATTTTAATTCATTCTGTGATTCAAAGTCATGAGCAAAATTATGCTTGCAATTCATTAATTTGAAGCCTGGCAAGCATTATTAAGCAGAAATTTGCATACAAAAGGTGTAGCTTTTTAAATACTTGTGACAGAAAAAGTAATGAGTACATAAATAACAAATCTTGCATGAATATGCATATGGCTTAATGGAACCAGTACTTAATCTGTTCCTCAAATTTATTTTAACACAGGAGCCTTGCAGGTGGCTGTTAGTAGTCTGTGGTGTCATCTAAATCAGCAAATCCTAACTCTTGTATTGCAGACTTTGAGGTTAGGTGGTTCATGCTGAATGGCTCGTTAGCAACTGCTTGTAAGAGGTAGCTCTGGGAAGTCTGACCGTACAGAGCCTGCCAGAGCACTGACAGGGCTCTTCAGAACAAGACTGCATCTGAAGGTCAACCCAGGCCTGGAGACCTGCACACCCATAGAGAAGCACGGCTGAAGTATCCAGAGTGGGAGTAATGCAGTGGTGGTGCTGTCAGCTGTGGGACTGGACCAAGCATCAAAGGTAAAAGAAAGAGAAATGCTCTCCATGGCACGAGGGCTGTACCTTTGCTTTTACAGACTTGTTCTGCTTATTTCCAGCATTTATTCAAGTAGTGACTCATCAAAATGGGCTTGATCCTGCATAAAAATGACTTGGTGCCTGTACACGGCATGATAACAAAGCCAGCGCATTTTGTCAATTCTGCATCTCTGTATACAGTGAACAGAGTGGATTCAGGAGTTCCTATACAGCAGTTTACATCATGTCACTGTTTAAATATTGCCTTGGGTGGTCCTTCAGCAGCTTCCAAAAGGCAGATTCCCCAGATCGGTCAATAAATAGAGCATAATAGTCAATAAATAGACCTTCAGCATGAGATAGTAGGAAAATCCCATGAGATTCCAATAAAATCAGGAAAATCATTTGAAGTAACTATCATTCAGCTTGCAGTGCTCCTACAGGCTCTCCAGAAACAAATGGAAAAATACAGTGTCTGGCCCAAAGTGCTTTTCAAGACACAGCTGCTCATAATAGAGCTAAAGAGAGGCTCAGTGAGGACATTTTAATCCTGACCTTGTACATACATACTCTAGCACGTCCTTAGGGATGACTGTATTTTGATGGCCTAGAAAACTTACATAAGTATCATTTATTGTTTCTGCAACAGCTATATCTGGAAGGTTTCAGACCTGCTCTCTTTGTATAGCTATATTATTTATAAAATACATTTATTACAGCTTCCTTTTCATCAGGCAAGGATTAGCAGCAAAACATACAGGGTACATATTATGTGACTGTGTTGACAGCCCTTCCACGTGGCTGTGAGGCACTCAATAGGTGTTGGCCACTGCTGCCATACAGAACTGTGTGCCAGAGGCATTGACTTACAAATCACTTGGCTAAAGAAAGTATTTAAAAACACATAAACAATTTAGAGAAGTACAGATGCTGAAAGAAGTATTTTCATCTAAATCCTTGCATTATTTACTAGGCTGTAATACTGCATTAAAAAAACAAAACAAAACAAAAAACAAACAAACCAAACAAACAACCACGAATAACCATGAGTGTAGAAACAGCAGCTACAAGTAGGATCCATCCTGTGAGAAATGCCAACAGATCAGCACGACCTTCAGTGCAAACTTTCTGTCCTGGACACTGGTAAGAAAGGAGCTAGGACTGGCAGATGTAGCAGGAAAGAAGGTCAATCTATTGTCACAAATTTACCTGAATCCAGGGCTGAACTACAACATGGGAGTGCAAAGAACATCTGGCATTAGAATAGCAGACCTGAGCAAACCTTGCAAGGTACATACAAAGCTTATGCTGTAGGGATTAAACTGATATCCAAGATGAGTATTTCACAAGTATATATATTCCATGCCTATCTACAATAAGGATTTTTATCCTTATTACTGATCTGGGCAGTGCCCTCATCTGAGCCCCAGACATTTTTGACTTGCTCCCTTCCCTGACAACCACACAAGCAAGATCCCAGTGACTATCAGACAGCAGGATGCTCGGGTTGGGCTGTGCCTGGGAGGCAGAGTTCCTCCTCACGCTCCTGGAGAAGATTCACACTTCAGCACAGTGTTAGCTCAACGTTTGGCTGGCTTGGCCCAAGGCCAAGCTTCTTGTTCCTTCATCCACTGAACTCACTGACAATGTGGGAACAGTTTTTATTACCTGAGAACCCTGATCCTTTCTTTCTTCCCTGTGACTACTAGGAATCATTACTTTCCTTCTTTGGGTTGCAGAACTCAAGCTGGGAGATAGACAGGGAGTGCCAGACCTTTTCACTGGATTCATGTTTTGTTCCCCTTGTGGTTTTTCAAGTGTATCATGCAGATTCTTTTGTTTCTCCATTAATATTTGAAGTATATGTAAAATATTCTGGCCGGGAACAAAGTGAGACTAGTGGAGCAATGAAAGGAGCACCCATGTGCCCTGTAGGCTGTGGGGGACTCACATGACAAGGCACAAACAGAACTCAGATCTCTCCAGGCAGAAGCTTAACATGTGAAATTTCAGGTGCTGGTGCTGCCTGTGTTGGCTTTGGAGCCTCTGAGCCCTCAGGAGCAGCAAAGCAGTAAGATATTTCATCACAATATTTCTAAACCATCCAAATTTAACACTATCTGTCTTCAGCAAATGCTCACCGAGCTGAGCTCTGAGTCTGCATGCACTGCTAGCTGCAGTCCAGGTAGGATCAGGAAAGGGGACATGAAGTTACAGCAAGTGAGATCTATTATCCACATCGTTCACGTGGGATGCCACAACACACAGAGGATGAGTGCTTCAATAAAAATAAACCAGGCTCATTTAGGAGCAAATTCACGCTGGTCTTGACGCTGCAAGCAGAAGTATTTGCTCCCCAGCCACGTATTTTCATCTTTCTGTCATTCACCTTTGTCATTCTTGTTTTATTAATTTATTTTAATTCTGCTTTTTCAGGAAGCAAAATTCTCAGTACCAGAGACATCACATTCAAACAAACCAGAGTAAATCTGCAGAAGATGTAAATTCTCAATTAAAACAGATATATATCATCAACAGATACCAGTAGTCAGCTCCAAATAGGGCTGATAACCCGCATTCAATCTAGGAGCTGCTTCAGGCAAGCACATAAGGTCCTTTGTGCCTCTATACGATCTTGATTTGTGGGCATCTGAGAAAGTATTTGTCATTTTGTGGAGAATATTAGCCTTTCCCTGTGATATAAAAGTAGAACTTGGGATAGTAAAGTGAAAGCGATATAAAATGTTAACTTGGGTATTTCTCAGCATCCTTCACTTATCTTGAGCAGCACTGGGAATTTCACTGAGGGTGGCTGTTAAAGACACAATAGGTTTATTCATGGAGCTAAGCACCATTTAATGGGAGCAAGGGTTGTGAACTGCACCATAAAGCATTAAATAAAATATTCTTTCAGTTTGTTTGATTGCTCAGTGAGTGACCCGCTTAGGAAAGAATACCTCCTAGTTGCATTGTTTCTTACTGCTCCACCTTTGGATGCAAATCTAATCAAGCAAAAAATTTTAAATTAAAAGAGGATAAAGACAAGGAAGTCTTTTTAGCTGTGTAGGACTTCTGAGTAAGTTACAAAGGAATTATTTCCTTGCCTTCTTAAGAATATGCCTTTGTTGGCATCGTAGTTTGATTCAGCTCTGTTACAGACTGTAGTTTCTAAACATTTTGAACTATTTAGACAAATTAATGTGACCAAAGAAAAAAATCATCATCTTTCACTAAGGAGCTGTAGGATGCTGGGAGAACATACTGGCTAGGAAATATTGGTGGTTCTGCCTCTCTCTGCAGTATGTCCTACGCAGGCATTTGCATCCAGTGCCTGAGACAAGCACCTGGGCCAGACAGATGAATCTCTGGTCCAAACCAGATTTAATGCTTTTAACTATATTCATAAACTTGAGTAAAAGACGAGAGCTATTCCAAAAGCAATGCCTCCTATTTTATTCTGTTGGCCTACGGTGTCACAGACAGATGTTGGTGGGATGGCAGTAGTGGCAAAATCTTCCCACCAATGTCTCGTTATGTTGGGTTGCCACCGGAGAGGTGGCAGCAGAGAGGCACTCTGACAGAGTGATGTCTGACATGAGAGTGTGCATGGAGCAAAGGGTGGGACTGAATTTCCTCTATGCAAAAAATAAAATAAAATAAAATGGCACCCACTGACATTCATCAGTGGTTGCTGAAAGTTAACGGGACCAACCAGTGGATGTGAGCACAGTGAGGACTGGGTGGTGCGTTCCAGCACTTGCAACAGTGGGTAACCTCTGCTGGTGTGGATTTTGAGTAGTGCAACATGCAGGCTCTTGTTCATTGCTGATGAAAATGCACAGCTGGTGGTGGTGACTTGTTGAACAACAGCATTTTGTAGCTGAATTTTTTTTTCTATCAAATAGTGTTATTGAGCTCTTTGTTGTAGTTTCCATGTAAAATATTGGAGGCATCACTTTTGGAGGTACCTACGTACATATGGGAGAAAAAGAAGGCATGCCCACTGCTCTTTTCCAAATGCTAATGCTAAGTGTAAGTGCAAAACAATCAACATTAGTCCTTCATTAAGATGATACATTTCTTGCTAATGTCAGTGAGAGCTGAACATCATCCAAAACAGGTTTGGCTCATGATGTTACATGAACCAATCAGTTATTTGGAAATATGGTCTTTCTAACAAACGTGTTCTCTCTTTCAAAAACAATGGTTATGGATGAAAAACAGATTTGGATATATTTTGGTGATGTTTAGAGATGACTTTAGGCCTTATTAGGAAATGAGGCAATCGTGGTGATCTGAAATCCAGTGAAATGCTACTTCTTATTCAGCAGCACAGTGATACTTGCACGGTTCTGAGTTTTGCTTGGTTACAAAAATATATTCCCCAAATTAAAAGTTTCCCAAGCTTTGATCACATCTGCATGTAGATACATTTTGTTAATCGGAAACTACAACTCTCAAATATCTGTGTACAGATTTTTACATAGTTGCACCTAGTGTCTTTTTAGTCTGCATAACACAGAAAAGCAAGGCATTAATAAGATTCAAACATCTGAAATATACTGCCATTAATATGTAACTTTCACATGATAATTGAAACATTTCAAATGTGAGTATTGTTGGTATTATAAATGCACAGATGAACAAGACATTGTTAAAAAGTAACATCCTTCTGGCATGACAGTCTTACGATCTAGACATACAGAATAGATCAATGTACAATGTACAAATACATGCTGTATTTTTAAACACTAATAAATGAAGAAATATTTCCACTTGTATTTTTATATACAAAACGTACTTTTATGAATCACTGCTAGCAAGATTTAAAGCCTATTTAACTAATACTCCAACCAGCCTTGTGTTTAAAAGAACGCTGCATGCCGTTTGCCATTTCTAAGCCAATGCAGTGAGTGGAATGGCAGAGCTCAGTCATAATACCTTATTATTTTTTAACAACACATTTAATTGGAGATGATTTTCCACTATTAGAGAAAAGATGGGACAAAAAAGAAAAGTATTGACTCTGCAACAGATGCTGCCCTTAATATCTGAACACAGCTTTCTATGACGTCAATAGAAAGTCTGTAAAAACCAAAGACAGAATATGCCCCAAAGAGGAATTTAGAGTTGTTTTGAGATGCCTGAAATATTCAGATGTAGGAATGGTAGTATAAGGTAGCTCGTGTGTCTGCAAGAAAAGAGAATTAAAGAGTAAACTCTACACTCCTTGGGGATCATTTATAGTCTCTGAAGAGGTTAATGTGTGTCCCACAATCTGTTCTTATATGTAAGTTACTTCAGTCATGCTGAGAAGGAAAAAAGAGCAGAGCAGATGGTCATGACAGATGAAGACAGCAGCCAACACTTCCCTTCAAGCAGAAGGACCATTTAAACCTAAATGAACTAGTCACTTGAGTGATGTGCAGTGCTATCAGGTAGAAGATCTGGCCTCATTGCGGAAGGAAAACTACAGCAGTCCATGCCGTAGAGGACTTGGGTGCTGCAGAGCCCAACTTCCCTGCGCAGTGTGCTATGACCAAAGAGGACAGCTCAGGCCTTATTTAAGGCAGCATATGATCTGCAAGAGCCTGAAGGAGCCAGTGCAGGCAAATTGGGAACCCAGCCTGAGCTGAAAACAGACCATGTGTCTTCAAACTGTACAGCCTGTTGCTCACTGCAGCTTTAATATCTCAGTTCCTGTCGATAGGCAGCAAGATCACCTCTTTAAAAACAAGTGGGATAGCAGTTCCTAGCTGCTGCTTGCTGCTGAGCCTGGCCCTCTAGAACCACTCAGCGGGCAGACAGTGTATTCCTGTGGCCTTTATTTCCTAGCAGGGAACAGGCTAAGGGTGATGTGTTTTTTCTTTCAACTGGCATTTTTTAATTCATTTATTATTTTACCTCAGCTATTTAGGTAACATGGCAGAAGAGTTGCTTCAATTAACTGTGAAAGAAGTGGATGTCCCACATTTAACTGTATCATTTACTCATGTGCTTTCAAACCTGCATCTTTTAGTTTCAATAAAAAAATCTAATATGTTAGAGACTTTTCTATGTGAAATAATTTCTTAACTGAAAAGACCAATAACTTGAAGTTTGTCACAGCATACACCCAGGTCTTGCTGGAGTGAATGGATTTCTCTCACAAGTGCTTCATATTCACCTTTCAGGTAAGAACTCTTGCATTCAGCTGAGCACTCTTGCATTCTTTCATATTTATTGACATCATAAACCATGCACTGCAGCCTGATCTCTAGAATTTGTTGACTGAATCTTTGTCTTTGCTGCTTGGCCAGATGTAAATAAGATTGATTCACGCACAAGGAAGGGCAAAGTGTCTTCTATAATGCTGCAATCCCTTGCTGACAATCATTTGAGCAGGACAGAGAATTTTGCATTTAAAAGTAGTTGAGATTTGCTTTTCTGAATAATTACTGTGATTGCCCGAGGCTTCTTTGTTGAAATATCAGAGAGGAGATAGTTTCAGTAGCTTGATAATAAGCTGGACAACTTCTGGCATTTTAATTCTGTTCCCAATCAATAATGGCAAAGTCTGACCTTGTGCAGAACTTATAAGTAGACGTTTGTGAAGGAATCACTTCACACGTTCATTAAGATCTTATGAACATTATACATGAATTTCTCAAACCTGTTTCTACTATTCCAGGTTAAAAATATGTGAGCTGAATACAAATAAGAGGAAAGTGAGTTTTCTTTGTTGATGCGACTTCTAACCATGTTTCATGTATTACAGAATACACTGAGTTAGCAGAAAATGAATACTGATATTTCACCATGTAAAACCAAAAAAACCCCACAAAACAGCACACTATGAGAAGTTTCACATGTAACAAAATGCAAAATTAACACTTAATTCATTGCAAAATTCAGAGCAGCTGAAGTACTTGGGCTACTTTGCTTTAACCAACATATCTTTGTAGAATGATAAACCAGTTTTAACTTTGTGCCTTAAAAGGTGCACATAGTCCTACATACAAAATCGACAAAGCTCACATGTTCTTTTGCTGCCTGGCTTGAATGGAAGTTTAACTGTTGAAATATCAGCACTTCACCCTGGTAATACACCAGCAGTGTCATGATAACTTCAGAACAGCATAAACTTTGCTTCCAGTAGCCACTGTGTTCAGCAAATGCTCAGGAGCAGACAAAGTTTATGTGCTTTCCATCTCTAGCACATGGGGACTGAGCCCTTTTACCCTCAACAGCAATACAATGACATAAACAGAACCTAAAAAGCAAAGTAAACTAAAAATGCACAAAGAAAAGTCCAGCAAAAGAAATTTCACCAGTTTTGTAAAATGGCTACCTCTGTTTTGGCACAGTTCATTGACCTTGTATCTTCCCCTTCACCTAATCTTTTGAACTGATAAAAGGGTCCGTCCAAGATCTGATTTAGAGATCTGAAATCAGCACAGAGAAATAGGTTTGTGATTGAATAAATTGCTGAATAAATGGGATTTTGAAGGGTGTACGTCAAATAATGGCAGCTGACAATGTTGTTGGAGATGCTTCCTGGTGGTACAGAAGACGTAAAGTTCTTAAACTAATTTCAAATGTTCTTACAACTTATTTCACTTGATTCATGTTCAGTATGTATTTCAATTACCTTATTTTCTAGACTGATAAACGAGAACTAAAGATTAAATGAATAATTTGCAAAATTAAATTCAGTTCTAATTGGTTTCTATCAAGCATGGCACCTCTCATACAAAGGTAAAAATGACCCAATGACAAGAATAAAGTTATCTTGTGATGCTTTCCCATCCAATTAAACCTTAACTGTTTCAAGAATTAATTGCATTACAGGAAAAGTTAGCTTTTCATTTTCCAGTGCCCAGGTGTCAGCTGTTTTTCTTATCTGGGTTATATTCATACATTTGACTATTGCTTGATGCTCTTATCACACTGAGAATGCATTTACTGGGAAAGGATAATAGAGAATTCATTACTTTAATGCTTCTCAAGTTGTTAAATGAAAAATCGTAATAGTTATGGCTTACTTTGTGGCTAGTGGTGACCTTTTATCTATACACTTAACCTTCAGCCATTTTTCAGATAGTTGAAGTCAATGAGAATTCTGAATATAAGAGCAGCAGGGACCATGCCCTTACATTTAGAAAGAAACCCATGACTGTTGTGCACACTGCAGCGGGAGTGAAGGATTCCTGGAGCCTATCACTTATCCTAAATCACCACAATATTTTTTTCACTGCAAAAGAAACAAAACATTGAGCTCAGAATAAACTTGTGTGTATTCCTGTCTACTTTATGTTTATTTTCAATAGATAATTAATTAGTTATGATATTGGGGGGAAAAAAAAAAAAAAAGCAGCAATAAGGCCCAAGTGAGCCAAGAAGTAGCCACAGGAAGTACACTTTGAATTCATAAGGACTGAAGATCACATCAGGAGCCCTGTTCATCCAGTTAAATACCTATGTGACTAATCCAAATAAAATTACACAGCTCTCATATTCATGGGCAAGTACTAGCTGCAGACAGCTTGCAAATAACCTAAAGATCAAGAACCACTGGTAAAGCAATTTGGCAAACAATTACAAATAATACGTACATTTAGAGAATTCCAAGGGCTTTAGAAAATGTACAAAGAGAAAATGTAGGCTAAGTTTATCAGATAAATTGTTAGAGCCAAGAAAATAATCTATCACAATTAGTTCCACCAGAGCACCTCTCAGTCATTAGAAATAAATAACTTTCCCATAAACATCCACCCAGTAGATTTCTGAATATTGTACTGATTAAAATGTACATTTTGCATTTTATGTCATCGGAGAGTTGTTCCACTTATTTATTCCTGTGGTAAATCATGAGGAAGACACGGCACTGAAGTGGAACGCGGTGAGTAATTACACAGCGGTGCAGAAAGACACAGCCTGTTGCAGAGAGGGGAAGGCGTGCTGGGAGATGGGCTGCTTGCCTGTCTCCGGGGTCTGCCACACACCTATTGCTGCTACGTGGGTATGGACCTAGCAAGGCACACATGCCCTGCTGAAAGAAAGATCCATTGTGCTGACTGCGACAGAGGAATCAAACATCAGCCCGGCACAGAACTGTCGCTTTTATTAAGGGGAAGTTGCTATTGATCTGTTAATTGCAGCTCACATCACTGTGCGTGATTGGTTTCCTTCCGCTGCATTGTAAACAAGGAAAGGACACAATTGCTTCTCTCAGGCTGGATGAAATGAAATTGAGCTATCAAGATGGATTTCTGATTAGGATTTTTTTTTTTCCTCCTAGTGAGAATTTCTACTTGAACACGGAGCAGATTTTTCTTTTATGTCAAATTAAATTTGAAGTATCTGGGCACACGCAGTGTCAGATTTTGCAGTCCTTCAGAAATCACTCGGTGGCTGCTGGTGTTCAATACGACAGAGATCTGAGTGTGTGTGTCACCAGGAGTGAAGGCAGCGTCCTTGGTCTGCACTTGCCCTTACTGATGTCTTCACCGTCCCTCTAAATTTTCTTCAGAAGTTAAAGGTGAAGGAGGCAGGGCAGGTCTGATGGGAGCAAACCAGAGGGGACATTCAGAAAAGACAAGAAGGAAGGAAAAGAGGCCAGGAAGTAAGCTGAATTTCTGAGAGCTCATTGGAGTTTCATCTATTCCTTTTCAAGAGAGTATCAAGATAACCCAGAGTACGCAAACAATATTGTGCTTTCTTCCTAGGAAAAAACATTTTATTCTACACAACCAGAGCCACATCATGCAATGCAAAATAAAATGTCTTCCTTTTCTTTTGTTTTCTATAGAGCTTACAGAGCATTCATTAACTGCAGAAATAAAGAAAGAAATGCCCACCCCCAGAACTCCAAGGCACTCAGGGGAGCTGTAAGAAGGGAAGAGAACAGCAGAACATTTCACTTCTGATAATGTAAAATTCCTTTTCTTTTGGAGCCTGCTCTAGTAAAGCTGCTGGATCCCTCAGGGAAACAGACAAAAATGTCTCCTGTCCCCTTCTCCACACATCACATCTCTTGGTACCACTGGGTCCATAATAAATAATGTCAAAAAGTTCCCTTCCTCTTACACTCTGATGCCAGCTACAGGTTTCTGGCGTGCACTCATCAAAACTCATGACCACTGCCACGTGCACCAGACGTACCTCTGTCACACAGCAAGGATTCTCAGTCAGAAATGCCAGCTAAGACATTTGAATGAACAGTTGTCCTGAAAAACGTATTAACTCTCTTTTCCCCAACTTGAGCATAGGAGATAGGGTTATAGCCCAGCACTGCACGAGCTGAGGACAGGCCGGATCCCCTGCAACACCTTCTTGACGCGGGAGGTGAACACACGGCATGCCCTGGCATCAAACCCAGAACACAGACTGCTGCTGAATGATGCCACTGCCATGCTGCCACCCTCCTTGCTCAGATACCCTGCCACATGTACACAGATGGGCCTTTTCATACGCCAGCTTTTCTCCGTTATATTTAAGCTCAATAATGGCTGGTTTCCATCAGCTGAAAAACATGTGAAGGTTCACTCAATGATGGCTGTTTACTGGAAATGGAAAGTAAAGTTTTGTCCGTGAAGGAGTAAAGTTCAGAACTTAAGTCATTAGTGCTTTGCTCTTCCCATCAGCATTTTATTTATTGTTGCTGTTATGGAGAAATAGGTACAGCTAGAGCTTTGGGAAACCCATATGTCAGGCCATATCCTCCAGGCCTTCAGGCTAATCTTGACAGCTGCTGAGTCTTATGTTAGACAAGCCTGTCAGTCAGTACACCCTTATTTTTTTTTTCCCCAAAGGTGACCTACAAGGGAAAAGGGAGAAATGGTTTGTGCCCATATATTCCCATTCATCCTAACAGAAAAGAACCTGTGGGAACAATGCTGTATTTATTGCTACTAGTTCTCTGACAGTGCAGGAAGGTTTTATATCACCTGCAGTCAGGGAATGGAGGAGTCGTCAGGAGAGAGAGATGTGTAGAAAAATACAAGTAGGTTCAGGGATCTGTTGATTCACAGCCCTTTGCATTTTATGAAGTAAGACTGAGGAGTAATTCATTTGTGAAACAATGGCAGATAGATGCAAAACCGCCATGTCCCATAAGCAGAACCCTGGTGCTGCAGTTCAGTTGGTGGGCTTGGCTTGTTTCATTTTTAAAAATTCCCTGCCTCATCAAGATTTCTAAATACAACCCACGTAAGCAAGTGAATTAATTACAGTTTATAACCCGGGAAGTAAGATGAAACATTTTCTGATATAACACGGACAACTATTAGGGATGGGGAAATAAGGCTTTCTTTTCTATTTTGCAAAATTCCTCATAGATCTGGCATCAAGGGAGGGGACAAAGAACAGCACTGTTTGCCTGAGAGGAAGAGGCTACAGCATGGTTATTCCAACTCTGCTAAATGTTACTAGTGTATGCCCTGTGGTTATGATATTCTGTGGAAAAAAATAAATAAATACACTGATTTGAACCATATGATCTAAGCAATTTATATCTTAATGGCAGAGGATCCAATTACCTCAAGCCTAGATATTCCACACCTGAGAGTTTTCTCAGATCATATCATATCATAGAGCACTGAAAAAGTTCTGTAAGTACTGATGAAGATGCAAATTTTTTTAAGGAGATTGCTGATTAGAATAATGCATCTGCAGACCTGTGAACACTACCACTGATTCTCTGGCAGACTACCTGCCTTGGGAGAAGGCACAAGTACTACCCATTTCTGAGAGGAGCCAAGTAGCAAAGGCTGGGCCAATAAAGCTAGAGGTATCTCTGATGGTGGAAGAAACGCAGAGACACAGGAGAAATCTGAAAGCAGAAAATTGGACTGCAATAGTTAGGATGCACTGGAACATGAAAAGAGTTGTCTGTCCTCCTGCAGCACTGAAGAAAACATCCAGAAATGCTGTACGGAAGGAGGCAAAGACCACAGCTGCCCCTGACAAGCCATCTCCATACCAGGCAGCCAACACAAAGCACCTGACTGGCAGCTCATACCTTGCCCTTCTAGGTGCTGCCAGGACCTCATACCTGCTCCTCAGACACTGCTGGCAGCTGCTGACAAAAGGCCACTTTCCCCAGTCCCCAGCACAGCCTGGGCTGGATTCAGCTAAGGGACATCCTGGTCCCCAGCCACTGCTTTATACAGCCACAGCTCGGTAATCACTGCAGTGAAGCAATCAGAAGTGATAGCAAAGGGAAACATATTTTGAATACGGTAGCTGAGAATGGGCAGATGCCTGGCTGGCTTATAAACATTTTTAAATGATGTCTGACTGGGTTTCTTACTCTCAGGATAGCATTCTGTTCTCAGTTTAGACTAAAGAGATTTCACAGGCTTGGAATGATAGGACAAAGTGTCATTTGTTTTCTTACAGACAGAGCTGTTTCCTACTCAGCCTTTGCCTCGGAGGTACAGTCGTGGAAAGACAGAGAATTCGAGCATTTCTGCAGCTGCAGATTGACAACGTTGAAACATAGTGTTGGCCCTTTCAAATGCCATCTGTCTAATGAGAGCAAGGTCTTCTCTTCCTCGTGCAAATACTCAGTGTATTTTGTTGTGTAAGAGATGAAAAATATAGAAATATGCAGGACTTAATTCAGGGAGAATGAGAAGACAGGAAGATATTGTAAGATGGAAAGTCAGGCTTCCATCTCCCATTTACTAAAATAAGAGTAAGGGAACAAGCAAGTGAGGATGAAGTAAGATGAAGTTCAATGCTAATAAAAATACATATTTCTCCCCACCACCAATACAGTTAACCTTTCAAGTCAGTAAGTCATCAAGACCAAGCACTTAACTTTAATAAAAAGATCAGATAAACGTGGCACAGTTTTCAACTCCATGTAAGGTGACACAGAGGGACACACAGTGGTGGCATGCACCTCCTGATTTAGAGATGCCAGGCTCCATAGCTACATAGAATGAGCAGAGCTAAGTTTAGCCAACAGTGCACTCTGTCTTCATGGCTGCCACAAAGTGCTTCAGGCCAGGAAGAAACTTTTGCTACAGCAACCTGCTCGGTGAGCACATGCTAGGAAGTCCTGCAGGCTGTTCTACCTGCACTCAGCATTTCTACAGCAAGTAGACGCAATGAGAAATGTGGATGTATTTGAGAAATGTGGAAGGTGTCACTGTTGTACCTTCCAGCAGGATGTGGTGATGACCACTTTCAAAAATAATTTATGTAGGAAAATGACTCATCTTTCTGAGTATGGCAATCCCTATACACCTACAAAAAACAAGACTTTAAACTGAAAGCCATAACCTCTGTAAGCCGCATGGTCTCCCCTTTTGTGTGCTCTTTTTATATATATATAAAAATACATATTTTTATCCACTCTCTCACAAAAATCGGTTCCAAACCAATTCTCCAAATACAAACATCATCCTCAGGACTGAAGGATTTAGCTTCAAACTACAAGATACAAGGTGTAGCTACAAAATCTTCAAGTAATTAAAAAATGCATTAAAAACAAAACGGCCACAAAAACATCCCATTGAGTTGAGACACAAAGAATTTCATCCTACTTAAATTCTTCACATTTATTTCATTGTAGCATTGTGCCAAGTCCTTTTAATGATATGTAGAAATAACTTCTGTCCTTGAAATGTGTCTCAAGAAGAACTTAAATAGATCAATTATTTCAATGATTCATCTCAGAGATTTTTTTTCTGTAAGACTAAACTCATTTCTGTTATGATATCAGATGATAAAACAAGATCTTCTGTCCTAGTGTAAATTAGGCCAAGTGGAAAAACTCTGGAATTATTTTTTATGCTCTTAGATTTTTCTGTTCTGTGTTACATATCTCCTGAAACTAGACTTTGTTATCGAGGGAAAAGACTCACTGTTAAATCGAATACGATCTATATTATCTATACTTCTAACATCCTTTTATCATCCTTTTGAGGGGAAGATGCAGTTCTCCAAAGTTTAGGAAGAATAGCCACCTCAAATGCCCACATTGGTGTGGGCTTCTGGAGCAAGAGGTGACAGATGGCAGTAGGACTCGCTACTTGCTACTTTACAAGGACAAAGCTGAGTGCCTCTCCATACAACCCTTTATTTTCTTTGTACTTTTCAATCTCTTTTCTCTCCTTTCTGTAACCAATTCAACAGGTGACACATAAGGCCTCAGTGAACGGAACCAATGCAGAAGTTTTGTCGAGTTGTTTTCTACCATGCTCACCCATTTCATTTGTCTTTCAAGGTCCATGAGTTTAATGGAACTCATCTCAGATCACTGTTGCTTTAATTTTTCCTCATAAAGAACTGGAACAAGGCACTGGCCCCTTATCTGATACTAAGGCACTGGTGGAAGAGGACAAATGATTTGTGCTCAGACTTCCCATTCCCAACGTAATAAATCGGACTCTGCTTGCTGATGATTCAGCGCAAAAAACACTGTTACACTAAATCGTGCAGCCTCGAGACAGACAAATCACACTGAGCATAATCTGAAGTCAATGAAATGATTTCAGTACTGGGTCAGTCTACTGGCCACACACAGAGCTGAGCGTGATGAACAGCCCTCACCTTCTACAGTGGCATTCTATTGCAGGAAATTAGCAAAATAGTTTGACTGTTTTTCCAGTCTAATTACTAAGATTGAGTTTACTTTTGTAGAGAAGCACCTAAAAATACCCGTAGGTAGGTAATGTTCAGTTACATATATCATGCAAAGATGCAGAACTGAGCAAAACAGCAGCAACATTTCAGTAGGAGATGAGAAAGAAAATGTCTCACTATTAATTTATCCTGATAAAGAGTGGCTTTGGTTTTTAAGTACAGCATAACATATCTGCTGCCTAATTACAGCAGGCAATGCATAAACAGGATTTCCAAAACCAAGCATTACATTCAATGCACTTTTCTGCAGTTTAAAAGAGCAGCTTCACTTCTATCAGATGCTCTTTGTTTTTACGACAAATACAACTGATGCCCTGAAGATATTGGACAGCATTACAGCAGATTACAGAAATACACTCAGCACTGAAAGCTTACCTTAGAAAAAAAAGACAAAAGAACGACTGAATTTAGAATAAAATAAAATGGAGGCTAAAACAGAATTTTTCAAAACATCCCTAGTTCCGTAGCTGCTTTAAATCAGACAATAATTATGATATAATTAAGTATCTGAATACAACAAAATTACATACAGGTGTGAAAATTGGCATATTGCAGCGTCAGAATGTCTCACAGGTACTATTAATCCTCCCAACACCTCTGCGTTGTTGCTTCAACCACAACAAAAGCAAGCATCTTATGCTCACTGAACCTCCTGCATGGCTGAACAGGTGAAATACCTCATTACCTTAATCACTCTAAGATCCATGTTGTATGAAACAGCAAGGCATTACTGTGATTCCAGGTGCAGGAACAGGGAAAAAGAGGTGTCACTGAAGAAAACCAAGTTTATCTGATTTACAGCCTCAATAATGTCTGAACTATGCTCCACCATCTATGTTGACTATTCTCTTAGGCAACTGCAATAACAGCAGCCAGAAATAGGCCATTAAATCATAGATAAGCAGAGGAACCTAGTATTCTCTAAGCTGGGTTACAGATCCCATAGCCAGGTTACTGTGAGCGCTGCTTTCAGCTGCTACTTTTGAGAATGAGTTCACATGGGAAAACTCATCTCCTAGTGAGGAATTGTGCTCAGTAGTGCCTTCATGTTAGACTATGCTTCAGTTTTCTTATATCTTCAACAACAGAAGAATGCTGCCACTTCTATCCGCATGGTAAACAGCATACCGTAATATCTTCCATTTCCTTTGTGTTTTATATCTTACTGCCATTAGATAACAAACTTTCCTGGGAAGGGCAGACATCTTTCCAAGGCTTGTGAATGGGCTGCTCTCACACTGCCGTATCTCTGTCCACACCAATCCTGCTTCACAGCATCTCACCAGGCAGAAAGCAAGTTCAGGTGATCACGTTTTGCCCTACCTAGGCTAACAATCCACTCCAGTGGCATGGCTTAAACCTAACGCGTTCTCCTAGTACAGCTGTCATTTGACTCAGCCACTGTTGCACTTTGCAGTATTTCTATGGGCCAGAAACAGAGCCAGAGAACAGGGGTGCCAGAACATCATCTGGCCTCACAAAATCTGGCTGTAGTTTTCAGCTTCCAGCTTTTGAGTACACAAATATTTCACAGCTGAGAGTCAACAGAACGCACTGAATTGTGCCTCTTTATTCCATTCTGCACCGAACTTTATCTGCGCATTTTCCTTTTAAGTGATTAGTTACTGCCACACACAGCAGGTAGGCTGAAATCCTTTTTCATCCCTGCTTAGCGTCTCCCTACAAGGCTTACTTCCAAAATGATCGAAGACAAGGGTTCAGAAACAACAGACGCTGGCAGCCTGCCAGTCACACGCACCCACACGGATGCAAAGTTAAAAATATATCAATTCCTGCCTCATGCGAGTGGGGAGTGGTGGGGGGGGGGGGTAGGATAGAGAGAGCCGATAGAATGGACTGAGAGGGAGAAGCGTACATTCACAAAGGGCAGTACATGTGTATGTGTCAAGCAAAAGGCCACGAGAAAGAAGGGGAGTTTCTGGCACTGCTGTGTTATGGAGAGGGTGTCTCTGTCAAAATCATTGTTTGCAGGGACTACGTACGCTTAGAGACCTGTACCTGGAGTGGGATGCTCAGCCCTCCTCCCCTTCCTCTGTTAAAGCCATGCGACATACTGCCAGTGAACACCAGAAACACAATGTAAATATAGGTGAATCCTGGTTTTAGCTGATCTAGGGTTAGATTTGACCAAGCATCAATGTGACATTTGTTTTCTGTTGTCCCTGCTTCCCAGCTGGGCTTACATGAGCCCTTTTCTGCCTCTTTTTCACTGTAGTTGAGCTGAATCTTGAAGGTTGTGCTTTCCTCCTACAGAATCCAATATCATCAATATCATACTGCGAGGAAAAGATCTCCCCTGTCATTTTCTTAAGCCACATCTTGTTTTGAGTCTCTTTTTGAGAGACTTTTATTACAAACAAAGCAAGCTGCCATTTTTAACAGTTTGAAGTCATTCAATGTCAAGGTTTTAAACCATTCTAAAAGCAGCATTTTAAACTGTGTACCGAAATCATTAACAAGGATAGGCTATGGAAATCAGCTGCATGATGAGCACTGTCAAACCAATGGTGCTTTCCTCAGTGTACCCAGTAGGAGTGAACCTTCTGCAGCAAGTTACTGGGATTTGCTAATGCCAGGACCCTGGTCAGCGAAGCAAATGGAATGCTCTGGGAGTAACAACCGTACAAACAGCCAAAGAAAATGTGGGTTGTACATTGTTTCTATAATAAAAAAGTCAATGTACATTGTTTTTATAATAAAATAATAATAATAATGTACATTGTTTTTATAATAAAAAAGTCAAGTCCTGAAAAGTTTGAGGTTTTGAGGCAAGGAACTGTAAAGACTGGACAGGGCTGAGGTTAGCAGTAGGATACGTTTGTAATGCTAATAAACCAGTTTCTGATTTCTGGCATGAAGGGGGTAAATTACAAACTGACGAAGCTTCTCCAGAAATGTGATTTCTATTAACATTAAAGCAGCCATGGGCATATACTGAAGGGAGAAATTGGTCTCTAGAGTTTGCTATTTTAACCATCAGTCTAGTGCAATTGCTAGAAGAAAATAAATGATACAGCAATGGCAACTCTAAAGGCAAACAGAGGACAGGAGAAGGAAAATATTAAATAAGAACAGTCACTATGGAAACTGTTGGATTTTTAGTATTTTAACACCTGAATGACTCAGAAGTGGTAATAAGACAAGGAGCCTTTTGCTTTTAGAAGGGAAGTCAGTTAAATTTTGCCCAACCTGGGGCAATTCAAAGATCTTCTTAATAACAGCGCATGCAAAGGGATTTCACTGCTTCAGATCATTTTCAAGAGTGGGTTCCTCGCTAGGAAATGTCTCTATCATGCAAGTGCCTTGGTAAAAGGCCCAGCAGAAGTCTGGAGAATTTGATCAGGGAGGCAGTGTTTTCTCCAGGCTTTCACAGCAATTCTCCCCTAGCACAGCTGGGACTTGAGGAAGTTTTCTTGCTGCTGCTGCTAATACAATGCCCATGAGTACCAAGATTCCAGTCTCCAGGCTTTGCAACTATGCTTCATAACAACCGAATTAAGAATTAAAAAAAGAATTAAAAAAAGAATTAAAAAAGATTACATTTGAACTGCAGAAGAGAAGCAAAATCTGAAAATAAATCTAACATATTCCTAAATTAGGGAATTTAATTTTCTAGGTTAGTTTGTTCAAGTTACAGTTCCTATCTGTGTCTGATCTAAAGCCAGGTTCAGAGCCAGGGTAGCTCAGAGGGCATCTTCGTGCCTCAGTAAAAGACAGACATTGATGTACAAACGATTGAAATGTCTTTTTGTTCAGTGCTCGGTTAAAGAGCTAAACTGCATGGATATATTTAGGATTTGATACTGAAGATATACAATAAAGCACTACTTAAATGATTACCCAGAAAAAACATCTCTCAAATTTTCAGTCACATCCAAGTTAAATTCTTTCTAATGTTCTTTAAGGTGTTTACTCGCTCTTGAGGAGACTGAAAGGAAATATTATGCTCCTTCCTCTGTTTCTTTTCCCTTAATGCCTACATACAAGACACAAAGCAAATCTGGGCTGCTGCCTTGGTAGTCTTGCTACCAACTGCTACTGGATCGTGTAGAACATAAAGCAGATGGAGCACATTACCAACAACTCGTTCTGCCAGCCAGCCACTCAGCTGAAACCATCCATATCTACACTTACTGTAATACAGCCATATTTTTTTGGAAGAAAGTTAAACTGGGCAGCACCAAAGCCTATGAGACATTGTGTGGGAAAGCTGAGGTAAGAACACCAGAGATAACCTCACCAGCTTCCTCTTCTGAACACTGACATTCAAGGAAAGAGGCTCCACATGATGTTACAACAAGTCATGGCTAACAATAAGCAGAGGAATGGTTCAACTTCACTCGTGATGTGAATACTTTCAGGTCAACAGCCCTGATTTCTCTACGGTACCCATGGAATATTATGATGATGACTGAAACCAATTCATGCAAAAACAACAAAGAAGAAATAAACAAAAAACTGTACAGTGCAGCGTGATAAATCCAACCTCAAAAACTTTCTGAGAACTATATCACAAAGAGAAGCTTTATGGGGAGAGCAAGATGCACTGAGACAGGAACTATGAACGTAGGACAGCCAATACATCTGAGTTATACGTAGGCCCTCAAGAATGGGCTGTGCCATCCACAGTGAGTTAGCCACAGCATTAGGAAAAAGAAAAAAAAGCCCAAGTTCTCACACATTGGATCATAACATATTAGCAGAAGTTGAGGTCTGGTTTATAAGTTTACAAGAAACTCAGCACACTGTGTGTGGGAAACCACACACTTGTTGGAAGCCTGCCCCCCAGTAAACTATAGGCAGCAGCACAATGACCACAAAGCAGCATTAGCATCAAAGATAAAGGAGACTTCCAGCACCAAACTCACTTATGATTACGATCTAATGCAAATAATTTGGGTTCTTGTCTACTCTTGGTCATAAATATTTATTTTCAATAGATGGAATATAGTCACATTTCACTTAATGTGATACACAAAAACTCTACCAGTTGTTGCAACAGTCCCCAATTTTCCAAGACACACAGCAGTACTTGCTAACAACAGGAAGGCAGTTTCACACCCTCATGCTTTGATTAAACAGCAATCATGTTATTTTGCTGTTTTGCTCACCATGCATCCCACACATCTGTTATTTCAAAGAAAATTTATGTTTACACAAAGGCTCAAATAGGACTTGAAGAAGAAAGGGGGGGATGCATGCAAGATTTCTAATCTCATCATATTTTAATCTCTGGAAAAACAAAATTCCCTTTTCAGTTAAATAAATTTTGTTTAAAAGCACGTGCACAAACACAAAACCCAAACAGTATTTCAGCTTTTAAAAATGCATATAATGAACTCAAATCAGAGTAATTCTGGTATTTTAAAATTTGGCTAGTAATTACAAAAAAGATCAATCAGCAGCAAAACGAATGGGAAGGAAAATTAGCATCTTCAAATTGTTCATTAACCCAGACTAGTAACATATTTTTGTGCTTTTGGCTCTGGCCTTCATTTTCTTTTCTGCTCAGAACAAATTTTACAGATGTGCTGCGATCAACAAAATAGATCAGTTTTTGTAAAACCCTGACATGATTCAGATGCCAGCTTTCTTCCTTCAGGTTCTTTTAATCTGCTCTCCAGGTCCTTATTTATGCTCTCCCTCAGATATATGTAGCTCTTCACAGAAAGCAAAATTTCCTATCATGTCCTGCTTCGGTCACAAAATATTAAATTCTTTCCTTATCACAAACCATGTGTTAGCTTCACCATTCAAAGTGTTTATGAAAAAGTGCTGTGAATTCCTTGCTTTGTGCATCAGTCAAATTCCAAACCCACTGCATTTCTGTGGGTGTACGAGCAATTTAAATTTCAGCAATTTTCTGTTAGCATTACCTTTTATTTCCAAGTAGCGAGGAACTCAACTAAAAGTGATGATGGGAAAACTTCAAAGACTTCAGAGCTCGAGTTTGGCTTGGAGGTTGATTCATATCCTATTAAACACTGCCACGGAAGTAATGTTCTCCATCTCATCAGACCTGTTTTTCTGAAGCCTTTGATAGTGGCAGAAACACAAGACCTGCCACAGGGACCTTGCCCTTGTGGGTTGGCCGATGGGCTGTGAAAGCCACGGGTGCCTTCCCACTGCAGCACTGATGCTCAGCCAGCCTCCTGCCAGCACAGAGGGCAGTGGCTGCTCACTGCAGAGTGCTACAGAACACAGTGCTTCACAGTCCCGATTTTAAGACACCCTTCACCAAATGAGGAGAGAGTGAATGAGGGCCAAAGTACTGACTCACATGAAGATGTGTTTTCTTCTACCCACAGGGTGACTCTTACATTACCTGGATTGAGAGTGCTACGCCCCAGCAGGAGATTATTGTCATTCCCATCTTTCAATAGAGAATTAATGTTGTAATCAGGAAATTTACAGCCCTATTAAACACTGAAGGGACTGAAATAAGCTCCAGTTTCTGGTGTTGTGCGTGAGGATCTTATCTGCAAATACCCCTTGAAACAATCTGAAAAGGAGCCAGATACCTACATCTAGCCACTAATGAAAATAAAGTGACCAACTGAACTACTGGATAATGAAATTAAGTATTAAACTCAAATGAGAAAAGGACTATAGCATAAAATTAACAACTTTTGTGATGCCTCTGGTGAAGCATATCTTTTACTCAGATGCTATTTGAAGCAGTGACAGCAAACAATCTGGGATGGGTCCAATGCCTACAGCTAGCAGTATTCAAAAGGAATTTTTATTATTATTTTTTTTATTTTGTAGCTTAATTTTCAGCTTCAGTGCAGTATCACACCAGAGATTCCAGCTCAACAAATATGATTTCTGGAAGGGGCAGACATTTTTCACTCTCTTCTACTACATCACTGGCTGCAAAGAGGGAAGAACTGGAGCCACTGCAAACTGTATTCCAATAAGGCATTAGTTAGATATATTGGCTCACTTAATTCATATGAACCAGACCTTGGTTTCTTTCAAAGGAAAGAAATTAAAATAAATGAGCTGACTGACAGAGAAGGTGAACATGACAACAAATTTGCCCACTAGAAAAAAAATCATTGAGGTTACTCTTAACTATTACGAATGGAGCAACACTGAAACAGCCCACATAAATCCCCTCCAGCTGAACAGATCAGGACCGGGTGGCAGAGAATTTCTTCCAGGAAATGCTACAGCCCCATGGCTACAGAACTTCAGTGCAGAGGAAAAAAATCTTTTGAGAGTTTGGAGAAGATTAAAAAAAGGTTTCTCATGAATGGAGATTCCCACGCTGAGCACGAGCTGTGGCAGACAAGGGCTCCGTACAGCCCAGTCTGCCTGGCATGGCTCAGCCTTCTGAAGAATGGTGATTCCTTTTATGAATTATCAAGGAGGATTCTCTGAACCAAAAATTGAAACAGAGAGAATCTGAAATAACTCTGCTCTTAAAATACCTTAGAGGAAGCTTTTAAACCGCTTCCCACAGCCACGTACACAAACTTCTGTGTTTAGGAAAAATGTGATGGAACATATTTTAGGGATAGAGTTATGGTTCTGAAGAAACTAGTCGTAAAAGGAGATAAGCAGAAGGAGCAAGACTCACCTTTCAGTGATTGACGGTGACTTTTAACAGCTTGAATCTTGACATAAGCACCTCAGCTAAATGCTCATCACTGGCAATGCTTCAAAGGAGCGACCTGTCATAACCAGACTAATGATCAGAATTGGAGAGTAAGGACGATAAAACTTGCCTTTTAGAGAAGTCCTATTTATTGACATACTCTTGATATATTATCAGCTAGAGGCTGAAAACACGAGGGAAATCTGAACGTCTCAGCTGAAGCAGAAACCTGAGTACACAAACAATAACCCAAAGGTTTCCACCAGGGTGCAGCACTCCGGGGATGTTTTTCCCGAGCTGACTTCCTGGGACTTCTTTCTGTTTTGCCACGAAGGAGAAAAAGTACTGTCTTGTATTTTGTGCGGGGGTTACCCTAAGTGGACATCTAGGATTAGATGCAGACCTAACAAAAAAAAAAAGAGTCAGCTGAAGTCAGTGCAAGCAGGAGCCCTTATGTTAGTTCTGCATTGCCTTATGGCAGAACATACTGGCAGAGGGGACTGGAATATGGTGGGATTTCATTCATTGACACAAACAACAGTTCTTCAGTGACCAAACTGTTATGCTTCACGTTGGTAGTGGACGATATGGTCATCCTGATTCTTTCATTTTACAAGCAAGCAGGCTTCCGTCTGCTTCCCAGGGCAGCAACTTTATAATCTGCTGCAGTTTATTCCTCTTGCTGTTTTATTTGATGCCATAATTATTTTCTCATTTCTAAATTCACTATTAATTTTAATTAAGCTCATCTATGCTCATTAGCTTAGCTAATCTATCTTCACTTTCAAGCATACACACACACCCCAATCTTCATTTTGATACAGTGTTGGTGTGAAAAGCCTTATGCAAAGAGGTAGAAAGAGCCACATATGCAACAAAGTTAAAGGGCTTATAACCGCAGCTAGCTGAGGGTTTTTTAATTAAGATTTTCCTGTTAAAAAAAAAAAAAGTCAATTAGTTGGGATCAAAACTTTTCAGAGACCTACATCCTGTGTAATAAAATGTTCATCAGAGGTTTTCTCTGGTGAAAAGTAGAGAATAATCACTAGCTAATAAAAATCAAACGCACAGGTCATATCTCATCTACAACAGGGGAGGTGCTGAGCATGCTGCGTTCGATTAGAAGAAAATTCAGAATCTATAGTTGCCAACCTTGTACATCCCTGGCTGTGAAACTACTCCAGTGCTCGTTTCCATCAGGCGCTCGAGATTCCCTTCTGTGCTAAGGCACAAATTCCAGATCTGATATTTTTTCATGCAGCTGAAGTCTTGTTCAAGTTACTGTCCCTTATGATTATTTTCCTAACTAGTTATATTTTTTAATGAAAGACTAAATGAAAGATTGGATAAAATGCAATAATATGAGTAATATGTAATAACAGGGTGTTTTTTTTTTCTATTTCCTGCTCACAGATTTTAAGTGACACCTCAAAATCTGAATGGAGTTCAATTCAATATCAATGTATTGTTCAATATCAAACCATAAAGTTTTGCAAGGAAGTTCTAACCTTGCCTGTGTCCCACATATAGAGCAGTATCCTTGTATAACTAATGCGATTAATAACAATTAACCAATTCAGAAGCTGCTGAATCAGAGAAAATTGTCCATGGGTTGCATCAGTTCTTTGTTTACTCTTTCACTTTGCTACTTCAGCTTCTCCCCTAAGTCACATCACTCATTTTATGCTAGTGCCAACCATCGGACTCTTCTATCTACAACAGTCTGCAGAAAAACAAATAATAGCCAACATAGACCTTGTTCACAGCATGTTGTCAGCCAGTGTCCTAACAGTTGCTAGTACCAGATGTTTCAGAAGATGATTAAAAAAACCCTATCGGAGGCAGATGTGAGACAGTCTGCTCTAACGCACACACAGAACTGTATCAGGTCCACAAAGTTCATCTATATCCTCAGAGATTTTAAGATTGAGGCGTATTCCAGTATTAGCACTTACTCATATGAAGCCTCACCAGTCATATTCTATTTTTTCACTTAGTTCCCCTCTCTCCCAGCTGTTTCTGATGTCCATACCAAATCAGAAACCCACTTCACCTACAAACATCTTTCCAGGCATTCAGAAGAATAAGTGTCAAAAAAATGCTGTTGATGACAACTCCATGTTTCACTTACTAAGGTCTTCATACACTCTGAGTGTAAAACAAATCTCTAGGAGTTGCAACAATTAGTTCTCAATATCACCTGTTCTCTTTGGGGAAGAGAAAATATGTGAATTGCATCTGAACACCCTGAAGATTGTAGAACTCATATTCACATATTCAATTTCACGATCATTTCCAGAGGATAATGAGACAAAACAGAACATACTTGTCTTTACAGCTCATTCTAAGACTCCTATACTTCCATCATAGGCTATTTTTCCTTTTTTTTTTCCCTTCCTTTTTTTCTCTCCTCTCCTTTTTCCTAGCACCATTTGGAAGAGGCCCAAGACTGCTTGAAGGTGAGTTCCAGGAAAAATATTTGGTTGAGAGATGGCTTAGATGTCTTTTGGTGATATAGAAAATGTCCTTGTATTCCTGCTTCCCTTGAATTATGTTACAGATGTTGATACAACAGTATCCCCAAGCTTTGAAATGATTACCCACTTACACAGACTCACAAACAGAAAAAAGGAAAAAGAAAAATATGGCGGTCAGCCTCCTCCAGCCCCAGCTCTGCTGTAGATTTACATTCACCTGCAGAGACCATCAGAACTGACCAGGAAGGATGGGGGTGAGCAGTGGGTGCATTACTGGGGGAAATGTCAGCATTTCAAACTAAAAGCAAATTCTGTTGTCATGACAACGTGATGTAAAGTGTTTTCTTAAAGAAAATGATTGCAATTTAATTGAAAAAGAAAAACTCAGTTAATAGAGCAATTTTGGATGATGCGTTTTATGAGGTTACGACACGGATTAAAATACAACATATTACCATAAACAGATTTCTAAAAACCTTAGGCAGTTGCTTCACAAAACTGACATTCTGTAAAAACCTCATTTATCATTAGAAATGAATTTTAAAAGTCAGACTATTTTTAAAACATTTCAAATTAATTTCACATATTTTCTATGAGTTATTCAGAAAACATTTGATGGCTTGCTCCCTCATTTACTCTGTAAGCTATTGATATAAAGTAGCTTGGTATTTTATGCAGCACAAAGCATCTGTTAAGTGCTCTAGAAACACAACTTGCTACTGGCCTCCAACCCCATAATTGCAGTGGTCAAAGGGTAGAGGAAGGCAATATCATTACCCCATTTCAAAGCAGGAGCAGAGACACAGGGCATGTGAAGCCAAAAGCTCAAAAATCACGTGTAAAGCTTCCAACAGCACTGGGAATTACATCAAAATTGCTGTAGTCCAGTTCTGTAATTTACAATTCCATCTCCATCTGAGAAAGGGGTGACTATTCTCCTTCAAGCACACTTATTTTTTTCATTGAGTTTTGTTATTAAAGCTTTTGTCATTTAGTCCTGCCTAAAAAAGAATTTTTATCACCACATGCAAGTGTGACCCATGCCTTGGGGCATGAACTGGAGCAGAACAGCAGTAACAGAATACTGAGGCAGCCCTTGCTCACTGGCCATTAAAATGAATAGATTACATCTCCCACGGTGGCAAAAGAGAATGCATGTTTATGCCAGTCTAAGTGACCTTGTGTTGCTTAGATGAAGCTGGAGAGTTCCTCCCTGCTCCCATACTTCCAACAGGAAAAAAAAAAAAAAAAAAAAAATTAAAGAAATAAAAAACCTTGAGAACAGCCTGTGCTTGCTTTCATTTCCCCCTTATCAATGCATTCTGCTTCAAACAAACAAACAAAAAAACCTAAAACATTTGGTTTAAAAGATAATGAATTAGAAAATTTAGACTTGAAGTTTTACTTGACAGCTTTCAAACAGGATGGATCTCCAGCAGTAAGCTGGGAAATGTGCCCCTAAAATGCTTGCTGCCTCTGCAGAAAAACATCTTGGCAACTGTAGATTCATCTTGCCTACAGCTGAGCACAGGAACCGTGTGCCCTGATGTCTGGCATTGCACTGATTTATTTACTTCTGGGAATCAGCACAGGACGGAGTCCCATGAGAGTGGACAAGAATGGGCAAAGGGAGTGAGCTAGGGGAAAGCCCAAAAGCTTCATGTTAGTGCTGTGCTCTTCCTGCATATTTATTTATTTTTAAACACACACACCAAAAAACAACAATTTGCACCCTTTTTGGAGAGAATTCACTAAAAGAGAACTCAGAGAGGAAGGAATGGCAGAGAGGGAATGGGAAAATTGGAGAGCATATCATGTTGGAAAGTGCAGAAAGCAGTTTGAGAGAGCTGCTGTGGGCCAGGACACACCAAACAGGGCCTGTTTGCAGTGACTTCTCAGTGGTTTTTGAGGGGGTTCAGCATCTTGTAGGATCAAATTCAGTATTTTTAATAAGCTGCAGCATCTAGATCTGAAAACCGCCTAGAAAAGGAGTGCTGAACCCAGTTCCATTTCAAATGAGGGACAAGAGCAATTTACTGGAAAGGCACATTCTGAGTAGATACTACAACTATTCTGATATAAAATATTACTTGTCTTGTTAAAAGCTTACAAGCTATTTGTCATCTCAATGCTCTGTTCCCTACAATATCAGGATCTGAAAAGCCGTGAACTTCCAGGCAATGAAAACACAGTTTGTGTTAAGAAATTATCTCATATACAGAAAGATGGCTTTGCAGCCTCTTCCTGAAGAAAGTGATCACGGTCTCCTGGTCTGCTGCAAAAAAATCATCTGGGAGTCAAATTACATGCGATGTAAAAAGAGGCATGTTGAGACTAACAAAGAGAAAGCCACCTTTCTCTGTGCAGAGAACTGCCTGCAAAGCACAGAGGAATCGCCCTCCAAGCTGGAGCTCTGAGAAGACAGAAAGAGCTCAGAAAATCTCCCTGAATGTGCAGCACAGAAATTTGAAGTGAAGCCATCTGTATGTCAGATGTGTCTTGTTCTGCATCTGTCAGGCTGGAAACTCCTGTGTGATCCCATCAATGAAAGGCTGGGACAGCACCGTGTGATTAGCTCTGACACTGCTAAGACTTCTCCAGTGGTTGCCAGCAGGAAGACTGCTGTGCTCCATGGGCTCTGCACCACAAATAAATTAAAAAATCACAGGTCACTTCTCAGTGTTCTGCTGATCCCATAAGATCTTAACTTACTTCCAAGTTTGTCCTCCAACTCTCTTCCTTAGTGGAAAGGGCAATGTTTCCTTTCCTCTACCCCTTGGTTATTTTATATTCTGAGGATTATAAACTGCACCATGTGGAAATGCTGCTGAGCCCATGTTTGTACAGCATTGAGCAGGAAGGGACTCTTGGGGACAGGTGGTGTCTCAAAGGGTCACTGTAATATAACAGTAATATAACAGTGAGGTGCATCTCCCCAGACACTACTGAGGCCCACAGAATGATTTTTAGGAAATCCCAGCAAGTTCTTAATCAATGATGCCCTCTCTGTGTCAGTTTAGAATCTTATCTGATCCCTATGATGTTTCAAAATGAAGTTTTAGTACTTCTTCCTCTTCTGAGTATTTCAGAGATATAATTCAGAGTCTATCAGTGTTTTTTGACCTAGAAACAGGACTGCAGAATAAGAACCTGTTTCTGCATCTGGTGTACACACTAATAATCCTCCACAAAAGAGCAGTTCAGCTCACTGAAATGATCCCCTTAGAATTACTGCAATGGTGGGGCTCTGCAGGTGGTCCTCCAGATCACACTGAACACAGCCTGGCTCTCAGATGCGAGCCTGAGGTTAGATTAAACCAGCAGTTGGAAAACGCATCTTGTAAATTCCGCCAATTTGATCAGTATTAGCTGAAAAATAACCCCGAGATATCATTTTAGAAAGGAAAATGGAAAGAAAACACGTTCACCATTCTATTTACTAGAGATTTGAACTTCTAAAAGCATTACTGTGAGATGAAGAAGGGAGAACACATAATAGACTCAAAATTATCATCTTATCTCCCCAGTCGCACCTGTGGCTTTGTTGACACAAGGGTACATTACAAGAGATTATCGGGGTTCGAGCTAACCTTCATATCTTTATAGCATCAAGTGGATGTTAAAATCAGCATCACAGGCACAGAAGATCCTATTTTGCACAGTTAACTGCAATAGTAACGTCTTTTCAACATGTGTCTCTGAAATACAGCTTGCAAGAAGGTAGGCTGCTTCTTGGAATAACAAGTGAAAAAAGCACAGGGACACTTTGCTAGAAAACAAGGAAGGAATTTGAGTTATGTCAGTGAGATCAGTAGGAAATCAGCAGTAAGCATGAATAAAAACTCTGGGATTTGACCCTAAATCAGCTTACAGTTTTCAACAAATTGAGCTTTTACAATCTGGTGGAAGCTCTAATTATGCTGTCATAAAAAAACTCAGCATTGTTGAAGCCTTATTTCTGACGGCTCCCAAAGAGGCATCTATAAAGGATTTCCTTTCTCTTTGTGTTCTGATAACAGACCGTATAAGGTGTCAGATTAGAGTGAGTAATGCTGGACGAGCTACCTTCATCACCCCTCTGACAAAGAAGCCAGTAAGCAATCAGATGGCTTCTATTAAGTCATATTAAGGGCAGAAGTCCCTTGCTGTGGCCCTTCATTCTGACAATGGTTCCACAGAAAAGGATGATTAAAGGATGTATTTCACAGAATGGCATAAAGGCTCTCAGCTCCAAGCATGAAACATGCCTTTAAACGCCTGAGTTCATACAATGACAACAACAGCATGTCTAAAAGCAATTGCCACAAACATTGCTTGGGACATTCTTCCATCTCACATACCAGAAACACACTGAGCTTCAGGAAGACAGCACCCAAAATTTCAGAAAGACAAGGAAAATTTGCCTCTAAGTTCACAGAGAACAAATGCTTTGAAGAAATAGCTCAGCTTTAGCAAGCTTCTGCCAAAGCAAGGGAACCGCCATCCAAAGCCCACCAGCGTTCTGGCAGCTCGCTGACTCCTTCTGGCACAACTGGCCTTCCTAGGAGCACTGCTGGGCCAGCCCTGTGCACACACTGGGCCTCCATCACAGCCCCGGGGACTGGCTCCCACACCAGCGGCTGCCCTAGGCCCTGCAGGCCTGGCCCAGATGTAAAATGGGGAACCCCTGGGCACCAGGGCCACTGGCTACTCTGCTTCAGTTATGAAAAAGATGGAAAAACACAGCAGTTCCATTTGCAGTTCGAACATTTCAAAGTGTTTGACTTTTCAGTGAATTGCAAATACTGACACGAACAAATCTGTTCAAAGGCTGCAGGTGTAACAAGGCAGGCCTGGTGTTCAAACTGCTGCGCCATCTTTAATGATGCTATTACCCACTGGCATCAAACATAGCACATTCAGAGTAACTCGGTGTACAGGTACAAAAACATGCAAGAAAGACATAATAATGCCTAATAATAATAATAATAATAATAATAACTCCCAATCAGTGTTGTTCAAACCCCCTGAAAGTTGCCACTACAGACATTATCTTCAGCATGGAAAGAGTTTACTTCCAACTCGCTTTGCATTGTGGAAAGCATTAATATTAAATAAAATATTTGCTTTTACAATTTTTGGATGTTGTTGTTTCTTAAGCAGAACATACATTTCTAGTCTGATCCACTCAAGAAATTTCTTTAAAAATTAGAATCAAAGAGACTTTTCTTTCAGAAGTGTTTTGATGAAATGATAGAAGAATTGTCTGCTGTGGGAAGGCCATCAGTATTCACTGCAAGTGAAAAGGTGTCAGCCAGGCTGACATACTGACAAAGCTCCATCTTCCACATGTATAGTTTTAATTCCCAAGCACAGATTGGTGATGTAAAACCATACAGTGCTATGGCTGAATTCTCACTCAAAACTGGTGCGACCTAAGTTGTGTCTTGCCCAACATCTTCAAACGCCAAACAAGAAGCATAGGAACTTATCAAGTTAAGGCTCCTTTGATTCACTCTTTCACCAGCACTGTTGTTACAGCAGGTCCTGGGTGCAGAGCACACCTCAGCATGGCAGGAGCAGAGCTGCTCTCCCTGAAGCTTAGAGTGCATTGCCAGAATTTAGTGAAGACAGTTTATATAAATAAGAACCACAAGTTGTCCATTCACTGTGTTAACATTTCCCATCTCTGTAAGAGTACTCACACTCAGTCTCACATACAGAGGATGATGAAAGCATGGCAAAGGCAGGGTGGGGAACACAGAAGGTAAAGATTTAAAGGGAAAGAAAAAACAAATGTTGCATTTTGCTGTTGACTAAGATAAGATATACCCCTTTTATCTGTCTGTACCAAAGACAAAATCACTGAGAGAAAGAATACTATGCAGAGTGCCAAGTAGCACATGCAGGATAAGCCTTGCACTGTAATTACATGCAGGAGAGAGCTGGAGGAGGAATAGCTTAACAAGAAGAGAAACAGAAAGAACAAGCAAGGAACACATTTTCAGGCTATGTTATATTATGAGAAAGGCGGTGTTTAATCACAAGACGAATCACAGAATGCCCTAACTCATTTCCAGCAATTCGCACTGCCTGCTCCCAGGCAGAGGACAAGCCCAGCTGCCCCAGCTGCATCCAGCTGGGATGTGCTTCCTCCAGTGTCGGTACATCCACCACATCACCTACCTTCCTCCCAAGTAACCAAGCAGCCATCCCGGCATGCCACGTGCATGCACTTATACCCAGCGATGTGCTCTCGAACAAAAACCCTGCTCATCTTTTAAGCGCTGCCATTTAACAGTGTGCCAACATACTTTATTTTTGGGAATAGCCTTTCACCTAACACAAGAAGATGCACGTACTCACTTGGTGCCTAGCTACTGTTTCAACAGCACTCTTAGCAACAAGCATCCTTTGCTGGGGAGGCAGAGAAGCGCTAGATGCTCACCATGCTGCTGGGCTCAGCAGGGTGCTGTGCAGCATCCCATAGCAGCACTGGCTCCACATTGGTCCCAGCTCTCCCCACTGCAGTGTCTCCCCCTGCCCTGGTACCAGCTGACACAGGGTTTTGCCCTTCTGTGACAGTTCTGTTCAAAATAAACATAAAACTCTCCATCATGTTTGACTCATTGTCAGTCATTTGTTTCATGTGACAAGACTGCTACTCCCAGGCAGTCTCATTATCTACAGCAGAGATCAATGCAATATTCTACTTACCTGTGATAAGCTACTTCTCCAGGCCACAGCAAAACCTATTTTATAAGGCATTTCTCTATGTTGTCTATATATCTAGCAAGTATAGACCTCTCATAAAATTAAAGTAACCTTTATACTTCAACAATAAATCTAATATCCAGCTGTATACACATAATCCCATCATAGAACTAGTACCATTTATGGATTGCTCCTTCAGGTATTTTTATATATCATTACTATAGTAGTGATAGCACACTTAACTGTGTCTTGTATCTGCCCAGCGTAAGATGCGTCTGTACCATCAGATCTAACGTGGTCCAATTTCCACATTCTTTATGGATAAAATCTTGTCAACCACACCTCTGCAAAAGTCCTGTCCTTTCTAGGAAGCATCCTTAGCTCCAGGTACAAGTCATGAAGCAAATCTCCACATCTTCAGGAAATTGTATGAGAAATAAAAACACTACTTATGAAAACACTGTACAGGAAAACAAATCCTTCTGTTTTGCTGAGTAGTGTCTCATACTAATATTTCACAGTTTTTAACATATATCCTTCAGCATTCAGTCAGAGGAGGTACTCAGAAGAGAAATTACAGAAGAAAAAACATAGTACTTTTTCCATTGGAATTTGTAACTTACTTTTATTATTATTATTATTGTATGAAATTAAAAAACAAATTAGAAAAGTTGAATAAACAGTAAATGTGCATTTCACAGAAAAATTACTATTTGCTGTTCAGGGAGGTAATGTTAAAAATAATGAAAGTATCACCTCTAATTGTTTATTTCACAGGGGAGTCGTCTTCCCTGCATGTGTTCAAGAAATGTGGAGGTGTGGCACTGAGGGACCTGGTTTGGTGAGCATGGTAGTGATGGGTTGGACTGGATGAGCTTAGAGGTCTTTTCCAACTTTAATGGTTCCATGATTTTGTTAAAAAGCTGCCATCAACTATAGGTGTGCATTGTCCCCAAACTTTTAGTTAGAACACTGTAAAATCATATTTCCTATTTTTCAACATTCCATTCCTTTTTTTCCTTCCTTCTTCTCTTTCCTTGCTTTCTATAGAAACCTCTCCACTTCAAATTTTAAATTCCTCATCTTTTGAGTGATAATCTCACTGGAAAGCTTTCCATGCACTTGCATAGGTAGGATCTGAGAATGCAGGGAACAGGTTTGTCCAAGACTCCAAACATGCTCCAGATTTAATCCTGGAGGGACTGGGCTGAGCCCCAGAAACACTGAAGCTCAACAGGAGAGCAAGCAAACGCCAGAAAGGCTGGGGTCACTGCAGGCTTAGTCCTGGTGTGAGAGATGCCCTGCTGCAGCACAGCCATGCCTACCAGCACAGCCATGCCTACCAGCACAGCCATGCCTACCAGCACAGCCCACTAGCCTCAGCATGGGGAACAGCCCCAAACTACACAAAGATGGGAACACACCAGGATTTCGCCACTGCTTCCTTATCCTTACAGCAAAGCAATGTAGAAAAAAAAGTTGGTTTTGTATGGTAATATGACTCCACCAGATTATCAGAGAGATTGGGGCCAGACCTCCTAAATGTCAGCTTTGTTCTACCACCCCCTACATATTTACAGAGTCACAGTTTAAAAAGAACTAATTAGTATGGTACAGAAAAGCACAAACCCAAAGATGATATTTGGTGCATTTCTGCACTGGAACCTGCAATTAATTACATTGTGTTGAAGTTCAGAGAGGTGTATTGCAAAAAGACCTGATTAACCCTCTCACTTGGGATTCTTTAGGGGTCACCAGTAATATTGCTGTTGTTATTTTGATGGACGTTTCGCTTTCTTTTAAGTGCATTGTAATTTTGCTCCAAGTTAAAAGGAACCACACGGAATGTTTTATTTAAAATGTTCAAAGAATTTTCTAATTCTTTCCCCTTCACAGCACAGCTCTTGTTCTGCAAACCTTTTTATAACATGGAAATTAAAAACAGTAAAGATATAGGAGCATTCATAATGCATCATTTAGGTGATATGTTTAATTAATGTGAACAAAGTCATCATTTTATTCCGGTTATCAAGATGGCCTAAGCGACGCAAGATTTCCATAAAGCATGAAATTGGTGCCATGGCCTACAGAGCTCTCTTACAAACTTACTTCAGATGCCTTATTGCACTGAAAATTACACTATATGCTTATTTTCATGTATATGTGCTGGCCTACACATATGCTTATTAGGAAAATGGAGTAATAGCTTATCAAAATGGTATGAACAAACTTCTCGAACAAATTATTTGGGCCAAAATGGCAAATTTTACTTTAAAAAGGAAAACAGCATTTCCAGGGTTCCTAATGTGAAGCAGGTACAGTTAAATCGAGCAATTTCCTATCTCGCCCCATCCCAATAACCTGCCCTGGTCTTCTGAAATATTCATGAAAGAATAATTATTGCCTTTTATGGTCAAAATAAAATGCTGTTAATGGCACGCTATATTACAGCAGTTGTTAATATTTTCCCCCAGCAATCATCCATTTATTTGACTTGCACTTGGCTCCAGCTTATTATTGCCCTCAGTGTAATCAGAGGGGCACACTGAGAGAGGAAAAAATGCTATTAGGATCAGTATTTATCATAAGGACGCTGATTTTTAGAATGAACGGAGGAATGCATTTTTGGCAGAAAACGTGCTATCTAACGTTAAGTCTGAACAGCCTGAGATCATGTTTATCCAAATCACCCTTGGGTATAAACCCACATTTATTAAACAGAGTTCCCAGGCAGCTGATGCTAATCCCGCACCGCCTCTCTCCACAGCTGGATTCCCAAGCAGTGGCCAGCAGGGAGGTATCCTTTGTAGAGATTATCCGCCAGCAGCAAAGCGATGTTTAACTCACAGCAAGACATTCAGATGTTTCGGCGCACTGACTGCAGCAGACACCAAGGAATGACAACTTCCCTCATCGCTTTGCCTCTCAACTGAGTCCTTTTTACTTCTAGCACTTCAGCAGAAACCCAGTCCTGACCTTCCTGGGAAATGTCACCCACCAATGCTTTCATCGGGTGCTTGGGGCCATTTGCTCAATTGTAGCAACAGGACCAAGACAAAAAGGAAAGCAAGGTAAACACAGGGTGATACTCTTTGCTTTAATTTTCTTTTTGTTTGAATGAAACCAAAACACTTCTCCTCCTCCCAAGAGAAAGTCCTAAAACCCTTGAGAGTTGCAGGGCTCTCTGTACTGCAGTCCACGGGTCTGGAAGCCTTTTGAAGATTCCCTTGCTTTGCGGGTGACAAAAATACTACATGAAGACTAACTCAATCTAGCTAAATTTTTAAAATTAATCGGTCTAAATATAGTCTTAGTGCAAATGGGTCTTTCACTAATAAATGAACAGGAAAATATAAACTTCATTTCTTTCCTGACAATAGTTTAACTGTAGTATTTGTGTATTAATTCCCTCCCCCCAAATAGTTTGCAGTTATACATGATTGTCAAAAAATCTTGTATTAGACAATTTATTGTAACACAAGAGATTAATATTTTCCTTTTGTCATTATTTTCAGTGTTTTCCTTCATTAGAAAAGAACACAATTCAGGGGGATCTTGAGCTTCTATGTTGAAACCAGAGACCATCCTCAGACCCCTCACCCATGTAAGGTGTAACCTAGAGCTGACATGGACTCATTATGGTTGCACGGACTGCCATGACTTCTTACATCCTCTGATACAATATCTGACTACAGTGGGGTCACTCTCAAAACATGCAGACGACTCCTTCTGCACAGGATAATTTTAAAGGAGAAAACGTGACCTGCTTAAGCAAGTGAGCTGTGTAGTAACATCGCCATTCTTTTTTTTTACTTCTCTTACAGAATGAACAGACAAAGCCTGTTTTCTTCAGAGTAGTCTCTGCAGCATGACTTTGCATATATATAAGTCTAAGAGCAATATATGGTCCTCACTCACAGGTGATTTCAGCAGGAGTTACTTCATCGTCATTGCCTGACAACTCAGTAAGACACAGCATGCAACAAAACCTATCAATTCTCAGTATTGTGCAGGTTCACTTCAGCATCCCTTCTTAATTTTTAACACAGGCAACCCTTGAACACAGCTATTTGCTATTACAGGTGAGGAAGCACAAGCATATGGTAAGTGGAGGCCCAGTGAGCTGGAACGTCCTGTTTCAGCTGATATTCTGCAGAATTGTTTGGCTGTGAGAGCTCAGCAATATATTTTGATAGGCTTGACTATGCAGCTATAGATCTAGTTTGCTTCCCACTCGGATATTGTTCATGCTTCAGTTATCATGCACAAAATTAGAGATAAGCAATATTAAGCACAGCACTCTGTACTGCAGTTCTGCCCAAGAGGGCTGATAACGGATCCCAGTCTCCTTATGGTTTTACAGGAAGCTGAGTGACTGCATGTCTGGGAAGCAGAAGTAGATAAGTATTCTGGGCTTTATGTTACTGCAGTGTCTGTCACACCCTCTTCACTGGGAGCTTTCAAAGTCTTGCTGGAAATGCTAAAATGGAAGACCTTTCTACTAGTGCTATTTTAGTGAGGAAGCCACCATGCTGAAATAACTAGTAAGGATATTTTAGCAGTTTGCAAAAAAATGCATGATTTTGAGAATTTGACCATTGATAGCAATTAGCATGTCTGTGACTAACTGCATTCTTACCTGACTCTTGCAGGATAAATAACATTTATGCATGGGCTTCAAAGCCCACTGGTCTCTTAATTTTATGGAGATTTGGTCCATTAAGAACAGTAAGAATCACATAGAGTTATCCCACCTTTTATTACCAACTCTTTAGAATACTGCTCAAGAGCCTACACCCTGGTGTTTCTGCCCTTCTCCCTTTCTCTCAGAAGGGGATTTTCCTAGTAAAGTCTTAATAAGATATCACCCATACTGTTAGAGAACACTTCTTGTAGGCTAGATGTTCTCTCCATATTTAATCCATGGGGTCTGACACTTTCTTTAAATGTCTGCAGGCTTTAGCTGTACCCAAACCACCCAATGTGTGTTGGTGCACCCTACGACCATTGTTGAACAAGCCCTTTGCCCATAAACAAGCTGCCCTTTTGCTCTTTCCATATAATGTAAAAGCACATTATTAAAACATGGAATCAATGCAGATTATCCAAAGAAGAATTGCAACAAAACATGGATCCCGCTGTACTTTAGGCAATACAAGTATATCAAGATCCACAAATATTCTAAAGCTTCAAGTATTTTTATTGTCACTGCTCAGTATATTATTCTCTATGTAGCTCCAGACATACTGAAACCAAAACTATTTTATTGGAACAGTTTGCTTTCAGCTCTAAAATTGTCTGGCTTTCCAAAGAAAAAGGGAGAGATGAGTCAAATGTACTTTCAAATAAGAAACTAAAATGAAGGAACCACAGAACCTCCACACTATTTATATCACCATGGCATAGATTTTTTATTTTTTATTTTTTTTAATAAGGAGGGTATATGATTAAGATTGCTAAGCTGAAAGAATCTTTATGTTACCTACAGCTCAGACTACAGCGTGATCTGAAAAATCATTTCTCACAATAACAAAGAAGCTCATTTTCCAAACCTCTTCTCAATGATAGCTTCAGATGGAGACATTTCTAATGGTTGCTTTATTTTAGAGCGCATCAGCCCAGTTGTAAATGAACACAGAACACCAATTACTTCTCTGTGCACTTCTATCCGTCCAGCAAATTACAAACTTGATTTCACTTGGGATATAGAAAAAGAGCCTCAGCAGATGCAAGTATGCTGACTTACCATAAATGAAGATCCAGTTCCTGCTAGGAAATGAAAACCATCTACATAACTCAAGTGTACTCTAAGTCTCATGAAAAGATTCTGAGTCATTTGACTGATAAACTACATTAATTTAGCCTGATTGTTCTATTTAATCTAACGACTGCCTGGAAATCTCAGGGTATTTTTTGTTTGGCACCAAGAGAACAGCGTACTCACAGGAATGTCAGCTGCCTTCGTGGTTGGTTGTCCTGTTTCAGAGCCTCAGAATCCCCCATCAGCTGCCCCACACAATCCTGAATTCCTGTAGAAGGAAAATCAGACACAAAAGTTACACATTTAAGTTACTTACTTCAACTTTCTCGTTCCTTCTAGTCATCCTGTTTAAGATAAGACAGTGTTCAAGAGGGCCTGTTTGTACAAAATGTAAGTAAGGAGCCAGTAGTCTATGCAAACATTGTTGAAAGGGTCAGTATTTTGCCCAATGTTTTCTTTATTCCGTGGTCACTTGATAAGCAAGCATCCTCTGGATTTTCATCTGGATTGACACTGGTACCCCAGCAAGAGAACTGCGTAGTCCTTTATCTGAAACCCATGCCAGAACTGTGAGAAATTCAACAGCACTGGGGATATGCAGTCTATCGCCTCTTAAAGGCCTCCAAGGTTTCTCAAAAAGATTTTAATGGGATCCAATGAGAACAGCTTTGATTCTCCCATGCTGTTTCAAAGATGCTGCAGCCAAACCACAGAGACCAAGAATTTGAAAAGTAGCAGACAAATCCAGGGGAGAAGTGGCATGTGCTACGACTCATAAGAAAGATTTATATTTCATATGACTGGCTGTATTTCAGAAGCTGTCATTTCCAGGAACGTCAGTTGGAGGTATTATTACTACTTATACAAAGCTCCAGATGCATTACAATGTTTTCACAGACATTAAAGCCAGCAGTGAAAACAAATGGAAAGAAAGGAAGTAGGAGGCAAAGGACAGTATCTTCATGTATAGAGTCAGGGTCTTGCTTAGACTTAATTTGAAGGTTTGGATTTACTTTTCCACATCAGCTCACAAGTTAATTAGTTTTGCTCATCAATTTCCATTCTTGAGAACAATATATTTATGCATGTTCTGGATGAGAGTCATGTTATCTTGAAGCAATTACTAACTTACAGCAAACTCGTTACACATAAATTCTGGAGCCCCATTATCCCAAATTCCCTTCTGCTGGTACTGCCTGTTGCCCAAAGCCTCTCAAGACACCCAAAAGTTTCCTTCTTCCCCAGAAAAACCATCATATCCATTATTGAAAATGTCACAGCAGAAATATTATGTTGTTTTGTTACTACACTGCTTAATGGCTTTCAAATATAACATTACAAACACATTATAAATATCAATCTTGAAGAGGCATTAAAAATTCAAAGAATACTAAATTACCACGTGTAGGTGATCTAGAGTGATTATAAATTAATGACCATGAAGAAAGTTGAAATTCAAAAGTTCTCAAAAGGTAATTTAAGAGTTTTATGCCAAACACTGCAATAATAGACGCATCTCTCGTGGCACCATCTTATCTCATTTTTACCAAGTACTGGTACATGGTTTTATTCAACTAAAATATCCAGAACATTTCAGAGATAATTACTCCACAGCAATCCTTGTCTTGTTTCTTTAATCACTCAACTATTTTGTAAGCTGTTACAATTCTAAAAAACACTCATTCCTCACTTTATACTGGACTTCCAAAAATGAGAAATCTGTTTCCTGGGCTGGAAGTCTTTGGCACAGCCTCCCTTGAAATATTCAACTTCTGCTTCTCTCAGCAGTTCCGTGTGCTGGGCTCTGCTGCAGTTTGCTCTTAGTCTTGAATGTGCCAGCTCCTTGTGAGGCAGTAATCCAGCAGTCCCAAAAAGGGACTGTCCTGATGATGACTATTAAGAAAGTTGCAACTGGAAGTTGTGTTTCGCGACCATTTCTTGGCAGGGGCACAGGCACCCACTGCGACCTCATCGCACCTCACCATGGATAAATCTGGTTTCTACTCACTCCTCCTTTTGTAACTGAGGTAAACAAGAAACAAAGCTTAAAGCAAGGGAGGAAAAAAAGACAATCTTTTAAATACTCTCTTCTTAACAGACTGATGCCAGAACGTAAAAGCAGCCTTGTGCAAATCTTATTTCTAACCGCAGTATTTTAGTTAAATAAAGTTATCTCAGCAAACCCTGCTTCAGCTTTAAAAACATAATCTCTTTTTTCTACAGTGTTAAAATACTTAATGCGGGGACAGATAATTGGTTTGCATGCTGACTAGTAAATTATGCTAAACTAACCAAATGAATCTTTTCTGGTACCATTCATTGGCCATCATGCCTTGTCATCCTGAAGCCTGTGTGCTGAAAACAGCAACCAAAGCATTACAGATCTCTACATCAATGACTCATTTGCTGTAAATACCTTTCCTGCGCACAGGGCACAAACCAACTGGGAGGAAGACAAGTAAAGGCAATCCAATCTGTCCTTTTTTTTTGACTCTGTATTAGTGGTTATGATCAATGGTGATTAGGAAGTAATAAATGGGACGCACTGTAGGTTCCTCTGCTCTGAAAGTAATGCCTGCTATTTATTTTTGTAGAAACAACTACAGCTGCAAAGAGCACAACAACAATGTTTGAAAGACCAAATTCTCAGCTACAAAACACTGCTTTTCTTCAGTCACCACCATGAGCTATGCATTTTTGACAGAGATGAACAACCAGCAGAGTCTACCACTGTTGCTGTCACCACTGCTGGAAGGCACCACTCAACCCTCACTGTGCTCACATCCACTGGTTGGTTTCCATCAACTTTCAGCAAATATTAATGAATGTCAGTGAGGTGCTGGTTTTTGGTTTTGTTTTTTATGGAGGAATTCAGTCCCACCCCTTTGCTCCATACGCACTCCCCTCTGCTGCCATACCTTACTGCGTACCACCAATAGCCAGCCCTGACATCATGGGCCAACAGAATAAAATAGGAGGCACTGCTTTCGGAGAAGCCCTCGTATATTTTTTATGAATGAATAAAAATCTGTTGTCATTAAATTAACACGCCCATTTCATTAGCCTCTGCTAATCATTACACCAAATGAAATTTCATAGTTCCAGAAACCTAAAATGTACTCTTCCAATTATATCAACATTCTTTGAGATATCTTTAATTGAAAGTAACTGGTAGAATATAATGCAGCATTTATCCCGGTGCCAGTGACACAAGGTGCATAGCATAAAATGTTTTAACAAATGTTTTATTTAAAGACAGTCTTGAAAAGTCTGTGGGAGTAATTGCCAGTTTGTCAGCTGAATCGCTTTGTCTTTTGGAAGAGCTTTTTGTCATTATATTAGATGATTTTCAGTGTCAGTGCAGGCCAATTTATGGGATAAATGCACCTCAGTGTCACTGCATTCTATTAATGAATATTAAAATATTATTTTGGAGCCTGTTTTAAAAAAGCTGCCATTATTCATATACTGGTGGTCATGTCATTAAATAGCATACACATTGCAAACCTTCATTTCAATGATAAAAAGAACCATGATCTCTTTTTCCAAATTCTCCCTTCTATCCCATATATAACAAAATGCAGTCTATTCAAATTAACTTCTTCATATGATAAAATATTTCCTACATAGTGTAGCAAAGTCTTAATCCTGCATGAGAATTTCTATTTAACTTAATGGGATTGTCTGATTGAAGCAGCAGGCGGAACTGGACCCTTTGTGCTCAGCATGCTCTATTTGCACAACAGATATTGCACTAGTACATTGTCAAAAAGCAAGTGATATGAACAAAATTTCTACTTATTGTATGTCAGTCCAGCTCCCTGGTATTTTTAAAATGCTTACATGCCATTGAAAGAGGGAGATACTCTGCTTACACTTAAGAAACTGACACATACTAATCCTCAAAAAGAGACGTAACACCATCCATTTTTGAACACAAGAATAAAATAATCTTAAGGATATTGTTAAAATTCTTTGCTCTGGCTGAGGAAGAATGTATAAGATTTACTGGATCAAATAATATACTATGACTTTATTCCTTATCAAACTATTTTAATCTGTATACATCTGGATTATTCATGTATCAGTCTGCAAGAAAAAAATGCGTGAGACTAACTTGCACAGATTTCTGTAGGAGATCTGTGTCTTGTATCTTCTGTAGGAGGAAAGCAGTTGGGAGATGAGCAAGAAATACATGAATCATCTTACAAATACTATCTATATATGACTTCTTCCTCATAGGAAATAAAAGTTACCTGACAACCAGTAGCGTGGGTTTCTGACAACTTTGCATAAAGTTTGTTTGAAGAACACTCATTTTTAAAACTGTAGAACACTTTTCTAAATATATTCTAAGTACTGATCTTGGGACTGGAACTCTTTGACATCTTTATCAATGACATAGATGATGGGATTGAATGCACTCTCAGCATGTTTGCAGATGACATCAAGCTGAGTTGTGCAGTTGAGACAACAGAAGAAAGGAATTAAATCCAAAGGGGCCTTGACAAACTCAAAAGGTGAGCCCATGTAAACCTAACAAGGTTCAACAACGTGAAGTGCAAGGTGCTGCACTTGGGTTGGGGCAATCCGAGATTTGTGTACAGACTGGGAGAAGACTGCATGGAGAACAGTCCTGCAGAGAAAGATGAAAACTTGACATGAGCCATCGGTGTGCACTCATGGCCTGGAAGGCCAACAATCTGGGGCCCCCAACGCAGAAAAGATGTGGAGCTTTTGGAAAGGGTCCAAAGGAGGGCTACAAGGATGCTCAAGAGTCTGAAGCACCTCTCCTACGAAGACAGGCTGATGGAGGTGGGCTTGTTCAGCCTGGAAAAGAGCAGGCTGTGAGAAGACCTAATTGCAAACTTCCCATGTTTAAAGGGAGATTATAAACAGGAGGGAAATCAACATTTACACAGATAGTGATAGAACAAGGTGAAATGGATTTAAACTAAAGGAGGGGAGATTTAGATTAGACATCAGAGGAAAGTTTTTCACAGAGAGGGTGCTGAGGTTCTGGAATAGGCTGCCCAGAGAGGTTGTGGATGCCTCATCCCTGGAAGTGTTCAAGGCTGGGTTGGATGGGGCTCTGGGCAGCCTGATCTAGCACTTTATCACCCTGCTCATGGCAGAGAGTTGGAACTAGATGATCTTCAAGGTCCCTTCCAATCCTAGTCTTTCTATGATTCTATGATCTGAACAGAATTCAAACGGGATAATTAAAAATGACAAAAAAAGCATTTAAAAAGTCTTTGAGGTGAGTAAAATCAGAACTATAGATGGAAACAATTAAATCTCCAGAAAGGTTTCCAACCATGGCTGACTTACAGTTTGATAAGTCAGCAGGAACAGCCTGGGTTCTACCAAGAGCACAGGTGATTTCATTTGATACCCCTCTTTCCTCCCCCCCCCGCCACCTTCCTGCTTTTAAGTCCCCACGATCTAATTTCAAGAAGTTCCTAAATTAATCCTTCTTTTCTCATATCTTTGAGTGGTGTCCAGTGAAGTGATGAATTAAACGCTTTTTTTCTCTCTTATTTTCAAATGAGTAGGGAAATACAAAGGCAGTTTTGGCAGAACCTTTGCTGAGACCCATAGGACTGTCCTCCACCTCAGTGCCAGAGGTGCTGCCTTCCTCCAGCCTTCTTGCAAGTCTTAGCAATGCCTGCAGGAGAAGGCAGTCAGTGTCAGCAAGAACCATAGTGAAGCTCTTCTGCTTGGGCTCTCAGCTTTGCAATGTGAGGTTCTGAAGACTATGTACCTCTTCCCATTTCATACATTATTATTCTTTGTGCTAGTTCTCTATCTTTAAAGGATCTAGCTTTTCTAGAATGGATTTCAGTTCTCACAAGTCACAATTATTTTCAGTATTACGTATTTTCTTAGCTGTATTTTTTTATCTTTGTTGCCTCAGGTTTATGCAGTCAAGATATAAAGAACAGATAGACATTACAGAAAGAGAAGAGAACAAGCAATCTGATTTTAGTGGCTAAATGAACCTCTAATTTACCTCTCGATGCTAACTGTGATGTTAGAGGCAACCTCTCCCATGCAGTTTATAATGGCTTCTGTGCAATGATTTTTAGATGTTTCCTATCAATGAATTAATTTCTCATGACTCAGCGCTTGCACTATACACATAAATATTGTTTCCATTTTATAGGGAAGTTGACTTTTCAAACAGAAATGAGACTCAACCTTGTTTACAAACATGCTGAGACCTTTTTCTATAGAGTATCAAGCTTTTCTGAAAACAGGACTGCCCATTTCAAAATATGTATCTATTTAAAGCAAAAGAAAGCCTGGCACGTTTTCCCTTCAGAACCCAGAATCTTCATACCTTTAGAAGAAGAGATATTCTTCATCAAATTTGATCAAGAGGTCTTGATCAAATACAGAAGCTAACGGGGTGCTCGGTTCTCTATTTTTCAGGAAGAAAAGCAAGAAGAGAAAAGTGAAAAAATCAAAGCAGCAGAGACCTTGGTTTCACTCACTTGGAATAGTTTGATGATGAAGTCATGGGGAAAAAAAGTTCAAAAGCATTACTCAACATATTTAAGATCCTTCTTATAACTACAAATTCAATAAATGCTTTTTAAAAATCCTCTTGAATCAGGTGCTGTATAGCCAAAGTTTCTGATCAGAAAATGTTTTTATCCTGCTCAAATCTTCACTTCTTCCTTGGGTTAGCAGAAGGAATACTAACAAGCTTTTTTAGCCATTCCTCTAAATTTCTGTTCATCAGCTCAGCTCTGGACTGGTGCTGACAACAGCAAAATCATTACATTTCTACCTTCTGTGGGTTCCTGTTGCAAATGTCAAATGAATATTGATTTTCTTTTTACAGCTGGGAAAGATTTAACAGACATGGGAATAGTAATTCACAATAAAGAGCAGATAAACTTGAAGTTGGGAAACAAAGAGTAAACATGTCATCACTGTTTGTGCAGCTGTAAATGGAAACTGAAAAAGAGCTGAACAGGTGAGTGATTCACAGAACTCTTACTTGGGTTAAAATCACCTGGGTGGCAGAATAACGTAGCTCCTTAAAATCTTTTTGGAGAGTTCTCAAATCTCCAAAATACTCTGAAGTGATTCGTGACAGGAGGAAGAGTGAATGAGAACTGGAAGTAGGTGACAGACCAGACAAATGCATTTGCTTTGACTGATTATCTCCATCCTAAAACAAACGAAATCACTAAAATAGACATTTAATTGAAGTTCTGTACATCTTTTTTTGTCTCATTCCTGTGTCAGACTGAAAATAAGGTAAAATACACACAGGACAGTTTTAAAGTCCCAGAAACGCCCATGATACATGTCTAATTATATCAGTATTTCAACTTTCATTAAAAGTTTTATTTCCATTTGATTGTTTAAAACTGCTTGAATCCTGGCACAATCTTATCTTAGTTTTGTACGTAAGTAAAGTCCCCAAGTAGTTTGCTCATTTTTCAAGAGAAATTAAAAAAACTCCTTCAAGAAATTCCATTTACAAGTCAACACTACTTTTGTGTTTTCCAATTAGTAGAGACAGCCGGTGAAATTAAAGACAACACATTTACAAGGGACTTTTTAAAACACAAGTCTGCAATTAACCTTCCCATCACACAATACTGGGAGAAGAGCATTTCATGATTCACGAAAGAATAATCATGTGGAATAGGAGGACAGCTGTCTGCAGTCTTGCTAACTAAGAGGAAAGTTAAGAGTTTTCTCCAAAGGCCTATCCATATGACTTTATATTCCAAAACGTCCCTTCTTCAGGCTGTTGTCTAGCCTTTTTTTCACATTCTTTTAAACACATACAATGTTACTTGACGAGAAACTTTACAATTGAAGCCATTATTATCGGATCACAAGAGAACCCACTCCTTCTCTAAGAAAGATTTCAAGTTAATCAAACAAGCCATTGGTAAGCAGGAAGGTGTTCAGGTGACTCATTTATCTTAAGTGTTGTCTAGCTAATCAAGACTCTTGGGGTAAATTTCTAACTCAACTTACTTTGCAGATCATTTTGAACAAGTGTAAAATTAGTACTGTCTGAGTCTCTTAACAGGTTTGCAAGGCTTTGTTCATTTAAGCACATAAAACATGTGCTGCAGTTTAACAGAAATCTACTCCACACTCCAAAAAGTATTGTAATTCTAAAAAAATACTAAATTCAACAAAAATTGACACTCTATTGAAATTTCCAATATATAGCAAGTCAACTGTGTCTGAAATTAAATGATGTTAAAATAAATCGTTTGAGTTGAACAATATTATACCCGGAACATAAAGAGGCAGAACAGATCAGATGAAAGAGACCTACATAAATCACCTAATCCAACTGCCTGAGCACTCCAGGGCTAACCAAAAGTTAAAGAACATTAATGAAGGCATAATCCAAATGCCTGTTGAACAGAGAGGCGTGGGCAGCAACAACCTCCCTAGGAAGCCTATGCAGATGTTTCCTGATGCCCAGTCTGAACCTTCCCTGATGAAACTTTGTGCCATTTCCACACATCCTGTCATCAGTTCCTAAGAAAGAAAGCCTGGCACCTCCCTCTTCTTCCCTTTCTTTACTGCAGAAAGAAAGGAGTTCACCTCCAAGCCTCCTTTTCTCCAGACCAGACAACCCGACCTTTTTCCTCACAGGATGTGCCTTCTACCCTATGCACCAGCTTTGTTGCCCTCCTCTGGGTGCTTTCAAGTATCCTAACATTCTTCTTATTCTGAGGTGGTCAAAACTGCACACAGTTCTCAAACTGAGGCCACACCTCTTTTGACTGGCTGGCTATGCTTATTCAATGCTCCCCCCATCTCTCAGTTGTAGAACTTCATGCTGTTGATTATGTTGTTGTCCAACTTTCCAACGTATCCAGATCCCTCTGCAGGGCCTCTCATCCCTCCAGAGAGTCAACAACACATCCCAGTTAAGTATCACCAATGAATTTGCTACAGATGTATTCAACTCCTACATCCAAATCACTGAAAAGAAAAGCCAACTCTAGAATATGAATATCAGGTCAAATTTCTTGAGTGGCTATGGGTGACGACGCTGCTGAGTCTCTAAGATGTTGCACTGAATAGTCTAAAAATCAAATTTCATGAACCAGTAACTAGAAGCATCACAAAATGTGTATGTTCTCTCAGTGAAAGACAACGACTAATCAAAGTGCAGAAAGATTTATGAAAACACTGCAGGCAGTAGAGCTACTCCATGTATCGGTCTCAACAGACTTCTTCATGCAGCTTCTTGGGGATGTGTTCTCTGTACCATCTGGTCCGGGCTCCAGTGAGGAACTAAACAAGAACTGCTTGGTCCTGAGACTTATCTAGCTCCTTCAGGGAGCACATAAGAAAAATTTGAAGGTTTATTTTGGAATTACAGGGAAAAAAAATGAAACAGGGGTGGGTGGCAGAATAAAGATAAATAGGCTTGAAAATACTGTAGTTTTACTGATTTAAATTGTTAATGATGTGACATCAACATCCTAGAACAAAATATGTGAAATGTCCCCTGATGTCATAAAGCAGAACTGACATTTAGTCACCTAAGCAGCCCTATTTCCAGTTACTGTGCAAGATCACTTCATATTCATATCTGTTGGATTTATAGGTATTGAGTCATCTAAATAAGGAAATTACATAATAAATTTTTATCACTTGTTATAAAGCCCTAGGCTGATGACTGAGCTGAACAAATAAAATAAGAAGTATCTAGGCAAAATTTCACTTAAAAAGGTCTCTATCTTCTGCAAATTAGTCTCCCAGTACTTGGCTCTTGCATACTTGCAAGAGTACTTGCAATGTATGTACTTGCATTTCACAAATACTTCAAGGTTCTATAACAGAAGACATGCTGCTATAACGAAAACCAATAGTGAAAACATGCAGGAACCTCATATAAAGCACACATGACTGAAGTCTCATCCAGCACTGGAACTGGCACATGGGCTTGCACTGCATCACTGCACCAATCAGCCACGGACTATGTGATCAGCCCTTCTGCACTGACACATCTCACATTTAAATATTGTTCACTTCTGGCTCTATGGCACGAGACCCATGTCAGCATAATCTGCTGTTGCTTTTAACAGACCAGCAGATCTCAACCTTTATATTGGTTTATTACTCATAAGCACAGCTTGCAGATGTATCAGAGCTAATACAGTTTCTTTTAAAATGGAGTGAACCCAGCTAAACAAACAGTGTTTGAGGTTTACAGTTTGTTTTGCTTTGCTCAGTGCATGGGAGATACAAAGAAGCAGGAAAAAGAAATGAAGCTCCCTCTTTATTCATCTCACTGATTTGTATAACGCAAGAAGATCAGCGCACAAAATGCTAAATTCAGCTTGTATATCACTGCTTGTATTGCATTCTGTTTTACTGCCTTTTCAGATGAAGAAGAGTACTGTGATTGGAATATTTGTAGCCAAAGTATTCTGAAGATGTCAATGGCCACAAAGGACTGCCCCATTACTGACTACAATAACTCTGAAGCCAAAGACCATCAACAACACCAACAGAGCCAGGGTGAGTTATACCAGATGATAATACCTGTCATAACAGCAACACTTTCTGAAGCATAGATATCAACCTATAAACACACTCTTCTTCCTACTTTTGGGAATAACATGAGTTTCACTGAATCTAGTTTTCTAAGGATGTGATGGTATGACCCAGTCCCAGTACTTTATCAGGCCACAGCTGTTTCCAAACAGCAGCAATCTGAGAGCAACCTGCAGTGCCAGGTGCAGAGCCAGCAAGTGGCTGGAAGGGAAGGAGAAATCTTTGTCTGCTCACTATTCCCTAAAGACTGGCAAATAATTCCAACCCAGATGCTCCTAACACAAATCTGTGATTTGGGTATTAGCTTTTGCAGTCCCATGAAACTGAAAAGTGTTCAATGTTCTCTGACAGTAGCAGTACCTGAACACACCTGAAATTAATTGCAATGTAGCTGGAAAAAATATATATATATATATATATATTTATAGTTTAAAAAAAAAAAGAAAAGGAAAGGAAAGAAAAGAAAAGAAAATGTAATTACTACTCATTTTAATGTAAAGAATCAACTTTTTCTACTTTCAGAAAGACTGTGTTACTGTAATTTCTGTATTATTGTAAATGATATTGGAAAGTCAGATGTGGCAATTTGAAGTGTAATCGTACAGAGCTATTGCAGATGTGAAGACAACTTTTCATTGTCACATTTTCTAGAAATCTACAAACACCATCAGCTTCATATCCTACCAGAATCCCAAGAAGCACTACATACCTTCTGCTGCCACCACAGAGAAAGCATCTCTTACTAAAAACAACGAAGTCTGGTTAAGGGAAAACAAAGCAAAATAAAAATATATGAATGAAACAGATCTTTCTTTCAACAGTTTCAGCTCAGTAGCTGATGTTCACAGAGCATTACTTCCCACTGGAGCGTCAAGAAATGAATATCCAAAGCATTGGGAATAGAAAGAAAAAAAATAAATCTACTATTATACAGGATGGCCTCCAAAATTCTATCAAAAACTGACCAATAGTCATTCAGGAACTGAGTATGAAAATCCCAAGTTATGTGATACTGAAGACAATAACTAACTCCATATATTCACAGATCTTTAGTATCACAAGAGAAAAAAGAATTCTGCCAACGTGGCAAAATTTAGTAAGTAAAATTTCTAGTCCATGAGAAGTTTCAAGATGCTAACCTTTGTGGTTATGGTGTGGTATCAGATGGAGTGGAACACGAGGAATGAAAACAGGTCAGAAGTACAAATCAGCAATGCTGCACCAAGACAGACACATTTCGGTGACAATGTTTAATTTTAAGCTGTTGATAAATCTGATTTCAAAATAGTAGGTTTGAAACTGAACTGTTCACTTGGTACGCATGCATTGAAGACATTAAAAAGGAAATAATCAACATTTGTTTGCTATTTTAACAATTTAGGTTTTGACAGAATGACAAATCTTCTCCAGGAATTTTCTCTTCAACACTGTTCACAGACCTCAGATCTCTACAGCATGTTACCACATCTCCAGAATTTATCTCTGTTTATTTATTCCTTAGGATCAGAAACAAAAAAAAGCCCAGAACATAGTATCATAGTTCTGCAAAGAACTATTTTCATGGGAAATTATCTCCAGTCATTAATGCTGTCCCTTCACCAAGACTTGATCTAAATCCAGAACTTCCTGTCCTTAGAGCAAGATACCCAAACAAAGTACATTAGCTTCCAAGTGCACATACAAGTCAGTATGCTCATTTAACTCACATATCTACCTATCATTTCATTAAACTTCTACCCAGACTACAATATATTGCGGCAGTGCCACTGCCTAGCCACGCACAAGTCCACCTAGTGCAAGTGAGAGCATACAATCAGCATGCACTGCAGATATAGTTTGATTAAAATATTTGGAGTAGTATTGAAATGTTATTCCCACTTGATTTTATTATTATTATTATTTTTTAATCATTTGGCCATAAAAGTCCCAGGACCTTGGATTCCAGTCACTTAGAGGAAACATGATCCGTGTGCCACTGCATTCTTACATGCGGATCTTCTGTAAATCACATTACCATCAGTAATATTTTATAAAAATCACATTAAAACATGGAAAATTGGCCACTGAAAAAACACACTGAAGGATCCAAAGGCTAACCTAATGAACAGTATACAAGTTCAGGCAGCAGAGCCCAAAGCCAAGGCCAAGATGATAGAACAGGAGTAAGGATACACATGACCTTAGAGGATATTTATTCCTCACCAAATTTCTTATAATACCATAAATCCATATGTTGTTGGTCAAACTCAAGACCAAGCTTGTCACTACCCCTTTGTTCAATGAATTCTTTAATTTAGATCTATGCTAAGCGTTGCTGCCAGCACAGAGGATATTAATGACGTAGTTCATGTGTGTGGAAAACAGAACTTAGGCAAAGAAGGAAGTTTTACTGTCTGTCTGTTTCTGGTTTATCACATTATCAAGCTGTTAAAGGTTGCCCTAAGCTGTGGATACTCCAATTCTAATTTAATTGGTAGAAGCACTATTGCTTCATTTCTTCAGCTCCTATTACTAATATGAGAAAATAGGAGAAAACAAGAAGGAAGGGGGGGGGGGGGGGGGGGGGACACAGCTTTGTAGGGGCCAACAAGAGGCTGAGAAGAGAATGAAAAAAAAGACATGGTGTTGGGAGAATATAAATGAATTTAGTAAAGGACAACATCAGCAGAGGACAAAAACAGCTACATCGAATGCTTGTAGCACGCCCTGGGGAGAAAGCAGCAACATGTTTTCTTTGAGGCAAGGTGAGTGCCAGAATGTCACCAGGCACGGTATTTCTAGTCACAGGTAAACAACATCTCTAGTGAGGCTCCTAGCCTCAGTGGTCAGGTTTAAGCTCTGACCTGGAGACAACACATGCTGTGAAAATCATATTTCTAGAGAAATGCTCAGATTTTTGAAGAAGGAATTCTAAACACTTTGTGTGAAGAAAGCAATAAATTGATGCCACAGTCACTTGAATTCTGTGAAAATCACTAAGCTAAGGGGACTGTAATCACTATAATTAAGTGAATGTTTAATTAACACATTTGGTGAATAGCAAGGCATGTTTGCAATTACAGCCTAAGGCGTAAGACAGCTCCACGATGGTGGCCATTACTCATTGCTGCATGGATGGCCAAAGGGTAGACAGCTAAAAGTCCACAGACAAGGCTTAGGTGAGCAACATTATTATTCACAGGTCAGCAACACCTCAGCAAGCTTGCTGGGGAGCAAGACCACAGTACAACATGTCTTATACAAAAATTAAACCAGAATGTTTTGGTAACCTTCCACAAGAGTTGAGCACTGTCCCTGCTACAGCCATACAGATGCTAATGCGGAGCAATGGGTTGTGGCCAGGTGAAAACTCAGTGGCCAAGAAATGGCCCACAAAATGGGATGTATGCATAACAGCACGAACACTGCCGACACAGCTCTCTACGTAACCTTTATTGCACTGATGAGGCACAGCGTGCTGCACTAATCTCTGTAGGAGTTAAAAGACTAATTACATCAATATGCTACATTAATATCACTTATGATGGAAGGAGACTAATAGATGAGAAGTAGCAATGCGCACTTCAAGGAATTAATTACTGGGAATTAGAATCTTATTTTCAATGTTGCAGCAATTTTTTTGTTGTTGTTGTTTTGAGATTTGGGTATTAATGATAGAAAGGCAAAGGCCTTTCTGTCCTTTGGAAAAAGGTAAAGCAAGCATATACATTCCCAGTCAGCTTGTAAATGTCATGACAAGGATGAAAGGAGCTGAAACAGAAAAAAATTAATTCTGGAATTCTGGTTGCAGAATTTTGTCCCGAAAATTGTATTATATATGAGTGAATGATTATAACACAACCCACTATTTTATTTCTCAGGAATTGACCATTCATGGAAGAGGTTATTATAAAGCTAAAAATGCTTCAGTAAGTTGCAAAATTATGATGAGGATTATTTTGGGAGTTCCTGAAAAAAAAAACAAAAAACACTTGAAAGACAACACAGTCATTGGCTACAGCCAACACAGATTCATGATTGGAAAGTCTTGTTTAACCAACTTAATTTTCTTTCATGACAAGGTTATCCACTTAGTTGACCAGTGAAAGCCAGCTGCTGTAACCTTTTTGGATGTCAGTAAGTCTTTCAATGTTCTTTCTCACAGTATCCTTCCGGACAAAATGTCCAGAACGCTGCTAAACAAAAACATAATGTGGTGGGTGCATGGAAGTGGAAATCACCTGAACTTAATTCTTCCACTTGGCCTTCCCCAGCCCAAGAATCTGACGTAATAAAAGAAAGGGAACTTCTGTAACATAAACTAAGAGAGGCAAGAAATTCAGAAGTCTCTGACTGGAAAATCAAATTCAGACTTTGATTTTACCTGAGTGGAGTTTCTGTCTTCTACATTTTATGCTACTGGAAAAATCCCTATGACTACCTTAAAGAAACCAACTGTGCATCATACATGTAAGTAGAAGTAAAGGAAAATAAATGAATATAGGGACATATTCCCAAAGTTCACCCGCCTGCTACTGAAGTCTTGTCTTACACTGATTCAGACTCATCCAGTGAGAGATTTCATAATTCTTACCACTCAGTACTACTTACTGCCTAGCAATGGGATAAAACCAAACACATTTAGGAAAGGTTACATTTAATATTTTGGTATATGCCCAACTAGTCAGAAATGATTAACTCATTTTCTCATGAATACTTGTCTGCTCTGAGCTCTATTTTAAACTTGTCTGCATTAGGATATATTTTTAGTTCTGTTTTATTTCTGTGGAGAGTAAGAAGCAGAACATTTTATCTCCTGTTCATAAAGGAGATATAAATCATCCTATTCTAAAAAGGTGGAGCAATTTTTGCTCTAGTTCTTTTGCAATCAATTTGATCTACCCTAAAAAAGAAGCCTCATCCTGCTCCTAAGCATTCAGTAATTTACCTGCAGTAAGAGAAATAAGGTTTCTTGCTACTCAAATTATTACTAAGCTGTTGAGAATAGGAGCACTAATAAAAAGAAGCAGGAGCTGCATTATGCTGAATAACCCAGAGCACAGCCATACTCACTGATGGCTAGCCTGCTATGCCAGCTCACACAGGGTCTGCTTCTGTTCAAGAGCTTTTGCGCTATTGCAAGCAACTAAATTGCACCAGGAAATAACTCAGGGGCTTCAAGATCTAACTCTCTGCTGAACTGGAAGCACAGTACTTTCAAAACTGAGTTAGTCAATGCTCTGACTTATTGCCATCACAAGAAAAAGCCCTCTCATGGCATCTTCTGGTGCCTACCTACAGTAAATTTTGGCGTTGCACTTAAGCATGCTATCAGCAACATAATCATTTTTTTTTCTACATAACAGACAGTAGAGTATCAAGATTTTGGAGTAGAATACATTTTAAAAGAAAAATAGACATTTGATAGGATTCACAATAAAAAAAATAAAATAAAAACTGGGGTAACCAGGCTCCCTTTATATAATTATAAAATCACTGTTGGTATGACTGATTTAATTTGAATAGTATTCCTTGGGGAAATATACTGTGCTATCAACTTGAAATGATTATGATTATTTGGCCTTCAGCAGTAGTGGGATAAAGTCAGCAGTAGAGCTGCATGGCAGTATGCCTGTAGCTACACCTAATGAAATGAAGCACATCTGTGGCTCTGACAGGAGGAAATACCAGGGAACGAGCTAATCTCACAGAACTCATTCCATGCCTGATGCCAGCAGAGTCTCCAAGCACCCACTTACATCCCAAGGTCCTTACTCAGCTTTTACTCAGCACAGAGGGAATTTTGATCACAGAGGGAAAACCAAAAGGGGCAGATGTTATGCTAGAACTATTAATATATATGGGGGGGGCTGGCTCATTGACTTGTTCAATTTGGCAGGAGATGCAGAGAGGGGTCCTCTCTGAGGAGCAGCTATAAGAGCATGAAGTGACCCTCAGTCATTTCTCCCTAAGGAGATGGCTGAAAATGAAAACCGGTATTTTTATGATAAGTTAAATGGAGTGGAACTTCATCAAGCTGACAATAAGTGCCTTATTTTAAGCTGCTCTCCTACGATCAGCAAGCTAATTTTATAACCTGCAATATTTGCATGGAAAACTAGCAGTGTCTTGCTAAGCAGGTGAACTTCCCCAGCTCACAGAGCTGGTTCTTGGAGAACTTCTGCTCCAGTCAACAAACCCTCTGTGGCAATTTAGAATATGGCTTTTTGAATTGCACAGACCGGTTAAACAATGGGGCTCTGCTTCTCTGGCCCAACAATCCAGCAAGCAGATGAAAAGCCAAACCTCTGTCTTTGTCACAGTTGCTGGCACTCAAACATTGGAGATCAAAGCAGGTGCTTGGAAGGAAAGAGAGCCAGTGCGTAGCCAGATGATGGTTTGAGACAAAGAGCAGCCCACTGGAGGATGTAAATGGGAGGAAAAAGCCTGATAGAAAGAGGGGAAAAAAAAATCTCTCAACATATGGTATGAAGAAAGAACACAGTTTGCCATCCTTCTCCTTGGAGACCAAGCTATAGTGATGGTTTGTTGTTTTTTTTTTACAATTCCTCTAGCCTTTCAGAGTCAAGAACCACCTGTCCAGAAAGTCTGAACAATCTCTGCCCTTACCTTTTTCAGTGGGAGCAAACTGGAGGGCAGCATGGCTTCCCTCTTGACTGCTCTTTATAAATGCTACTTCCTCAGTGAAAAAGGTAACAGCTTGTTTTTTGTGTAGCAGCAGAGCCCACTGTTCTGAATGCAATAAGCAGTTTGCCTTGCTTCTATAATAGGCAAAAGAGGTCTGTGCAAAAATAATCCCCTTTGTCACAGGATAAAGGTACATGTAGACTAAAAATGACTTAAGCTTTCCTGGGGACTTTATGATGGAACACAGAATGATGTATTCAACTCGTACTGGACCTGTGCAGCAGCCTGTTTCCCTGGAGCTCTTAGGAAACATCCAGGCCCAAAACATTAGTGGCTTATTGTTCAGCTTTTTCTGTTTCAGAAATCTGGTTCCCAGTTCCTCCTGGAAAGAGCTACTGCTAGCAGAACAAAATATAATTGGGATGGGAAGAGCAATCTGATTAAAATGAGAAATCTGTCTGAGTTGGGAACAAAACCCAAGAAATGAAGAAGAAAGGTGAAAATCTCAACATGTGTTTTTAAATCTCTATGATTTGTCTCTATTTCCCTGATTCGAAGGGTACTGAAACAAGAAAATCAGCTTTTGCAGTATTCTTCTGGCTGGAGAGAAGGCAAAAAGTAATATTAATCATAATTATTTTGCTAACTTGACAGACTCCCATAAATGTTTCTGAGAACACACAAAAACACCAGATAAAATATACCATCTGTCCTTCAGCAGAAGATGGTGCCAGCAAGATAAAAACAGCACCAGTTCAGGCAAAGGTGGGTGTGCAGCTCTCCTTGGCAAGGAAACTACTGCAGGGAAGACTCAAAAAAGAATGTTTTATTGGAAGTAATGAGAAGTATGAAGCAGCAAGTGCTTCTGCAAGTAGAAGGGAATCACAAAGAAAAGCTTTGAAGGCAGAAGTTGCTGAAGGATTAAGAAGAACAGGATTTTTACAGGTAACATTTTACCTATAGCTAATAAAAACAGACATATCATCAGATCCATCAGAGTAAAAACAACAGCACTAATGACTAAAGCAGCAGGTTTAGCTGTGGGCCTGGGGCTGCCCACTGTGCCCTCGCAGCTTAAGCTCCAGCTGAAGGGTATCTGCACCCTCAGTGCAACACTGATCCCTTTCTGTAGAATCAAGGCCACGATCATTGTTCTCATAAGGGTACAAAAGCCACTTTACAATACAGGCACAACAGCATGGTGTGACTTAGCCTACTACAGAACATCTTGAAACGTGGGGAAAAAAGCCCACAAAGCAACACACGTACTCAGAGAAACGCTGCTGATATATCTTCTTGAATAGTCAGATTAGCAGGCTTTTGCTATGGCTGTTTGCACAAAATCCACAAGCTTAAAAGGTATAAAATAAGCTAGTGGTTCTCTAAAACTGCCCTGTAGAATGTGGTGTATCCAGGGCAGACCTGCACACTGTACTTCTGCAATCCAGGATGACACCAGGCTGCACTCAGGTGAATTTGCTCACCTGATGTTGCTCTTTGCAATATGAATCAGGGCCTTTTGAGTATGTATCTTCCTGGCTACAGAGGCATTCTGGAGCATTTCTGTCAAAAAACAAACAAAACAAAACCTAGCTTCTCTTAAATCAGAATTTTTAATGGAATAATAAATTTACTTATTTTGCTGTAGCACCATTTCTTCTAGATTTTGTTTTCAGAAATGACTCTAAAGACTTTTTATTTTTAGTAAGTAACATTGCTACAGATGAAAAAGACATGCTTAACTTTATTATTATAAAATATTTTCAACTAAAATCTTAAGTACTTACATGCAAAAGCTCAAACACACTGCTAAAATATAAAATCCTTGTAAGAATCTCTGCCTTTCAGACCACGCTACAAACTCACGAAGAAAGAAATATAGGAGAACTGTAAAATTTCATGCCTGACACTTGCATGTTATCTTTGGGAATTCAGCCTGAATAGGATAGGCATAAAAGGAAAATAAAAGCTTGCAGAGCTCCAACGTGGCATTATATTTCAGAATTTCTTATGGAATGAAACAAACCAAGATTGATAAGATATATCTCCCAGATAGCGTTCGACACGTGTCCACGTAGACACAAGTTAATTATTTCAGATGTGGTCTTCTCTCCTGAGGGATGCAATTTGGAATAAAAATAAATTCAATAGTACATATATGCTGATCAGAAACACTCATATGCACAGCTAGATACAGACATAGCAACTTGAAAGGATAATTAAGATTTAGCATTTCTTTTTATAGAACAAAAGTGAAGCAGATTCATTGTCTTTAAATTCGAAGGCTGAAGTGAGCACGGGTGATATTAGTTGCTAGTGAAAGAAGATATAACTCATGATAACTCAGATGTGCTCTTTTTTAGCATAAAAGAATGTGTGAGATACATGAAAAATGAAATGATAAAATGAAAGGACAGAAGCTACAGTGTAGGAAGTGAAGAACAAAAAATATGTTCTAAGCCATTGGGACATGTATTTTTATTAAAGAAGTACATGGAAAGCACTAGAGAAAAAAATCCATAGAGACAAGACAAAATAACAGGAACGTTGGTCATATCAGACCAGTGAACTGCTTGCAATACAAATATGACCCATTTTGTCAATGAAAAACAAACCAATCTACCTTAACTTAGCAGTTGTGAAATAATGGAAGTCTGTAATACTTGGGAAAGCCCATGTTTTTTTACTGTTGCTAATTAAGGAATTTTAAATGAATGCACAGCTATTCTGAAAGAGCAACAGTCTGAATAAGAGCTGAAAAGAAATTCAATTCTCAGTATTTTTTAATCCTTTATTATTGTATTAATAATAATCAGATAAAGTTAAATGATTCAATGACTCAATTTACATTTCAAAACATAAAAACTGTAGAGCAGAGCATTTTTGATCTGATATTAGGATTAGCTCTTTGAAATATCCCTGGAGAAAACCTGAAGCATTTTCTTATTTCTGTTAGTATGCTACCTTTCTATTCAGCTTTCCATAGTATTGTCAAGAAGAGATCTGGAAAAGTATTTCAGGATATTTCAGAAGGGACAGATTAGGCATCTTTCTAATAATTGTGGTTTTGTTGTTTGCTTTGTAGATATTCATTTACAGAGCTGTAGAATGTCACTGAAAACTCCCTCCTGTAACTTGGTCACTGTATTTCAACTATGCTTGACCGCTTTGAGTTATTTTTTCAGGGATGCTACTAGGCTTGCACAAAGCGCTCAACACAATCGTGGCTCTTTGATGATCCATAGTTTTGGTTTCCTGCTCTTCAAATGAGTGGGCTTCCATAGATAAGAAGTTTAATTTGAGTTTGTCGTCCCTTTTTCACAAACTTGATAAAAAGTCAGTGATGGCAGGAGTTATTTCAAGTGCCACTGAGATACTCCCCTCTTTTTTTGTTATTTTTTTTTTAAAGGGAGATGCTAATTAGGAAGCTTTCGATATGAACTTACGTTTGGGGAAGGCAAGTTGTGCAGACCAACCTACCATTGAGTGTTTAATACTTGATGTCAGAAAAGAGTAGCCTTCAGGTTAGATGTAATTCCGAGAAAAGACATTCGATGTGGCTATAAAGCAATGCATCAACAGCAATTTTGCCATTTAGATGCAAAATGTAAAGAAGAGCACTGAAACTCTCCGAATATTCTTTGCTTTAGTGAGCTGACCTTCTGCATACTGGTGATACAGTTCATACATAGAAATTGAATCATCCAACACTGTTGGAATGAGGAAGGTTTTGCTGACTCTAAACTACACACACTGAAAAGAAACAGCAGTGGGAAATTTGTTCCAGTCTTTCATCTAACCACAAAGCAACTGTGCTTAACAACATTACAGTAAGGTGAATGCAAAAATAAGAGGCATTCTATAAAAGGGAAATTAAACAGAAAGCCAGAGATACAAGGGATAAAAAATATGCAAAATGTGGCCAAAGGGTTTTTTAAAATCTTCTTTTGGATGCATTATCTTGGTAGGGTAACATGATTTTTCACATTTCTTTTGTGGCTTTCCAGGCCAGCTACCATTTTACAGCAGGTGAGGTTCTATCCTCATAACACAGCACCATAAATACTGTTCCTTCCCATACCATGAGACTACACTGAAGGATAAATGAAAACAGACCTAGTTTCTCTTGCAGAATAAACATCAGGAAAATAAAAAAATACTTCCATACCGTTGTCAATATTTATTTTGGCCACTGACCAAGGGACATGGTGAGCTTAATATTGGCCATTTAAATTACAATTGTCATGTATCATCACGGCAATTAGCAGCAATATGCTCACCATGGAAACCTGAGCCAAAACTCACGTTTTCTGCTTTTCTTTTTTCTTTTTCTGTGTTCTGCTTTCTCCTCAATACCTTCCTTTACAAGAGAAGCTACGAGGCCACATTTAGCCAGGTTTGTCCTCTGCCATTCCAGCAAAGCAGACCCATTCATAAGCTTCCTCTGCATACGATTCATGTGTTGAAATTTTCATTGGTGTTTTTTAGCGTCTGCATATTCAGCTGCTACTGTGGATTCAGACTTTCCATGCCCACACTAAACAAGGGCACAGGCCATCTGTACACTGATCATGTCGTTCCTGACTTAAAATAATTCTCAAAATGATTCTTCCTCCCCACTGTCGTGGTTATTATTTACGACGATCTCCAGCCATAGATTTCTGAATCATTTTGTGTTTCTACTCTTAATATTTCAGACATTTTATTTGAGAAACAAAAAGACAAAATACAAATTTTAGATAGCTCAGCCCTGCAAAATGCTGGGCCACGCAGTGCAAACATAATTGTAAGACTTCCTCAGGTAGCAAATCAGCCTGCAGCTCCATTTACAGATATGGAACTTCAGCTAACAAAAGTGCAAATAGTCCATGACTAGAAGTGAAATCTCTTGAGTTCAAGCAGTTTGAGATGCTGAGCTGCTTGGAAAGAGGTTCACAAGCTTTATTTAGCTCCTATTAACAACGACAGTCATATCTGACGCTCTTTGAGTAACTCAAAAAGCACATTTATTACAGCAATATATTTTTCCTCCCTCTTGCCAAGAGGAACTATTTAAGTTATTACACAAGATACACTGCAGCTATATAGTTGGTTCCAGAAGAGGAAGGATAATTTTTTATGTGGTGACGTATTTATTGATATTTAATGTACAGCCTGTTTGCTTCTGAGCTGTGGGTTACACAGAAAAAAAAATCACTTAAGCAACAATTAAGGTAGCAATGGAAGAAAAGGTGAGACTTTCATAGGGAAAGCAAAAAATGTAACTGTGATAAAGTAGATCATGAAGATGTCTGGTGAAGAAATAAAGAAGTTTCCATCTTAAATGATCAGGACTACTCTTTGGAGTAGAGGGCCACCTCTCTCGGAGTTTCTATCAGCTGCTAGCAAATAGATATTCACAAACCAAACATATGGACATTTCTACAAGCAAGAGGAAGAGCAAAACAGTATATAAATAAAAAGTTTGCAAACTTGATAATCTGAAGGAAAAGGTATTTCACCTAGCTCTCAATGGCCCAAGGACAGGTTTTCTTCTTTGATGCACGGTACCTAGAAGCATGATGGCAAGTTGATGAAGGAAGCTGGCGGAACAGATGCAGGAGGGAAAAAATATATAGGTGGAAAACAGACAACATTAAGTACTGCAAATAAGAGTCATGGATTCAGCTCAGATGACAGAGGATTGAACAGGATATACAGCAGGGGCAAAGATAAATTATGTCATTCTGAATACATGTTTGGCACAGAACTGGATCACACATTTCTGGGTGGTTGGATGATCTCTTCACTATATTAACACATCATAAAGTCATACTTGACACAACATTTCTGTATTCGTACATGGAGGTAGAGAATAAAAGTTAAATTGAATTCTAATAATACAAAAGTTCAAAAAGATAAAGGTCTGCAAAATGAAGTCAGAATAATTAACATCGGTTGCCACATTACAGGAAAGACATCACAGAAATGCACTTGGTACAGCTGCAGGCAACCTGAACAGGAACTTCAGGATTTTACTGAACCAGAAAAACTAGAAAAACGGAGAAATCAATGCTCCCAATGGCACAGCAGGGATTTACACATTTAACTCCTATTAATGCTAATGGGATTTATGTCCATCACCATCTCATACATCAAGAGAAGAATTAACATCTAGGTCTATCTTGTTTAAAGAAGGAGGGGATTAGCTGTCCATTTCTGCCTCTCAGAACAAAACTCTCACATAAGCCTCAAAGCTTGGGAAATTATCAGCCATGCAGCAGCTATAGAGTATGGCAATTACTACTGTGGGAAGAGCCCATGGGAAATTTCAAATGGCAAATGTTGATTTGAGAGACCTGAAGTATCCATAAGAAGAATACACATTTCCATTGGCAACAGGAACAGGAGAATCCTCATTTCTAGGACAAGTGAGGCAGTAGCCATAACCACAGTGTACATTAGATATCTGCAGCCCACATGCTGTGGATGTCTCCGTGCACTCACACACAAACCCAGTCGGGCAAGAGAAGAGGGTATCCAGCAGGTCACTGCCAAGCAGGACTCAACAGCAGTGAAGTTATATGTATGCTGGTAACACACAGCAGTGGAGTTATACTTTCGCAGATGTTCAAAGCCTAATTAGCTCTCCCTTGGGCTGCTAGGCTAGCACAGAGGGGATTTAAAATTGCTTTGAATGTCCTCAGCGTGCAGAAAGTAGACTGCTCAAGGAAAAGGGTACTTGGGGTGGGTGAAGCAGGAACACCTACATCCCTTACAATTGCCTCGAGGAATGCTTAGCTAGAAGAGCTTTAAAACAACCTTTGCTTCACAGAAAAAGTGTGCATTCTGGTCAATGAACCAGCATCAGGTTTATTCTGCATAAAATGTGCACACTGTGGCTCTTCACATTAAAGCAGATGCACCATTAAATCAGCATATCACTCACTGCTCCTGATGCTTCCAGCTGCTCAGGGAAACAGGATTTTCTTGTCCCCTGAGAAAATGTTGCCTCCTTCACACAAATAACATATTAAAACACTATTTGACATTTTCTAGGAAATATTCTTTGCTTTTTAGAAAGGTTCAAGTCAGGACATCGTATCGCCCTGACACAGGGAGAAACGCTCAGCTCTCACTCAGGTATGGATCCTGGAAATGCTAAAATCTGCACTGTCACCCAAAACTTTGGCCCAGTGTCCAGCTCAGCTACTAAAGGAAATCAGACACGTGCTTCCAAACCTGCCAGTTGGAAAACGAGGTATTCCAGGCTGAAGTGTCTTACTTCACATGTCCCAAACTGCTTACCATTTGTGAATGAAGTAACACTACGTTTTACCCATTTTCTTAGGAAATACTATTTACACTGTCGTGGTTACAGATTAGTACAAATGTAGATAAATTCAAATAAATGTAAATACACTTTGTAGGAATTAAAAGACCCAAATATATGAAGACCCATTCACAGCCATTTCCTCTCTGTACCTGTGCCAAATCCTCTCTGCTCTTCATGCATCCTGGCACACGTACACTGGAATGAAGAGGATAATGCAAGATCTGCAAATGCAGAAATTCATATACTCCTGGACTAACGGTTTCAGTCTTGCTCTTAAATCTATTTGCAAACCTAAAATGGGCACTTACTGGAAAAAAAAAATATCCCAACAAAAACAAACAGCATAAAAGCAAACGAGACAAGATGCTGTTTACAGCTTGCAATTCTTTTATTTCCCTCAGGCTGTCTTTGATATTCATACAGAGCTCCTGCTCCATTTAAACATTCATGCACTAGCTGCAAACCGCCCCTCCATGTTTTCTGAGCCTTGTTAAGGAATATTAACGAGCGCTCTTTGTTGACATTAGTGCGTGATGTATTAAAGGCACTGATAATCATTTATTACAAGATATTAAAACATGCACATGAACTCTACAAACGTTTGAAATACAAATTTCAACTGAGAAATGGATTTCACAGAGTCTGTATTTTCAACAGCTTGAGCTAGGACTTGAGACTCCAAAGACCACTGAGCTATGAGCTGCTGAGGGTCTGGATGCCAGGTCTGTATCACACACTGCTTTTCAGTAACATGGCTGTGGGCAGGGAAAAGAAAGATCTGTACAATATTCTGGTATTTTAAGGTTCATAGGTCATCTTTAGCTAACACTGAAATCGGCGGAGTTCCTCCAGCTCTGATGTTAATGTAACACTGGGAACAACTCACACAGAGTGCATTAGTTCAGAGAAATGAATGCTAGCACAGACCTGGGCCACAGTGCTGCCCATCTATTTAAACTTTCCTAGAAGCAGCTTTTCTTCCAGAAAGCTTTTTTTTCTGGATCTCCGGAAATGCAAATCATTTCTGGAAAGCTGCAGAAATTATATAGAAATTATAAAAATACAGTCTAACTGTAACAGATGCAAACAACTGCAAGGAGTAGCATAACAGATTTGTTTGACACAGTACCCCACAATATAATTCACTCCACATTGGAAAAATGGATTTGATGGGTGGACTGTTCACTGGACAAAGAACTGACTGCAGGATTTAGTTCAGAGAGTGATGGTCAATGGCTCAGTGTCTGCATGGACACTGATGATGAGTGGTGTCCCCCTGGGGTCAGTGCTGGGTCCAATACCCTTTAATATCCTCATCAGTGACATTGACAATAGCATAGAGTGCACCCTCAGCAAGTCTGCTGAGGACACCAAGCTGTGGGGCATGGTTGACACACTACAGGGATAGGATGGCGTCCAGAGGGACACAGACAGGCTGAGCAGTGGGCCCAAGTGAACCTCATGAGGTTCAACATATCCAGATGCAAGATCTTGCACCTGGGTTGAGGCGACCTTCACTACCAATACAACACCAGTTCTCAGAATGAACAGTTCATGACTTAATGAAATTATGCGCTACGTTTTCCAAAGAATGCAAGCCTGAATCTACGAAAAATAAAAAATAAAAAGGAGGGGTGGATATGGAATAGAGCACATTGATCAGAGGGGTGAGCTAGATGATGATCCCCTCCTTCAGGAAATAAAATGATAAATCACTAAGTCAGTAGCTGCTAATCTGTGCCCATTTAGCACATTCTGTATGAGCACAGAAACTGTGAGTAGCATTAGCCAGCGGGAAAAACATTTCTAGGATGAGCATCAGAAAACACAGACACTTCATAGTTTCACATATGTGTTAGGATCCCATCTGGAATTGGTCTTCTTGCTTCAGAAGACCTTAAGATCTTTGTCTTTTTTCCCCCAGCCTTCCCCCACTCTAGTCTGCCTCGACACTCAGTAAAAAGGGCAGAAAGTCTGAAGCAGCATAGATGAGGACTATTGAGCCACCTGCCTCTCCATTCTCCTGGAGCCCATGACGAATGTTTCATTTGCTTGCAGTCTCTTTCCTTCTCTGAAGACACCACTGAAAAACTTATTTATTAATTCATTCATTTCATTTTGCCAGCAGATCCCCAAAAGAAGAACATTTATCTCTTTTGTCTTTTCTCTTTCTCAGCCAAACACGAAGAGTGCTAAGTGGTTGAATTTATACAAAGCCCTAAAACCATTGGGGCCCTTTTAAAACACAAAGCTTGGCTCAGGTGTTTTCTTCTTTGAATTGGGCTTATGCCCTAAGACATTTCTGGCTTTGAAAAAAAAAATCACTATTTTGGAAAATGCATAAAGGATTTTTAGTGCACACATTCTCACCTATTATTAAGCCAACATTTTTTATTGTATTATACCAAATGCATTTATTTAAGCTACACTTATTTCACAACTTTTCAATACTTATATATTTTGGTGATGTTATTTTGATCTTTTAAATAGTAACCTACTTAGCATTGATCTGGACATTTGAACACCAATTAACATTCACATATTTGGGTCCTTAATTTCTGCTAAACCAACTGCATTACTTGAGTTAATAGCTTTTCCTTCCTCCGATATACAGTTTAACATCCCTAAACATTTCTGTATCCATTACTAAATCTGAATTAAATGTTTATTGGAGTCATTTACTTTTTAGAATTCCCATGCATAGCTACAGTCTGTGAGTCACAAGGTAAGTTCTTAAGGTTTCTTATGGTTCAGTGACTTAATTATACATAAGGGTTTGAAAATGATTGAATAATAAAATCAGAAAAGTTTAGATACAACTTAATTTTACATATCACTACCAGAACAATTGGGTTGGAAACGTGCTGAAGATAAATTGTGTTGATGTTGCTGTCAGTGGAAAATGTCCACTACGCAATAGAAAATAGTTCTTATGAATTTCCCTTTTAAAAGTCAAGTTTGAATGCACAGAAAGTTCAAGGAAAAGGAGAGCCAATACTAGCAATTTCATAAAGTACAACTGTGAAAGCAGTATGATCAGCTTAGTTCAGCAAATACATTCTTGGAATTTCTCTCTGCTGGCTTTACACAGGGGTTCAAACCATTTTCCTGTAACTAGGCTATCTCCTTCACAGCCGGAGAAGATGAAGGGTTAAGAAAAGTAGCAACACAGTGCAAGATGGCTGACATTTTAGCTTTGTCATTACGTACACTACCTTACAGAGATGCATAGGGATCACAGCAGCATATGGAAAAGAACAAACACTTCTCACGTTATATGGACAAACTGCACTCAAGATACTCAAGTACCTCACATTCATTTTTTACCACACGTGGTACCAATTGTTACCAGGAGAATCATCATTACCACTAGTTTGAACCTCACCCTACTAAACATGAATGTTCCTGAGTTTCTGGACTACAAGAACCTCTAATTCCTCAGTGCTTAGTATAGCAACCATATGTAGAGCGCTCCAAAAGTAATGCCTCCTATTTATTTCCATGGAAACGACGACAGATTCAAAGATTACAATAACACTATTTGATAGAGCAAATTCACAGCTATAAATTGCTGAAGACAATCACCACCACTAGCTCTACGCTGTCACCAGCGATGAACAGGAGCCTGCATGCCACACTTGTAAAAATCTACATCAGTGGAGGTGCTCCACTGCTGCTGTCACCACTGCTGAAATGCACCACCAGCCCTCGCTCTGCTCACATCCACTGCTTGGTCTCCATCAGTGTTCAGCAAGTATTGATGAATGTCAGCAGGTGTTTTATTTCCACATGGAAGAATTCAGTTCAACCCCTGCGCTCCGTATGCAGTTCCATGCCAGGCACCATTCTGCCACACTGCAACACAACACAACATTGATGTGAAGGCTCAGCCTCTGCTGCCATAACATCTGCCTCTGAAGTTGTGGCCCAACATCATAAAATGGGAGATGCTGCTTTTGGAGCAGTTCTTGCAGTTTGCAGACAACAGTGCATATTATTTCATTTCTAACATCTCTTCCTGTGCACTGTGCTATTTAATGTGACAGTTCCTGGGATGATTGACAGGAGCCACCAATATGAACAGGGTGCACTACAGAGAACATGCCAGCAGAAGAATGTCATTTTACTAAGCCATAATTTTGAAGGTTAACCTCCAATTTAAAAAAATAAAAAATAAAAAAAGAAAAAAGCAGCAAAGTATTCCAATAACAAAGCTGTTAGTGTAGGTTATATTGTGGACGAGGTGCTGTGTTCTACATTAAGTAATTGCTCATAATCGACAGCAGTGTTCAGATACATACTGATAACTTATTTTCTGTATCTCCATGCTCAACATTTCCAAAACATCTTAATAGTTTAATATCATCCCAGGTGAATTTTCAAGGTTTTAAACTCTGCAATGCTTTTTTCCCTGATGAAATATAGGGTAAAGGTACTGAAACACTTTTCAGTCCACAGCACTTTAGTACCTAGGCCATAGCACTGCTTTCAGGTTTTGCAGTGTAAGTTGGGCAGCAGAGAGTGAGTGAGTGCTGCACGTGCTGCTGGCTGTAAGCACAGAAAGCCTGGCCAGCACACACTCCACAAGTTTAACACAGTTCCTACCCTCATAAAAGGGCACGGAGCTTGGCACTGCCGCAAGGTGTGCTGTGCAGAAACCATGTTCATACAGAGTGCAAGGAAGACTCTGAGATAGGTTAGCCCCACAAACACTCAGCCTCAGCACGCTGCAGGATTGCTAGCTCCTCACCTCTTGCATCTCTCCAAGCTGATGGAGGGACCTGTCCTATTAATTTGATTTCTTCCTTCAGGTGACCACCTACTCTCTATTTCATTGCAAAAGGATGAATCACATTTGTGTAGGTCAAAGGAAAGCAGAGCGTTAATTACAGCCTGTTGTTTTCAGCACAGTGTTCATTTGGAAGTAACTCAGTCTATTAAATTAACGCAGAGTTCAAAAAGTAATAAATTTAAAAAGCAGCTCTGGTTGTTTTGTTGAAGACTGCATTGGACTGCCCACCTGAAATAATTGCAGAAAGAGGCTTTGACTTCTAAATTTAGACTTTGGCTTGAATTTAGCCCAGAATACTGCTTTAGTGCTTGCAAGATCAGTAAAGGAACATCACAAAGCTCTGCCCTGCAGAGCATAGAGCCGGGAAACAAGGCAGCAGGAACACTTTTTTTCTGGTGGGTGAAGATCTTCTGGAAATCTCCTCCGGATTTATCATGCTGTTGTGGAGAAAACTATTCTCAAAACTTGCTGTATGGGGTTAATCATACTGCTGAATCGACTGCAGGAGGATGTCAGAGGTAAAACTGAAAGGAAAGCCAGATCGTTTCCTTTCAGTTTCAGAAAAGGCCTGGATAAAAGCTTTAAGTGAGATCTGAAAGGGGAGACTTTCCCAGAGCCACTCAGACGTTTCCTGCAATACAGCCTCGAAGCCACTGCCTGAAGAACACAGGGCTGGCAGCCTTGAGATGAAGCAAAAAAAAAAAGTTATTCTTCAAAAGGAATGGCATTTCGAGATTGGGAAGCTGATGAATGACATTTACAGATGATGGCTTTGTTCCTAAACGTTCTCACTGTTTCAGAGCAGGCTCTGCACACCTGCTCTCAAACAACTCTGTGCCATCACATAACACTTCCAAAACCAAACTGGATGTCGGAAATAGCTCTGTTTAAAAACAAAGCTCTTGACTCCTATTGTACTGCTAAGAAACATGCAAGTATAGCCGATTACAAGGACACTTCCATGGAAACATCCAGAAACCACTAGAGAATTATCTACAATTATTCAGATAGTTGATTGTAAAGGAAAATTAAACAAATGCATTTCAAGATTCATCCCAAAATGAGTTTGTATGATTAAAAGGCTTCTGTGAACACCACCAGTAAATTAGCTTCCCTTAGCTGAAAACAATTAAGAACTTGATTGAAAATGATGAATTTTCCTATGTGGTCACTGACGACTAAACCCTTTCCTAATTTTCTAAATGTTTTCTGCTATTACAGATGAAAAATGTGAATAAGGCACCCCCCAGCTTATGGAACATCTACAGAAGTTTCAAAGGCAAAGAAAACACTAAGATCACATAGCATAAGCTTTGACACCGTGAAAGAGTTTGCAAAATGACGGTACTGTAACTCTTGGGAGACACTGCTCTGTTTTCAAATTAATAAAAAATGAGGAAGAATATTTGCTCCATTTCATAGCTTAATGCGCTATTGAGCAAAGTGAGCAAAGATAAGTCATCTCTTCGTCTGATGTGATGTGTTAGGAAATTTTCCAATCTTCTCTCTTCAAGCATCAGAAGAGCTTACGAATTGACAGGAGAAAAGCTTCAGCCAATCTTGAACGCATAGGAACATGCCTCAGGACATCCACGAGAATTTTCTATGTGAATATTTCAATCCACTCAAAGTTGCTTTTGTAGTTTAAGCATATTTAACAAGTTGCAATTTTTCAAGATTGTGAAGAACGGCAGAAGGCAGATGATTGAAAATGCTTATCCCCTAATGGCTGAACAGTGACTGCACGTGTTTCCAGCACACAAAAACTACACTGAGACTTCTCCACAGTGGCTTCTTTTAACTGCAGAAGTCTGATATTTTGCAAGAAGGTTTTTTCTTTGGTCGCTCCTTTTGTTTTTTGTTTTCTTTTTAAAGCAAAATCTTTGTTGGAATAAGGATTCAAACATTGTTTGTCTGGCCAGAGATGTAGAGGTTTGGTGGTAGTGGCTTTTTGTTTGGCTGCTTGTTGTTTTTGTTCTAAATTTTATCCAAAAATACATCATAGCAGAACAGAATAAAATACAAAGCATTTCATTCACGTCAGTTCTTACATATCTGATTTCAGCAGCTGAAGTTAGTGTAATTTCATTCAGGTATTTTCCATGAGGAGGTGCAAACACACCAAACACAAAGTTGGCCTTTCAAGAAATTAAGTATTATTTGAAGGGTTTGAAATGTAGTAATACTAGATATGGTCAGTTATAGAAGAAACCCATTTGAATGGGTGAGTTTACTGCAGACTTTTTGCTCTAGAAATCAGCCTGGTGCTCTTCCTTAAACTCCAGCTCCTTGATTTCAGAAGTTGGCAAAGTCCTGCCTTAGCTTCAGAAGTAGAAGAGCATGTCCCTCAGATCTCCTCATTTTACAAAAGCCAGGTAAATACAGAGACTGCTGGAGCAGAGCTCCACATTAAACACTCTCTGTACTTAAGAGTGAAGCATTTAAATTGATAGATTAAAATAGCTGATCCTAAAACCAATGCTGTACATTTCAGAATAATGTACACTGGGAAATAAGTTAAAATCTTAAAGGAAATTGTTCTAAAAATCACCTTATGACATGTCTGGTTTTGTATTGGTTTTGTTCTGTGTTTTTTGTAAAACAGGCCTACAGTCTTTCCCATAAACCCATATTACTACACAAACACGTGTTCTAGAGAAATTGCTCTTGTGAGTTTGGGATTTGACATGGGCAACAAGAGTCATGAAGGATGATGAAGAATAGACCCCACCACTCAGGCAGATGTCAGTCCAGCTGCAGCCATGGGTGATAAACCTGCAGCATTCAAAATAACTTAGCAGAGCTAGGGATGTCTACACAGAAGTACAACTCAGCAGGCTACGCAGGGTGGGCAACAAAGACAAGCAGAGCAGAAAGAAGGCAGAGGGAATGTAGCATCGATAATACAAACAAAAGCAACAGACAGTAGGTTCAAGTACTGGATAGCTGTGTTATAGAAAAGATGTCTTGTTGAAAATAATCAGTGCTCTCATTGAACAGAGACCAAAAAAAAAAAAAAAAGAAGAAAAAGAAAAGAAAACCCACAGAAAAATTGTGTTGGTTTAGACTGGCAACAGGATGCAATACAGAAGGTGTTATCTGAAATTAGAGATACTCCAAGTTCTGCAAAGTTTGCTCTGTCTGCACTCCTGGTGTTTGGGCTGTAGTCACCCTCTCTGCATGACCAGATACCCGCCTTTACATAGAAACACAGCAGCTCTTACTACAGCAAAGCACAGAATGCATGCCTTCTTTTGCCACCCTGAAATATACAAGAGATTTAATGCAGTTACCAACACTTAAAGAAAACGATGACAAACCGTTCCTGTTTTGATGAAGTACATTAGGTCATTAGGTGCTTAGAATCAGATGGAGAACGTGAACGAGAGAAAAGAACAAGCTGCTGAAATGCTAAGCTTAGCTGACTCAGACAGGTTCCCTAGTAACAAAAGCAGTTAACACTCATAAAAATGATGCAGCCTCCACAATATGGATTATTTCCCATTATTTAAAAAGGAAAAGAAATACTTAAAAAATAAGGATTTTTTTTTTTTTAAAGAAACGTTTGTCAAGAAATACTAAGAAGCATTTTCTGCCATCTTTGCTCACCCAGAATTATCCCAGGACTATTGAGCCTGGGAATTGAATTTCTCAGTGTGAGCACAAGGGAACACAACCTCCCTTTGCAATGAGAGCCCATCATTAAAACAAACATATCCAGCTTCCACTCTCACACTTCGGTTCCTCTTAAAGAAAAGATTTATAATAAAAATATCCTGCTTATTTAGTGTTGTACATAAAAAGGCAATAAATTATAAGTTTGTGGATGCTATGACATAATTTTAACTTGGAATAAAATACAAACAAACAATCCATAAAGTACTACTGAAAATGAACTTTCCTCTTCTCTTCTTTAAAGTATTGAGAACACTGTTCACATTTGGACAACTGTTTATTTTAGCTCTTTCTGATATATAAAATAGCTATCAGCTATCAAACCATCACTTGTACAACGAAATCTGGTTTTGACATCTCTGCCCTTCTTAATCTGAGTCACATCAGTTGTGAGAACTGCTTGCACGCTGCCGTAACTCACTCAGGACCTCAGATGTGTGTAAACTCTATGACTTGGTGACCCAGATCGCACACTGGAGTTCAAAACACAGCTCCACTTAGGGAGCATCCCTGAAAATTAAAAATCCATGGACCCCAAGTCATAATGGGAATTAAGGGAGCTTTTTTCAACAGATATACTCAATCCCTCCCTCCCCCCCCCCCCCCCCTTAAAATCCTGTAAGGTCAGCTTCTCAATTAATATTTCTCTTCCCTGTCTAAAATTACAAGAATGGCAAATGAACCCAAGAATCACCCAACCAGCTTCAGGCAGCTTCACTCCCCACCTACTCAGTCCTTTCCTACAGAAGACAGATGCCTCTGCTCAGTGCATTCTCCTCACATCCTCCAGAAGAGACTCGTCCACCCTTTGTGCTGCAAGCACAAAGCATGTGGCAATGGATGGTGACTGCAAACCACCAGTTCTGCTCATAGAGTCGTAAAGGAAATTAAAACATCAGCAGCACTCCCTGTCTCTGCAATGCCAGATTTTGTATAAGCTGCACTCATTGAACATTCCACTCCCCTCCCCCCCTCCAAACACCAAATAGCCATTCCACTGTCCTAATCAGTAGTAAACACAGAAAACATAGAAAAATTGTTACTTCGCACAGGATTTTGTCCTAAACAGCTTACAATTATTGCAGGAAGAACACAACGATGGAGCGAGAACAGATTGAGTGAGAAAATACTGTAAAGGACTCTAAAGAAGTACCTGAGAAGCTGACAGAATCTGACTAGTGAGAAAAAACATCACCATCTCCTAATTCCATCCAGCTCTGCAGTGATCACAAGGGACCATGGGACCACTCGGTTAGCAGCCCTGCCCACAGCAGGGACATCTGTGAGGTCTCTTCCAACCCAAGCCATTCTATAATTCCACATTTCTGCACTACTACTGCAAGACATTCACTAACAAAAATATTACTGAGCTGCATGGAGGAGCTAGAAGAATACTGCAAAATGGTAAGTAAAAGAAACATAGTCTCTAAGAAACATTTGGGTAACTAGCCTCCCCTCGTCTCCTCTTTTTTCAGAAATGCTCTGGCAAAAATGCTCTCTGCCAGGAAGGAAAACACCAAACTCTGAGCCCTACAGCACCAGCTCTGCACTACGGATGAGGGAGGCACAGCCCTCAACAGCAAAATCTCTCTGTGCAATGAATTATCTGCATATAACACAGCATTTAATCCAAGAATTGCAAATATATGGCAGTTTGTCAAAATGACAAACACCCAGACTGTTTAAAGCAGCGTTTCTACATCTGCAGCCCACAGCCTGGCTCCTCCCCAGCAGCAGTTCCCAGGCACAGACCCAGACCCCAGAGCTTGGCTGCTTTGGGCAGAGGGGATGGGGAGATGTCCCACTCGTGTTTCCAGGGATCAGTGAGGGTTGGTAAATAGCTTCCCTGATGCCATGCAGCCCAGACTCAGTGCGGCTGCTGTGGGAGGGGATGTAAGCCAGACTCTTACTCATCCATATTTGCACGCATGGGTATATGCGAGTCCAAATCTGTTTTGCACTGAGCTATTTAGAAGTGTGTTTAAGAAAAATGACATTTGAGAAAGTCACAATCTGTTTGCCAGATTTTCCTCTTCCTCCGTCTATCCACGATCAACAAATGGCTCAAACACCGCTCAGCCTTTGCCTCCTTCATCCCATCACCATGAGTTTTGCTTTTACTTTCAGTCTTTCAAGCGTTCAAGGGAGTCATTGATTTTCCCATGCAATATATTAATCTTTAAATTGCTTTAATATTCACATCACTGTCAAAACCAGAAGCTCCTCTGCTGAAGGCTGTGGTACTGCCAAAAAAACTTTAAATATAGCTCAGTATATATACATATATTCTCTGTACTTCCCACACACATAAAAGCCACACGTTCCAGTTGGAGCTTCCTTCAAGCCCCTTAATTACACAGGTTACTCAGACTGCCTCTTTCCCTTCCGATTACTTCTTAACTAAATTAAATGTCTGCCTCTTGCCGTCCTTTCTACATTAGCAAGCCCATTATTGATTTTTATGATCTTTCCAAAGGAAAGTTTTAGCAGCTGACTGCTATTTACACTGTAAGCAGCTCGCTTACGCTGAGGATTCATGCTGCCACTGACACTGCTGGGGATGACTTGCTCTCAGCTCAGCCATACCAGCACCACGCCAGGTGCCAGCACCAACATTACACAGCTTGGCAATGGCAAACGGAGATGAAGGCACAAGTGCTTCTGTAGCATAAAGAGCACTATGATGGGGCTCATTTATGAGGTACTCTAACACCAAAATAACTTCTCCTGAAAGTATGTAACTTAGCAGTGAGCACCATGAACAGCGAGATTCAGCCCACAGCAATGCTCTCAGAGGCAAATGTGTCCCTCCTTTCTCTTCACTCACCACTAGGGCGAGGAGAAAGCAAGTAACAAGGAAGGGAGATGAGGTAAATAAAGGTAGAGAATGCTTTAGATAATATTTGGCCTTTCGACAGCCCCAGGAGTGATAGGCCAATGAAGGGGCTTCTGGTCCAGAAGCATCAGCACAGCTCTGATGCTGATGGATTGACTGGAAGTAGCTGGAAACAAAAAGAGGCTCAACTCTGAGCAGCTGCTGGCCAGGTTCTCTTTATTTGATGGATGTCTCTGAATATGTTGGATACACACGTAGTGAAACTCTACACAGTGTTGTTCTCTGGTAGCTATTTTCTTTAACGACACATTCCTATCTGAGTGCTTCAGAGCCCTGATTCCTCCTCTGATTGTGCCATACAGCACTCCCAGCAGCAGCAGCATCAGAGGAACCAGAGCTGAAGCAGGAATCAAAAAACCTGAACTATCTGTGCTGATTACCCTTACATCATGAGCGCATGTTGTTTCCTCAGCTGTAGTTCTGCATCCCAAAGCACTGCATAAGTAGTCGAAGGTAGATGAAAATGAAAACAAATTGATGATTCAGAGACCATGCCAGAGAGAAGCACATTTCAAGCAGTATATAGTTTGCAGTGGATCAAGAAAATAACTACAATTTAAATAAATACAAAACCTCCTGACAAACCTATTAAGAAACAGAGAATTCAAGACAAAGCACAGGAGATTAAAATCCAATGAATGAGAAATTTCAGCCTATTACAGCAATTAGGATCTGTGCCATCATCCCAAGTATCCATATAGTTGGATAAAAATGCACATCACCAAAGAATTGAATGTGTTGGCAATTCAAGCCTTCATAAACTACAGATTTACATAACATAATGCAAACTTCTAAATTAATCAGTGCAGCCAAATCTGTTTGCTACTCTCTTACACTGAACTTCATTTTAACCATGGTTGTGGGTGCCACTGTGAAGCAAATACAGTTGAATGCGAAGATGCTTGGTACAAACTAACTCACCTGGCACTGACTGTAGAGTGCTGGGGTATCACTACAGCCCTCAAAGCAGCCCCAAACCTCCAGCTCAGCTGTGCTCAGCCTGCTGCTGGAAAAGGGCAGCACCACACAGTCCGAGCTCTGAACAGGTTCAGCCTTCAAGACACGTAAATTACATCAAGCATAGAGCAAAAACAGAATTTTGCTTTTTGTGAAGTAAAACTGTATACATAAAAAGTATTTCCATTAAGCACATGGCCTATGGGATGCTGTTCTAATTGGTAAGGAGCTGAGAACACCAACTATAATTTCATAGCATCACCAATGTATATCGGTTTATGGAAGGAAATACTGCACTCCATCAAGCTTTTTCTCTTTGTTTCATTCTGTATTATTAGCATCATCTTCTATCATTTCCACATTCTCCCTGGCTTTCATTGGCACACTGGACCATTTTAAATTTTCAGTCAGTGGGCAAAGAGAAATTACATCTGCAGCTCAGTGGAGTTCTGTCGTATTTACCATCTGGCAAGCTACACATCTAAGTAAACAACTTGTTGTTGAAGGGTCAAAGATATCCCCCTGTTCACATGCCAAACTCCAAGTTAAATTTCATCCAGTCTGCTGGGGTGCTGGCAATATCCCCAGGGCATTTCATGGCAGACTTCCTTCAACTCTCTCTGCCCCCTCCCCTCAAAGCAGCATTACACCCCCATTCAGACCAACACATTTCCCCCTTCATTCCCACAAACCCGGAGCAATATTTGGGCCAAATATGCAAGGCCAAAAGGAACCAATGGTTTTCAAGCATTAGGCCCACAATATGGTGGGTAGGTTTTCAGGTCCTTTTTTTTTTTCCCCCCACAGCAGAAATCTGAAGGTAGTGAAATAAAACCCATCTTCAAAACTGAATCAAACATTTCACAATGCCTTTTGAACTACTACAAGTAAAAAGGTCACAGGCAGGTTTTCCTCCTGCAAAAGAATTTGCAGCGTTGCAGAATAAAATTCTTTGCCATCTACTCCTTATAACTGAATAGAAACTGATTCACAACCCTGTTAGTAAACTTTATTAAAATTGCATCAGTCATTTGCCTTCAAAAAAGATGATGTACGCAGTTTTTCATGCTACACCAAACACTGCAAGAACAAGATAGAGACAAACACATCCGAATTTACATAGAGATTGCAAACTCTTGTTTCAAAGCAATTCTGAAGTAGTGTGTGCTGTGTGCAGGCATTTGATCTGGTCGCATTTCTGCATACAGAGTATAACATGTACAAAATCTGTAATTGGAGACTGTTTTCTGAAAAGAGATAAAGAGCTTCTTCATGCTAGAAGAGAAAATGATGTATTTCTGAACAGGGTCCTTGAGGCCACTTTATTTGTGTCAATTGAGTCTTTTATTTTATTTAATAAATGTCTAGAGGTGATAGCAATTTTACCAAAAGAAAAAAAAAAATCTGCTTAAATATATTTTCTACATTAAAAAGATTACACACTTCATTACATTTCTTTGTTTATTCTCCACAAAGCAGAAGTTTGCCTCTTCTGGACAAACGTAGTCATGCTGGGGAGTTACAGCATGGCTCATTTTGTCTTAGCATTAGCTTCTACTTTTCCTAGTCTATATAAGTAAAAGACATTACTGTATTTCAGATGGGAACATCTTGAGAATGAGTTCCCTGTGGAAAATGTAACCACCCCATCAATCAACTTTGGTATTCTCCCTACAAAAGCACTGAAACTCCAGAGGAAAAATAAAGAAAAAATGATGGATGTTGTTTCCATTCAGATTTAATTTTAATTATCAATTTGCTAGGGCTGAACATAGCCATTTTTCTTGGGAACCACTCACGTCCTCTGAGTCTGCTTTACTCCAGTGTATAGTTCACAACAAGCAGCCTCCTCACAGCATTTCACCATTTTGTCTGGCCCCAAGGAAGCTGGACATTTCCCAGGTTCCTCGCCTCTTCTTGAAATCTACAGATGATTGAGAACCTAAAGGCAGGCCTCATCTTCTCCCCCTAAAAGTCCATATCCCAAATGCTACACTGCTCCAAAGCCTAAAGCTAACAAAGCTCATGCACGAAATAAATACCTACAGTAATGCAGTACTATATAAAAGCACACAAACCCAACACACTAGAATGGGATGACGCCTAGTTGCTGGAGATGAAAGCCTTCAATATATAAAATATGCAAGACAGGGGAACAAAACACAAGCTAGGTAAAAACGAGAGCAGAAAGAAGCTAGTCATTAAACACTTCCTCTGAACTAAGAAAACTCCATCGAGCACAGAGACATTCCATTTGTAGTTCTACTAATCTCTAAGTGTAACTTGATTTCCAAAGGCCAGGTAAATCATACCTAAGTACAGAAGATTTGCACTGCACAGGGGCAGTGCTATGTGTGAGTATGCTTGCTGGAAATGGCACGTTACTGCAGATGTTGGCAAAGGTGGAAGCTAGCTCCAGGTGGCCTCAGGCCTTCACACCTACCCCTGTGGAGGCATCTTGGCCTTGAGGAAACTCCTACCATCTTGCAATTCAAGGGCAGTAACAACTACAGACACAGAGAGGACAGGGATGAGGCTCCCACATCCCCAGCGTTGTGCCATCAGAGATGAGGGCTGTGCTCCTGTCAGTCACAATGCCTGCTGGCACAGCGCTGAGCTCTGGGAAAAAGCCATGGGCTGCTCCTCCTCATCCCTACAAGCAGCTGTTTCATTTCTTTGGCTGGCCTTTGAAACCAACGTGGTGCCCTCTTGGAAATAAATGATTTTACTACCTTTATTTTTCCAAGGCTAAAGATTTTCTCACTGAAAAGGGCTACAGTGAATTGGCTGCTTCTCAGTACACATTTGTGGCACAGCCCATCCTTCAAATAGTTCCTACTCCTTGTGGAGTAACAATGTAGAACAACAAGATGCATGAAAGCAAACTGATGATAAAGAAAACCTATGTAGAATCATACATATAAGTGTGTCTGTGTACTTTTACATCACACACATGCACAAAATCAGTAAACAATAATACAGCTAAAATTTCAGTAAATTAACAGAATTTTACTTTTTAACCTAAATACTTGCCTTCTCCCAATTTTATTTTTTTTTTAATTTAATAATATATATGTGTTAAAAAAGGAAACAGTTGAAAAATCAACATACCAGTTCACAACAGTAATGTCTTGGTTCAAAGGAAGATTTGTTTCCTAGGTCAGAGATAAGCTCATCTAAAAAATGTCCTTTCTCTCATATAAAGCCTGAAAGAAAAGGAAGGAAACTCCTCCTGAAACAGGTGAGACAGACTTCAGCTAATCAAACTCACTGGGCATTCAGCAATTCTGTCTGCCTGCTCAGTTGCAGAAGACCTGCAAAAACTCTAAGATGCTTGTTTGCAGAGCAAAAAAGAAAAAAAAAGAAAAAAAAGAAAGAAAGAAAAAGAAAAAAATGTATTGTGTCTAATGCATGATTTACAGACAACAGAACTGTAACAGATCCAAGGTACTGAAGCTATCAGAGCAATTGAATTCAGGCACATCTTCAATAAAGAAATATTAAAAATTACAGAAAAAGCAATCATTTTCTGTGCTTCTCAATTAGGTTGGTATTTGAATATTGGCCTGTATTACATTTTATTTCCATTATTTCTGAAAGTTAAAAGGTCTTTGTTGGCTTTGGGATGGTGATATATTAACCTCAGCTACTTTTCATATTTGGTATCCTGTATATGCCATTCTAACTAATGGGAAAAGCATGAAAATCAATACATCTCAACTAAGGACTGAAACTATCTAAATTGACCTATGACACACAGCAAAATACACATTTCTCATCATTTTCTAAAATGGATTCTGCATTTCTCAGCTCCACAGTAGCTTGTGCATTGAAAACATCTAAAATTTTACTGCTACACTAGTGGGGACTGAGAGAAGAAGCGAGCTATCCATGTTCAGATGTTTTGATAGAGAAATTCATACTTTCTAGCAAAATTAAGCTGCAATGCTGCCAGCACCTTCATTATTTCACATGCCTCAAAAATTCTGACATCTGGGATCTCACTGTTCAAAACCTGGGAACCACACCACATGAAGAGAGTGCACAGCTGAAAATATAGGCTGTTAGCTATACATAGCCAAGTTATATTATACATTCTGAATTCCTTCCCATTCATGCAACAGGGAAGGGAGTAAATTAATCTTTCTTGGCTTACATTCAGAAGGTTTGCCCTGTCACAGGTTTGGGACTGGCTGCTGGGTTCGTCATCCTCATCAAAACTGAAAAATGTTGATAGTTCATCATGCAGAAGTGAGTCAGCTGGTAGCGACTTGCTATTGCCAAAGCACTGCAACTCTCTGTGTAAATAGGGCCTTCCCCTTCTGGCCCTACTAACATCTTCATTTCCCTGAACATCAAGTATGACAGACCTTTGGCTTCTAGCTAATGAATAATACATATTTAAATCCCAGTTGTCAAGTAGATTCCACAGGCTTCATACCTGTTGCTGCTGCTTCATCTGGAGACTCTAGCACATGGCACCAACTGAATGCTTTTGAAGGCTGAGAATTCTTGGCTAAATTTGGGTGGTAGACTGAAAGTACAGTTGGTTCAACCTACTCCAGATCCACGCACGTGCTCTTACAGCTAGAGCCCTATCCTTCATCGAGAGGAGATCTTCCTATGATCAATTCTGGAGTAGCTAACTTAAAAAAAGAAAAAATATATTGAAAAAATTAAGTTCCAAATTAAGAAGCAGATGAAAGACTTTTTTTCCCACCAACTTTATAGAAACAAGAAATCAGATGAAAAGGATGCCCAGAAATCACATCATGCTGCACACAGAGGAAGAGCCCGTGTCCCAGGCTCTACATTTCAGCACAAAAGAATGCTGAAACACTTGCCACATTTTTATACCAAAAATCAGAAGCTATAATTACAGCATTGCAACACTGTATACATCTAATTAGAGGGCAGAAGAAAAAGGTAAATCTTCATCCTGCTTAATATTTTAGTTCTTCAATAGACATACCTATTTAAAGAACATCGCTGTGATATTTTGCTGAAGAAAAGCAGTCACCTGCTTTCTATAATTACAACCAGAGAAAAAAAAAGTGTGTTCCATTTGAAGCCAAAGAAGAAGAGCAATAAAGCCCTGTGCAAAAGCTTCTCCATGGGTTCCTTCACGGCGTGGGCTAAAGATTAGATTTTTTCTGAAGTTGGTTGCACAGAGAAACAGTTGCTTCCATCAGAATAGTACAGGTCGATTTCTTACTAATAAACATGCATCTGACACAGCACTGCCTGTAATCCTCCCTCCTGCCCCAACTCCAACCAGCATTTTACATTTCTGTCAACTCCTGTGGACCGGAAGAAAACTGAAATCTTTTGCTTCATTCTCCAAACGCTTCTTGTTCCATATTTCTGCTCGAATTTTCTTTGGTAAACGTCACTCCTTCAGTTAAGGCAAATTCATACTAACTGAATTCAACACTTGAAAAATGCAAATGAAAGAATCTGAAAATGATTTACTGGGCACCAAGAATTCATACCAATGGAACAATATTGCACATTTTGATCAAGCAGTAATGCCTCACAGGCAGTTTATTTAAATCAAAGTCTTATCTCAAATAATACAAAGGGAAGAAATTCAAAAGTATATTCTAGAAATATTTTAAATTAGCTTTGTAGAGACAAGAGCTCTTGCTTTCTGCCACATTAATATTGATGGGCTGATACGGTATCTGTAGAAGCCACTCAATTAGAGCACGATAGGATAGCAGTTGCAGGACTCAAATGGTAAAACAGTTGGAAAAACAACATAGAATAGTCTTAGACGAGAGGTTTAAACAGTCAAGATGCACTCAGAATGACTGTTTACAGGTAACTCTAATTGTGAGATCTAAGCATTTAACATCAGTAATTAGATCCTTTAAAAAACTGGATACATGCTTCCAAATTATTAAATTCTCTTCCTAATGCAGACAGAATTTTCTATTGCATTGAATGATATTTTGTGTTATAGAACCATTGCTGAAACCTGCAAGCTATTTAAGTCTGGAGACTCCCAGTGTCTCTTTCACAATACAGTGGGCTGAAAAAAAATAAAACCAAAACCAGTGTCATCCACTCCAGACCAGAACTGCATCTGCACAAACACAAAGCAAGATATTTGTGCTTTGAGAACACATTCAGTAGTTTTTCAACAACAAAACTTAATATTTGTGCTCCCTATGGATGCTTTCTTTCCCCTAAGGGCATGATTTATTAGAAAAGAACAGCATGTTTACTGCAGCATTTAGCCAATCTCCAACTGCAGTTATTCTAAATGCAGGTACAAGGACAGTCCTTGTTTTAAACACAAGCAGACTGTTCCCCCACATACACTCTGCATCAAGAGAAAGAATTCACAGTGATACTCAGAGAAATGAAAGGTGAAGAATTCAGTACTTTTGGGTGTACCACAGCTCTAATTATACTCTAATTTGAGCTTCCACACCAGAGATACGTTGTGCACTAAGACAGCACACAGCTTGTCTCCAGCCTGCTTCCCTCACTACTGGACAGCAGGTTTCTGAACAAGCTGTCATTAGGGTGAGTGAACCTATGTAAGATGCCATTCTTTGAAACCCTTGTCAAAAAGAGATATTCCACTAAGGAGTCATAGACAGATCTCTTCCATGTGGCATGAAAAGGATGAGTTCCAAGAACACTGCAAAATCAGTACTGACAATGATGTTCCAGCTTGTTCCCTTGCAAAATAAAGAGCTCTTCTTTAAAAAGCGCCTGCCAGTGTGGGACTGCTGAAGATCTGCTCACTTTCTCGTTTGCCCCGAAGAGAGGATTCACTTTCAAATAAAATAAATAAATAAAATAAATTAGCCTGTTTAAAAATAATAAGAACAACAATACAAATACGGTGTATACAGTTTACTCAACAATACAGCCTGCCCCTTTTGAGAAGTGAAAAACCCCTACTTCTTTGCCAACTGTCTTGATATTGTTCATAAGTAGCCAGAAACAAGAAGTCTTTGGTCAGTAATTATGACATCTTATTAATCCTGAGAGATTAAGAAGCTAGAAAAAGAGACATTTGACAAATGACAAACTAAATTTATACATATCTTATTATTAATGCACTTAAGAACTTAAAAAAAACAAAAAACCACCCCATGAAGAACAGTTCATTCAGGACTGTACATTTAAGCGCCTGCAGATGCCAGTTCTGCCCTACATTCCTGCTCCCAGCTTTTTGTTCCTTGCTGCCATGTGCAGAGCCTCACACAGAGGATATAACCACCTTTTCTTTCATTGCTGCACAAAATGCTACGTACACACAGGAAATCGTTACCTGGAGCAGGACATCAGAGAGTCGGCTATTGGCACTGGTGTTCTGCTGCCTCTTCCCAGAAGCTTTCTAAAGGTTCATTCAGACAAAACCTCACGCTAACTCTTGGATAAGTGCCGACAGCACAGCAGAGCTAAATTTCAGCTAGACAACAAAAATTAGAGGTGATGGAATTTCACATAAAGCTACTTACAAAGAGCTAAAGTCATCATTGCATCCTTGTAGTAAAGGTTTCCAGAAGGACTGACAGGGACTGATTAACATCCCTTTATCTTAGGTGAGGAATGGTCTAATATCCAGCTGCTTTGAAATGCTACTTTTCATTTGAGCTGAGGTACACAAACTACAAATAAACTGCTCAGATCAAACCGCAAGGTAGAAATAATTTATGGGAGAGAATAAAATGAACGCTCTTCACCTTCACTCCAACCAAACTAAGATTACACCAAGTGAGCTCTCTGTCCTACCCAAAGGGCCGCTGTGAGGCACCGGGATGGGTTCTGACTTGCAGTGACCTATGTCTGCCTGTGGAAATGCCCAGGAAAGGACTACTCAGATTTCTGCCTCAGGAAAGTATGAGTTTCCCACAGCACGTAGTTCCAGAAACTCTTCTTGGGCAAACCTTCAAACCTAGGGGCTCTTGGCGTGATGCTGTCTTGGTGTAGCCCTTGGAGATACCAATCACAGATGAGAGGTTCAGCCTCCTCCCATCTAACGCCAGCTCTGCCTTCTTTTTTCCTAGAGAGCGCTCACCAGCTTCCTTAAAATAGTGATCAGATTCCTCAAATACGTAATGACTATTTAGCAAACTGTGAATCATGTCACACATTTAAATGGGCAGTAAATCACCGGAGAATAAAGTTCGCTCCCCTTCTCTCAGCACCTTACGGGCATCCTTCAGCACAAAGCATTCGCTGGAGTTTACATCCAAAATGGCCCAGCCAGGCCTCAATGACACAAGGGCCAGCACAGGACAGGCTGTGACCTGCTGCTGGCTGAGCCCAGAAGCAGTGGGGAGCAAAGGGCCTGGGGCAAACAGTCCTCCCTTCCTAACACCTGATTCAATTACTTGCTAATGAATCACTCTGCTGGATAGCAATTCGGGTCATGCCTATCAACTACTGCATACCAAGCATGTGCTCTGAAGATAGAATTTCTGAGTGGCAGCAAAATTTTCTCTAGAACACAATGTCAGTATGTCAGTTGAAGCTTTTCCTGCTAGGGAGTAGATGAATGAGGACCATCTTTAGGTCAGTTATTTCAAGCTTGAAGATTTAGTGGCTTCATTGCTCTGAAACAAAATGGGAGTTCTCAGAATAATTCTCCTTGGAGAAGTGTTGACGACTAAAATTTAGCCTCCAGCCCGGTATCAGATATGGGGATGGATCCAGAGAGGCACAAGCATATTTTAAAATGTTTAAACACATTCCCAAAACAGTAAACTTCTATGATAAGCCAGAAATGAAGTCTTAGATGAAATAACAATACAGTTTCAAAGGAAAATCTCTGCCATTTTTCATTTCCTCTACCATTTCAAACAAAATATTTGTCCTTAGACTAAAAATTCAAATCTCCCCATAAAGAAAATGCAGCTGACTTTACAAAAGAATAGGTGTTATATATGAACTGATGAGGATCTTTTTCTTTATTTGTAATATATGATAGAAGTTATCTAGCAGACCAATTAAACAAGCAGCACGAGTACAAGCAAGCACTGTCCAAATTTATGCACTGGCCTTCATTCAAACTTTTCTTCTATGAGGATACATATTTTGCTCTTTTAAATATCCCACTTTATCAATTTTCCTCCTGTGGGCATAGTTCTCTCTCAGGGCTGAATGTCAGTAAGTTACATAGATGCTGGAAATGCAAGAAAACTTTGACATTTAGAAGCAAACTAATTTCACTTTAATAAATGCTCTGAACATCCATAGAAATTAGCATCTTTGCTTTGAGAGCCAAGCTGACAAGAAGAAATGCATGGGGACAAAACCTCCTGCTACTCACACAAACCAGTTCTTCCACTAAGCAAATTAAAATCTAACGATAATAGTAGAAAAAACCTCTACATGAGTTAACTAACATTGAGACTTTGCTCACAAAAAACACAGGGAAGAATAACCTTGTCATACTCTATGCTATAACACCATCATCCATACAGAGTCTGGAGCCAGACCTTGAGCTTTCTTGTCAAATCAATAGAGCAAGCGGATTCCACGATTGAATTCAGTCCCACTAGCAGAGTCACTGTCCAAGAGCCCCTTCAGCTTTTATTATGATGCAGAGAAAGTTGTAACCGTAAGTATTCAACTGCCAACGTACTGAATTTAGCTAAGACCACCAACCTAGTGCAATGTTAAGAAGTAAGTCACCTGCATACTTGTGATCTTTAAAAGGGTGGTACGTAATATCATGACAACACCGACAAAAATTAACGCGGTAGAAAAAGGCAACCACAGGATTGTTTGAGATTGCCGAGCTCTTCCCAGCCACACAAATTAGTCTTCTCTCCTCCTCTCATTTTAAAGTTTTACAGCTATTACTGTCAAATAGATAAGCCCTTATTAGTGAATCTAATTGAGCAGATCTGTAGACATGATGGAGACCTGTGTCTCCAGTGCTGATCCTACTGAAGTGACACATCTCTTCCAGGCAGCAGGAAGACAGGCAGAGCATCTGTGCTCACTTGCCATGCACATGGAAGTACAAAGATGATATGCAAGACATAAGCATGTTTGTCATAAACCAAAACCCGAATTGTCATTTCCAGGGTCTCCTTTTGATTAGTTTTTGAATGGTTGCAGATGCTCAGGTTACATTCTACTGCAGAAAATGTAATTCAGCTGAGACTGAGAAGTTCACCATAAGATGGTAGGTGTCTGCTTTTGTCTTCTGCATGTATTTCTGCGTTTCACAACAAGCAAAACATTTCCAATAGAACTGAAGGCTACAACTGCCAATGCAAAAATAGACTTAGAAAAAAGTAGTTGATTACATTACAAAGGAGGAATACAACAGCACAACTATCCAGGCCAAAATATTTTCAGATCAGCACTGAATGTGAGCAAATAGCCATGAAGTAAACCAAATTTTGACTAATTTTTGCAGCTTCACACACTAATTTTTGCAGCTCAGCTATAGCTTTGATAAATTACAGCATATGCCCCTATGTAAAGTGCTCCAGGTTTTACTACCAAATCACCTAGTGTCTGCATGATGAAAATATCAAAGGTCAGGCCAGGGATTACTAAACTTTTGTAGTATCAGGCTGGATCCAAGGGACACGTCCTGATTTTTTTTCATTTTATGCTCAAAATCGCATAGCTTGAATCCCCATGAAAGTTACAGGTCTCCAGTCGCTAGATCCAATGTTTGCAGCAGAGATTTGGTATTTTTTCTCCTCCATAAGAATTAAAATTTAATTTATCACAGGAATCCAGAGGCCGCAAATGCTAAAATCAACAAGAAACAATGTGACCAATAGCTTTAAGGTTAGATGAATCTGTCAAGCCAGAATATGAATAAAACTCGGGCAGCTATTGATGTATATAAATTCATATGATCCTAATGCACTGCAGAAAGCTGCACTGGATCACAATTCTGTTATAAAATCTTGTTAGATAAAACTAAACTGGATTCATACCGAGGGTAAATAGGATTTGATTTTAGGAAGATCTTTTCTTTAATTTTTCTGTTCAAGTGGAATTGCTCCAAACGTAGCAAGCTTGTTTCCAGAAAAGAAAAATGCTCCTAAGTATTAAACTTGATTTGAAGTCATGTTCTAGAAGCTTATATTCTCCCTGTACAGACTTGATGTGCTGTTACTCGATGCTGTGATATGCATACAAAATGGCTGACTCAATAGATTTCTGTGCCTTAAAATCTAACATGTTGTTGGATTAAGTCAATATTCATGTCAGCTACAGTAAGAAAAAGTAGAATGAATGTGCACTGTAAGATATTGCTCGAAGAATGCTTAAACAAAACAAATGGAGGAAACCACTGCAAATACCTCCTCATATAGGGAATGCTTGTCAAAATCTCAAAGAAAGAAATATCCTCAAATGCAACTTTCTACCACAGCTGAAAAAGCTTTACTAGCAAACTACAACAAAGCAGTTGATCACTTCATGTCTTTTCTCTAATTTCTCTTTGTGGGTCAGCCAAGAGCACATTGCAAATATAGGAAGGGAGAACATTCCCAAATCATGACTTCACACTGAATGCTCATTTTTATTTTTCCTCAGAGCACGAGGGTCAAGAACTTGGTCTGTCTCAGGAGAGACTCAGTTTCAGTTGCTTAAAATTAAATTTCAACTTCATCCATGAAAATAGGCTTATTTGTATCCTTAATAAATCAGGCAATTTATAAATCACTTGTATGACCCAGATTCCTGATGACTGTCTAAGCATGATAAACACTTTAAATTCATATGGATACATATAAAGCCAACTGACCAGCAACGAAGTCTTGGGACTGCAAATATAAGTCACATGAATAATCCAAACTCTTCTCACATTCGTGATTTGTACAAGAAAAGGGAAAAAAAAGAACACCCCCACAAAAGCACAAACTTTGGCCCATAGCTGCTGACTCCTACACTGTTGTCAAGCTAAGGAATATAGTTTCACTCTATTGCTGCCAGAACAAGTAATCCAAATTTTTGGTTAATGATAAAAGGAATCTGCTGACCTAACAGTTAAGCTGGCCATCCAGAGTCAGTGGAGACAGCAACCCCAGATGGATGCAAGAAGTTGCCCTAAAATAGACAGGGAGCCTGGACAGCCTAAAAGCCACAGATGCTGTTTGGAAAGTCATCAAGATGCCACCTGAAGCAGTTGCTATAGGCAAGATGTGTAACATGCTCGCTTACTAACTGCTATAATACAATAACCTCATAGCCAGTGTCTCAGCTGTGACCCAAGCCATGCTTGAAAGTATTCTACATTCAAAGTGGGATGTGTGTGAGAACCATTAACTTGGACTTAATTAAAGGACTGGTCTTTTGTGGTGAAGCATTCTCAGTTGTAAGCATTCTAGGAAGCAATGGGGGCCAAGTGAAAAGGCACTGAGCACTTTCTAACTAATCCAGGAAGCAAGTGAAGCAGAACTGCTTGGAAATATATTCCCTACTGACTTCATTTTCCGAAGCTGAAACTCTAATCAAGATCACAGTAATTCAGATAGAATGAATTTAGATACAGCTTGCCTAGCTTTCACTTGCGTGGAAAAAAAAGCCTACTTTGAGCAACTGTTTGGCTGACTTCTGCCATCTACATCAGTTCAAGGACAAAGCTGCCTTTCTGGAGTCGAAATCGTTGTACGAAGGCAGAGCTAAGACTTTTTGTCTCCATTGAGCATGTTAAATAGCACATTTTATCTGTGCTGCAATAGCAATTACTAACACTCAGCCCACAAGGTACAAGACTCATCCTGAAAGAAAAGCCTTGCTTACTCCCTCAAAATGAGACCGTAGCCAAAGTGTATGAAGAGATTAATGATAGTCAATAACATTTTGTTCCTATCTCGCATCTCTAAGTGTTGGAATCTTCATTTTAACACTCTAACCTTCAGCCTAACTTAACCAATACCCAAACTATTCAGCAGTTTCAAATCTGGTGTCTAAAGAGTCGACTAGGAGTGAGACTCTATAACTCCTGTGGATCCTTCCCTACTTAGAATATTCTATAAAAAGAATAAACAAAGTTTCTAGCGTGCAAATATTCAGCACTTTGTCTCCAGATGTCTACATGTTACTCCATTTGAAGTTCACATCTGTTATCATTACATCTGTACCTGTCCAAAAACAACCAGCAAAATTTTCCACATAGAAACTTTGACTCACAACCAGCTTCAGCCTTCAATAACTAATTAAACAATGGAAATGAAGCCTGGCATGTGAAGTGTTATATTCTGGAATATGAAAGGTTCTATTCTGGAGAAATAATCCAGAGCATTGATTTGTAATTTTATTCTTGTTAATTTTAGCAATGAGATGAACATGCAGGACATTTCTGTCTTTTCCAGAAATCCTATATTCTAGAATTCCAGTGAAGATTTTCACCAAGATGCGTTTTTTAAGTACAAGTAGTGCTTCCTACATTGATCTGACTCAGAAAAGCCAATATTTAAATAGCCTGAACTTAAACCCCAGCCATAGAGAAGTGATTTTTGAGAGACTAGGTGAGTTCAGTATCCAGAAAGGAAGTTACTGAGTGTTAATCTAGTGCTTTAAAAGGCTAACCTAACCATGCAAAGTAAGAGGATGCCATTAATAAAACACCATCATTTTGATTTTCTATAAAGAATGTGCTGAGAGCTAAAGAATGTCTTTAAATCTTCAAAGGAAAGGCAGCTCACTTGCCTGGAAACTATACAACAGTTTGCAACTTTCTTAAATCTGAGCAGAAAAGTTAGAGGACAGCACAACAGGAAGATCTCTCACTGCCCTAGTCAATTGAAAGGGACTGGGTAGTTTTAAATAAATAATCTTTTGTTCCAAAAATGTTTATGCTGAGAATGCATAGAAGGATATGCATTTCTAGGCGCTCATAAAGACAGCTGCATCCACAAACATCTTCTGACACACATGAGAAAAGTTGTAGAGTCCAGCATAAATACTCTTGGAATGTAATATTGCATCTGACTCGACATTAAATTGTGGAATCCAGAGCTAAGGCTGCTACTCTCTGCTGTGTGTTCTGGATGCCCTCCACTTCAGTATGCAGTGCTTTTCACTCAGTGCAAAATAGACAAAATAGCATGACATCATCTTGCTTGTCTTTAAGTTTGCTGATTAGATCATTCAAGGCAGTGAAAATAAGGGCTGACTGAAGGAAGAGCTCTGTTAAGACAACTAAGAATTCAAATGGCAAGAGAAACAATGCAGAATAACAGCCCAAATTTCACATCCAGCATGACAGCTGCTGAGCTGACCATGCTTGCTCAGAAATTGAATCTGGAGGTTAAACATGAAAAATTACATTACATAGTTAATATATTCTTCTATTGTGTGCAATTCCTTTCTCCTCACCATTATGGAAGACCTAGAAACAGCTCAAGAAAGTGGGATAAGGGTGAGAAAAGGCAGGAAACAGTTGCTGAAGGGCAGCTACAGGTACATGGACCTTTCAGAGCAAAAGAGAGACAAACAGTACAGCTGAGACAGAAGTCTAAAATCAGGAGTAGTGTTGTGAATAGAGATTGAATTTCAATCATCTGTGCAGAAAAATAAAAGAGGTAAAGAACTTTGGATGAAACCAGAAAGCCAAACCAAACCAAGCTATGATTCTGCACAGGTGTTTGGATTCTGTTGTACCTCTCTGCAGAAGAGAAAGATGCTGAAAAAGTACCTGGGCTCAAGCAATAACAGGACAAATTCATGGAACTGAAGCCTTCTAGGGCCACTAAAAACAAAAGCACTACTTTTTGCATTAAAGTTCTTCCACTGAAAAGTGTTGGAGATTAAGAGAATGTTTTAGGAGATATCACAGTGTCCACACAGTTAATTTTTTTTCACAGTGACTCACTCTGGCTATTGCCAGAAACAGGATACTGGGCAAGTCAGACATCTGTCACACCAAGCATAATCTTTGTCTTTTCGATAAATGCTTTTAAATAACTACACAGTTGGTAGAGATTGTCATCATGACATTATTTTATGGTAAATTTGGAGTATCTGCATCATTTGGGAACAGATCCAAGTTTCTTTTAGGTTGGAATATTTCAAGTAATTACTTGACTCCTCTCAGCCAGCACATTTCAGCTGTGTACTGGATTATTCAACTTCAGTCACTGCCCAGTTGCTGAGTCATAATGTATTAAAACAACTTGAGAGTTAGAAAAGAAATAAAACAAATGAACAGCCCTCTCCAGACATACTTCTAACAAAGCTGTTTTCAGCAGGAGTTTTTCAGAAAAAAAAATAAGATTCAGTTGGCACTCAGATATTTTCAAACAATGACCAAAAAGTAGAGCTAGAAATATCAGCAGAAGTCTTTGTCAAGTGTTTGTTCAGTTGACCAGGACTGGCTACAAGTCAAGTAAAAAGACAGAGACGAAAATGGAACATTTCTCTGCAAATATCAAGAAGAAATCACAGACCATACATATATAAGCTTCCTATCAGTATGAATAGTTTTGCTGTGCAGACACACGCAGAGTACGCTGAGCAATGGGCTCTGTTACCACCTCTCAAGACTTCCATAAAACAGAACATTAGCCTTGAGCAACAATTTAGATATAAGCTATGCACTGCCAAGCTAACCTCCAAAGCATAAATAACTCAAACATTTAAGATGTATAGTCCTCATGTAAGAGCACTCTCAGAACTCTAAATTCATGTGAGATCACATGTATATCAGTATGATATGTAGACTGGTAAGATATGCAGATGTAGGAAATTAAGGCCAAATGCATTCAGACTGCATGGTTGCACAAGTTGCACTGAAGTTGTGTTTTAAATACATTGACAAAATCACATTTCTTGTATTTCTGTTATACCCAGTGACAATGTGCTTTTCTTTCCCCAGCAATTTTGCTGAAGAGCACTCAAGCACACGCTCATCACTTTTCATTTCTAATAGCTGATATGAAAGTACAGAAATACTTTTTGCATTGCATATACAGTGATCTAGTGTTCGGAGAGGATCTGTATATATAAATGTTCATAAATATGTACTTTGAGGGGAAACGGGAGTTTTGAGACTTCAGAAAACCTGAATAACTACTGATGTTCCACAGGTTTGGGATGCGTCTAGAGTGGCTTACTGCAGTAGCGTCTACTGCTAGTTTAAAGCCAGGTGATAGCTTCGTTTTCATTTTTACGAAATACAAGAGTGACAAATCTAAAACTCTGATAACTACAAAAGAACCCTAGAAAGCATGCCTTTTTTGTTTGAAAATTTCTAGTTTGATTTTTGTAGCAATTTTTCAAATTATTTTCTATTTTGAATTTGATGCATGTAATTTCCACTAATAATTTACATCCATCTTTATTCTATATATATATATTTAACATATAAAATTCTTTACTTTCTTCCAAAATCACTTCAGAATTGTCATCAGGAGTTTCAATACCGATATTTGTTTTGATGTTCACACCTCCACTCACAGGTTGTTCACTCACAGGTACAGAATTTGTTGGAATGCAAAAGTTCTGAGGTTGGAACAGTTGCATTCTAAATATGTGTATCAAAAGTCAGTGTGAGAAGACAATTCACCTTTTTTTTTATGCTAACCTGAGAGAATCAGAAGAACAGCAAACAGTTCCAGAACACCCTAAAAAACACTTCAGCTCTTCTAGATACTGCCTTTCACCCAAGGTTTAAACACAAATCCTGGAAGAAGCACCGAATCACTATTCCTGTGTTAGCATCTGGTCGTTACAACTTTGAGAGGTCCATGAAGCTATCCCTGATAAGTGCAAGTTCAAAATTAGACAAAGAAAGATTGTTGCTCCCAACCTTGTAACAATCCAGTCTGAAAAACTTCACACTTCAACAGCAGAAGTTTGTTTTGTAAGGTTTTTACATTACAGCGTGCAATACGTCACCGTGTTCAGGTCTTAGCACCATGTAAGGCTGGAGGTCAGTGAGTATTAAACAATAATGCCATTAGAAAAGCATGATTCAACTAAATATGATGCTTTCTTAGAACAGCTGTGTTCATATAAAGTGACAGTTTGCAGTTGTCTGGTTGAAATATTCATATACAAAGAGGAATCGGTTGCTCCACCCCATTACAGCAAGGGCCTCTTTGGTTTGGTTTTGCTCTGCCTCTTATAAAGCAGTTATCTCCCAGGCACAAGGCTAGCAGACACTTTGGAATAACGTCCCACAATACTTCCTACTGGCAATGTTTCATTCAAAATTATTATTATTACTAATAACAACAACAACAACAATAATAATAATAATGAAGGAAGCAAGGAATCCAGTCCGGATTTCTTTCGTTAGGCTTTTGTGGCTTTGGTTCCTTAGGCATTTGTGGTTTCATTAGGCCTTGTGGTTCTGGTTCATTTATTCTGGGGGACCTAAAGAAAAGTGCAAACCACCAAACCACTCTCCCACCCAGAACTATTGCTGTCTATTCAGGCAAGTGAGGAAGAAAGAGGCACTTTTATGGGAAGTAACTGAATGCGTCCAGTGTTAAAAACAAAATCCATGACAAACTAGTCTGACACCTACACAAAGCTGAAATCTTGGTGCACAATTAGTGAATGCTCTACTTGCAACATACACAGAATTTAAACAAGAAAGTCTGTGTGGGATGCAACTCAGAAAGGATTTTTCTCTGGCAGGTAAACCATGTCAAGGCAAGACTGCTAGGAAGTTTTCTTTTGTCTTGCTTCAGTTTGATGTATATCTGTTAGTCAGTATTTAATTTGCCTAAGCAACACACAGAGGGCTAAGCGTAGGAGGCTTTTGCATACTTAAATACTATAAAAAGAAAGCTTTAGTACTGCTTCTGCACAAAAATAATAATAATTTATCACTTCTTCAAGGATGTTTATGGTGGTACACAACTCATGTCATTGTCAAATGCAATAAAAACACTGAGTAACAAAACAAGTTTTCCTATATTTCCAATCAATTCAATAAATTCCAAATAACATAGCCAAGCAGATTTTATTTAGATATTTTCATCTACCATGGAAGAGGTGAATCTCTGTCTCCAAACTCATTAGCAACAAAAATTATAGCCCTAAACACAACAGAATGGCCAAACAAATATAAAGCTATCAGTTAGCAAGAGCTCTGACCAAACAGCCTTATTCTTTCTGATAGCTCCAGAATGAACCTCACACTCCACATTTTGGGTCGATCTCCAAAACCTGGACTATGCGTTTTGTTCAAAGCTCAGCCTTGCTAAACCCTGTTTGAGGAATAAAGTAAATTCCAGACTATGAAGACACTCTCTGGACAGCGTGGATGAGTCAGTACGAGCACTGCTGGTGACTTCAACTGCAGCCATGCAAGAGACTTTATCTAAGTGCCTGTTTTAAGCATCATACATCTTTTAACCAACTCTTCATAGTACAGCCAGTGGATGAATGTACCAGGGCATCTATGCAACCATCTCAAAAAGAACAACTCCAACCCATCAAACAGGTAATCCAGCTGAGTACTGGCAGCTTTTTGCAGATGGATTTCTTGAGAGCTCCCAACACAGAATCCCAGTCAGCTTTATGCAAAGAAAACAGGAGGGAATGAAATAGAGAAGAAAATAGTTGTAATTTTCCAGGTGACTTTAATTCTGCGTAGGCACATATCAAAGCGTTCATAACCCAAAGATGACCATCCCAGCTTCAAGCTAAAAAATTCAAGCACTGGGATTAGCGTAGTCTCAGCAGCAAGGACCCCAACAAGAGGTGGAAATTCCTCCTGGACACCAGGAAAATCTTCAGGGAACTAGACCATCCTCCACTGAGTTCGGTAAACACCATCTGCTCTGCAGCACAGAGGCCAGTTAGCCTACATCTGCACAAAGGAGCATTGCTGAGGCAGCGTAGTGAACCCATGCAAGAAAATGAATGAGAAAACAGAACTTGGCATTTGTTCCATTTTAGAGACACTGCATCAGTCTGGGTACTAGTAGATGTCCCATCTGTCCACAGCACATTACAGCTATCATTTGTTACTACTATTCAAGCTCTCTGGCAGCTTCTCCAGTCCCATAGTTGATCTGCAAAAGATCAGAGTGCTGAGATGCAAACCAACCTTCCTTACCGCTTCCTTACAATATCAGTGAGGCTATCATCCCCAGCAGAGGAAAGGGGCAAACATTTTGAGGAATGAGCTGCATCAGTACCTTCTCACTTCAGCCCCTGACACATTTGTGGGCTACCAGCAATGTTACTGGCAGGTCACAGATTTATTCCTGGGATACCTGAGAAGACACTTAACCACAGGAGAGCACCAAAAAATGAACCTTCACTGAGGACATCTAAAAACAGTTTGGTCCAGAGAACAGTGACTGGTGAATGGCTGTTAATGAAAGATAAGTGCAACTGCTAATGACAGAAGCAAAGGAAATAAACTGAGAGTCACTGTGACACTACAATTTCCTATTCTCTCAACTAAAAGGAGAATGTTAGCCTCACAATCAACCACTGCAAGGATTGCCAGTACTAGAGAGGACCATTTTAAAAAGGTACTGAAGATTTGGTTTCTGTAAAACCACGTACTTTTGCTTGAAGAAGAAACTGGCAGTTTCCCCAGCAAAAGATTTAGTGTACCTTAAAACCTTAAAAAAACCTTAAAAAAAAACCTTAAAAACCTTCTTGGGTTTTCTCTGCAGAGATAAGGCTTTAAAGTGCAAGCCTCTACAGAGCTAGAGATGCTATCTCAAGTAGCTGGAAAGCAAAAAGAAAGCAGTGGATGTTACAGAATACAGGCAGATATAAACACTGTCCTTTTCCAAGAAAGAGGTACATATAGACCACTCAAAGAATAACGTTATACTTGCATTTCATAGAAAGGAGAGGAAACCTTTGTGTAACTTAGGATAATCCTTGCTCTGTTTTCATAAATCTGCCCACAACATTTTGGTGGATTTTCTGTCTCTTCCAAAAGATAGGGGAAATCGGAATCAAAAAGCTGGAAAATAATTCTCTTGTTTAAGAATCATTAAGTTTCAATAAAGAGATTATCATAGCTAGCAGAGTCCCTCTTCTAAGTACTCCAAAAAGATGCCTATTTTGCCATCACTAAATGAGGGGGAAAAATGTATTTTCAAAACTAAAAGAATAAATGATGTTATGCAAGGCTATGATTTTATTTCTGAGGAGTGTTTTTAAACTAAAACTTAGCATATAATGTTGAAGTTACCCATGAATGCTGCATTTTGTTAATTTCAGACAATAATGTTCAATGGCTTTAAATTTTTAATGAGAATGGCCATCTCTGTAGATTGAAGACCTTGAGAGGCAGAATATAGAGCTGGTGCCTTGTTTAGCATCTGAAAAGGCTGCTTTGTACCACAGCAACCCCCTAAGATGTTCTGCCCCAAATCACACAACGCTGTGCAATGAGGATAGATACCCTTTCTAGAACAAATGATTTGCTATACCTTTCAGCAATAGAGAAAAATATGACTTATTTAGAAACCGAAGTAGAAGCCCTTGAATGCCAGTAAAAGCATCTTCCCTTCTGATCATCTGAAATAGCAATACAGACTGTGAAATCAAGTTCTCACTATCAGATAACTGCAAGAAAATCGAGGGGAAATTCAGGCTGGGCATAAGGAAAAAATTGTTTACAGTAAGAATAGTAAAGCACTGGAACAGGTTCCCCAGAGTGGCAATGGATTTAAGGTCAGGCTGGACAGGACTCTGAGCACCTGATGGAGCTGCAGATATTCCTGTTCACTGCACGGGAGTTGGACCAGATGATCTTTAGAGGTCCCTTTCAACTTAAAAGGCTTCACAAATACCAAAAGCTACACGATTCCTACATTCCAGCACAGAAGAAATGGGTCATTAGAGAGGTCAAAGAAGGTGGCTAAACGATAATAAAAGAGCTTTTAAATTTTATGGCATGTCAGATTTGAGCTGATATCTTACAACTAATTCCACATTTGTGTTGGCAATACATCTGTAGAGCATGAGCTGAATTCTCACATGAGCACATTAGTGAAGCTCCCTAGTGAAATTTAGTGTATCCTTGCTAGGCATGGTACCGGTCACTGAAAATCACAAATGGATTAAACAGATTTCTAAAAATAAGAGCTTAGTACCGCTTTTGTGCCCCTGTTCCTAGGAGAATATCAATATTGTAACAGTTGTGAATGGAAAACCCAGAGGTCCACATCTTAGCGTTCTCTGACCTAAGTTATTTTCACTTTTATAAAATACAATTTTAAAACCTTTGAGAGTCATGAAAACAAAAATGACAGCTTCTAAATGCATTCATAGAAGTTATAATAAAAACACACATTTCAACAGTGTAAATGTCAGCTTGTCTTGTTACCTATAATCACAGTGATTGAAGTTTCTGTAATTCAAAGGCAGTAATAGCAGTGATATAACAAGGAAAAGCTATTGCAGTTCATTAGTCATGGTACATTAGAAGAAACAGATTCGTGTGCAATTTTATGGCCATTTAAAAAATGGTGCTTTCTTAAAACAGAAAGTCTCAGGAGATAAATATTTCACTTATTTTTCAGAGGCTGGACAAGTTGTATGTAGAAAACTAGTGAAAGCAAGCAGGACATGCAGAGGGAAGAAAGGAGTGATTGGAAGCTGCACATCCAGTGCAACTTCAACATCGTGCTTTGTTTGTAGTACCTGACCTACATCTGTGTATCCAAATACTCCAGGGAAGGGGAAAGCTCAAAAACTTGATCTGCATTTGAAAGCTGTGATATACAACCTCTGTAGATAACAGTAAACAAGCAGTGTAGGAAGAAATTAACAGATTTTTTTTCCTCCAACAATTTCAAGCAATGTTACATCCTACCAGAAGGCTACATAAATTACACTGATATATGTTGATGTCTCCAAAAGATACGTCTCCTATTTATTTCCATGAAAATCACAACGTATGAAAGAGCACAACAACACTATTTGGTAAAGAAAATTCTCAGCTACCTAACATCATTTTCAAACACAATCACCACCATTAGCTGTGCATTTTCACCAGCAGTGAGCACTCTGCACTCATAAACAGCTGCATGTCTGTCCAGGATGTGGCTTCTCTTTCACGTAGCAGTTGCCACTGCTCAAACACACACCACCCAGCCCTCACACGTACTGTTTGATCCCCATGACCATTCAAAAAGCATCAGTGAGTGTCAGTGGGTGTCATTTTCTCCACACGGAGAAATTCAGTGGCACTTCTTTGCTCCTTAAGGGCTTCCACATCAGGCACCATTCTGTCAGACTGCCCCTCTGCTGCCATTGGTCACACAGACACATGATGTAACAGGATGTTGGTGGGAAGGTTCAGCCTCTACCGTGGTACCACCAACACCTGCCTCTAATGTTGTGGGTCAACATCATAAAATAGAGGGCATTACTTTTGGAGCGGCCCTTGCATTTGCTCTAGGATGCAAATGGGGTTCGTGGCTGAATTATAATTATTAAAATGGATTCACCCTGAACTCTTAAACTGAATCCTTGTGTAGTAAAAAATAGATGAGATTAAGCAGAATCTTCCCTTTGTGATTTTACTCAGTTAAATCGCTGTAGAAAGAATTGGACAAGGAGAGGCTGACAGAATGGGACAGAAGGACGCCGCTCTGATGTGGATGTCAGTTAAATACTTTTGGACATGTATCCAGCCACCAAGAAAGGAAATACAAGATATATTGAGTTCAGACAAATATTTTCATTTGTGATAAATTTCATAGATTGCTTTTAGATTTGTAAAAAGTGAGGCATTTGGGGCTGGGGGGGAGGGAGCTCAAACCTAGTTTTGTACATAGAAGGATCATCACTTCAGAATGAGTCAGTGTTAGAAAAAAATTATGTTAAAAAAACATCCGTTCAGTTCTCAAAAGCAACTAAAAAAAAAAAAGAGAGAGAGAAGAAACATCAGGAATGGTTAAGACAGAAGTAAAAGCAAAAGACAGCCGTGATTCATTCCATGTCTTGAGTGCTCCAACAACCCCTGGTTGCCCTACTTTAAAATGAATGGAGCAGAAATAGGAATCTTGCAGAGAAGAGACGATCATCAAAAACATATTATAGCTTGCAAAAAAAGAGAAGAGTGGGGATATGGCAGAGTTCTATAAAATCACGAATAGTGGAAAGAGGGATGGAGAATGGCTGCTTAGCATGACTGTCAACAAAAGACTCAGATGGAAATCAAGAACTGCCGAGCGGCTGGCACGGCAAGCAGGAAGCACTTCTTGGTGCCTGTAAGCAAGCTGCCACTTTCCCTGCTGAAAGATGCTGCAGATCTTAATGCAAGTTCAGAGGAGTGAACAAAAATCACAGAGCATCATGTCATTTCAGGTAAAAAGGCAGTACTTCTTGCTCAGGAAATACTGAGGGTTGCTTGAGTGTGGGAGCATGTACACAGCTAATATGATCACACGCTTGACCTTTTTTTTACACTCTTCCCCAGGTGTCTGCTGGCAGCTGCTGTTGGAGGCAGGATAGGGCTGGTGAGGGGAGTTGTGACCTGCCTCTGTTGACTGCCAAATACCACCACAAAAAAAAGCAGCATTAATTACATCCGATTTAAGCAGTGCTACTAAATGAAGGATTCAAAGTGAAAGGCTGAATAAGCTGAAGACCAATGTAAGAATAGGCCTATAGAGAATAGTCCATTTTCTTTTCAACAAGACTGTGATACAAGGTAAAATAATTCTCACTATGTTTTAAATTATGAACGATACAGTGAATTATTAATGTTAAAGGTGCACTAACCTCTACTCTGAAGTTCCACCACTCTCCTCCCTCTGTTTAACATTTCTTTGGCAACACAGGACAGCTTTATTCTTGATAAGAAGCAGCAAATCCTTTTTGCGCAGCAATTCAGAGCACAGAGCCTGCACATAGACAGCTAACCTGGGAGGTCCTCAGTCTCCAGAGAGGATGGTACATGACAACCAGCACCAGAACTAACAAAACTTTAACCCAGCGGCAGTGATTCACGCCACTGTCCAAGATCTTCACAAGCTGCAATGACTCATACTGAAGCAAAGTGAACATACAAATTAAGAGCTTAGTCTTGCAAGCATCTGGCACGGGAGCTGAAATTGCTCGTGTTTGATCTAGGTGTTGTATTTCTCCAGAGGGGAGGCAACAAGGTGGACATCAGTGACATATTCACAGTTCTCCACCTCCTCTTGCAGTTTAAAGCCTTCAGCATTGGCTCCCAAGAAAAGAACCTGATGTGGGTAGTGCTACAGTACACCATGCTCCGCAGCTCCCACCTCCAGCTCCACTGCATTGGGAGCAACTTCCCCATCCGTATTGGAAATATTTGTATCACCTTCTGCATTACTGCAGATATTTTTGTATGCTGCAGAAATTCCAGCTGGGGAGCACAGAAAATAACAAGAGTCTTGGTGGGAGAGAAGGGTAGAACAAGGTTTTCTATAACCAGCACGTTCCCCAGATCCCTAACCACCACTTTAAGACTACATCTTTAACTTCACTTGATACGCAAGCTCTTCTTGGTACTCAGCAGTCATTCAAAAGCTGAGATCTAAGAAATCACAGGCCATGAAGAAAACAGCCTCTGTTCAAGTTAAAGCTACGTTGCTACATTAGTAGAATTTTAAAAATCTAGATCTTTTCTACTCTCCTACTATGCAAATTAACTGTGACACGCACAACTCAATTGCTTATTTCAACAGCAGCAAAAAACCCAGGTAAGCTAATGCTTTTTTTTTTTTTTTAGTAATTTACTTTTCAAATTTTATGATCATCCATAGCATGCTGCATTGCAAAGGACTGCAAGCTGACAGCGTGGAGGGTGAGGATTTCATTTCTTGCAACGAGTATTGTAAAATTGGCAAGAAAATGATGGTTTTAAAATAAAAGACAATTGCTTTAAAATAAAGATACTATGATTATGGTAAATTGTTCTTGGGTTTTTTTTCTTGGGCAAAGCCTTAAAACATCTCCAGCAATCAGCGAAGCCCTCTCAAGAGGGCACTTTTATACATGTAATTATGAACAACAGACAATCACCTTCTTCTGAAAGGGTTAAGAGACACATAAGCTTTCCATCAAACATGGAAATTAAACTACCTTGTGGCATTTAATACCTTGATAAAATAAGACTGCTTTTACTGCTGGACAGTCTTGTAGAACTACATTGCAAACTTTCTTCAGACCGACTGTTTATGTAGCTCTACCATCACTGCTAAGAGTCTGCAGAAAGCACAGTCCACTTCCCCCCCCGGTCTTCCTTGGTTGGTAACTCCAACCCAAAAGGACAGTATGCAACAAAAAGGGACTTACATTGCTCACAGCTTTCCTCCATTGTCATATGTCAGATGTCAACCACAAGATGTTATGAATTACTTCAGTGCTTGCATCCTTTCAAAGCCAAATTTGCTTGAAGGCCTTCTTTCTTTCCCAAAATGGTGGTGTAGCTTGAAGTACAATCTTTGGTCCTAGGATCTATTCAAGGCCCAGATCCTACCTCAGCAAAGATCTAGACGGTCCTAGGATCTACTCAGGATGCTCGAAGAACAGCTGAATCCATTCTCTGCTGATGAAACATTCTTAGAACAAAACTAGCACAACACAACTTGCTCTAGTGTACATGCAACACATTTCTTTTGTGGAACAAAAAGAAGCACAAGAAATGCTTGCCAAGAAACAAGATAATGTGAATTTTTCTGCAAGTGCTAGGTCAGAACAGCTATTTCCCTCAAAGCTGTTGAGAAATGAATCAGAACAGGTTAGAAGAATAGAATAAGGTGGTCTCAAACCATAATGGACATCTTATTTGCTAGCATCAATCATAAGGAATCATTTAACTATACACAAGTCATTCATTTTCATCCTGGAAGGCATGTGTAGCCCTTTTCCACTGCACACATCCCTTTCATTTCCCAAAGGTATTACAGCAAAAGCATACATAGCACAGAGTGTTTAGATAAAGCTTCTGGGAAAAGAGATTTACTGCAGAGGAGGATTCTGTAATAGACAGAACTGAAGTAAAAAATGTATATATATTTATATATTTTTATATTTATATATATATATAGGTTTTTTTGGTCAAAGAAGTCTCAATAAGAACAATCTTACAATATGAGTTTCAATAAGATCTGACTGAAAATTACATATTCCCAGTGCTGTATTTTTACTACATGGAAAGTAGTCAAGTGATGAAAAACAAATTCTGCAAAGCTGTTGGTCCTTGACTCCTTTACAGATAATTTTTAATGATCTTTGTATCAGAAAGAAAAATTCCTAATGTCTTTTTTCTTTTCACGCTTTCAGCTGTGAAGGTAATATCTGAGTAACAGCTTTACTACATGTTACATTTGACAGTCGTTGAAGTAAACTGGTTTCAAACATTTCAGATGCAAAACTGGCTGACTTCACATCCTCCTTGGACACGACAGACATGTATAAATATAAAATAGACATGATATTAGCAGCTAAAACATATAAGAGAATCAAGATACATTATTAGATGATGATTTTCAAGGCTTTTCCTTATGTTTTCCACTGGTTTTGAACTCTTGTTTTTATAGGCATTGGATCTCCTAAAAACAACAGCACAACTCAACAAAAGATAATGCTCTGCTCTATCTAGGCATATACATACACAACTTAACAGACTCCTCTGCCAGGACGCAGAAACAAAGGAGGAATGAGATGAATGTGAAATGCCCCTCATAAGCTTCAGAAGTTTATTGGAGATTTTATTCTAAAAACACTTTTCTAAATGTTGTGGGAAATCTCATTCTGACTGACAAGGAAAAGGTCTGAAAAAAACTGAAAAAAACTGAAAGCAAAACCCTAGATGACTACATTTTTTTAATGCTGCAACAGACATCGACCATCAACTGACTTTTAGATGTGAGATATTCCCATTTGGAATATATTTCTATTTCTACCATAAAATCAGTGTTGGTTATTTTATCTTCATTACTGTGATCCCCAGCTTTCTTACCAGATAGCAATTGAGAAAAGAAGTCAAATAGAAATGATTCATATGCACTGGTAATAAATGCAAGCGCTCAAGACTTCTTCATTTTAGAGCTGCTCTCTTATTCCTGACAATGACACCTACTGTACTAAATCTAGTATTTATCTGCTTCTGGATATGTCAGATTAGCAAAAAAGGATCTACTCCATAAATTCCATGGTCCAGACTGCTTAAAGTTGGAAAGGAAAGAGTTTGTTTATATACTGGTACCCTTAATAATGGAAGACATCACATTCCTACATCATAGAATCACATCTTTCACAATGCAGAACCGCATCCTTATGATGAGAAACAAACAATACCATTAAATTGTTCAGGACATTTTCTTTTTTCTATAGCATGGGAAATAGAGGATATTTTAACACAGCTTACACTACTGAAATGATTAAACATTGTTCAAATATACTCATACCTGGATCCTCAGTAACCCCTTACAAATATCACATTACATCATCACATTTTCAACGTTCGACGGTTCTTGAAAGGTGTTAAGAAAAATGTTTATCCATCAAGCAAAGCTATACCCTTTCTGTACATTTGCCTAATTCAGGAGAGCATCTCAAATGCTAATAGAATTTTCTGAATTATTTTTAAAATTTTAGATAGAACACAAGTCCCTATTTTAGATTTCTTCTAAAATTAACCTTCAAGGACCAGATCCTGTAAAATTTGTCTCACAAGTAACTCATAAGAATGTGAATAATCCTTTCAGTTCTGCAAAACAAACACAATACAGATACTCTGGCAATTAAATATTACCCTTCCAAACACCATGCCATTTAGGTTAGCTTAACTTTAACAAGAACAATTATGATTTAAACCTTACCCTTAGGAAGTTAATAGTCAGATATTTTCTTCCCCAGAAAAAATTTGGAGAGTTGTATTTTGTATTTATCTATTTAGCACACAAAAAAAGTTTTCTTAATTCTTTTTTGAGGATTTGATCCACCTTTGAGGATTAAAAGGAACCTAGTTTTCCACTGTTCAATACTTGTATCTGGTCATCTATAATTTCCAAACCAGAACACGTACAGTGCAGCATTACCACTCATCTGACCTTTTATGTCTCTGTTTTTAACACGTACATCTTTTTAATGTAGGACAAAACTCAATGTGACCATCTTTACAAAAACAAAGCAGGTGCTACAGCCTGACACAGTGAAAAAGTTACTTTACCAATGGAATGGACCTTGTTCAACATACCAACTGCTGCTTGGAAAGCTGTGCTGGTTGAAAACACATTTAAGGTTTATTATTTTTATATATTTTTAAAACTCTTTTTTTCTTCAGTTAAAACCATTAAACATTGCTTTCATTACTCTTCTAGGTACTGCCATCTTACCTCAATTCCAGAAGTTTGCTATGGTTTCACTCATTAAACACTGGCATTTGGGATCTCTGTATTTAGCTACACACACAACAGCACCGAAAAACTGCTTCTATAACTCTGCCCCTCATATTTGTCGCTAAAAAACATCAGCTTTACAATATCTTTCATAAAAGTACATCTCACACAATAGCAAGCTCAAGTGCCACAGCCTTGTGTAAGAAGATACATTTGGTAACTATCAACACCTTTAAGTTGAAGAGAAGTATGGTACACATTTTTGCTGTTTCCCTCTGCATCGTTACAAACCTGATGTTGCAGAGCATTTCTTCTGTGCTCTATAGCACTTACATGCTTGCATGATGTATTATCACTCAGTGATTATTCCTTTCAGCTCTGTTCCAAGGCTGAGAAAAGAACTTGGCTTGGAGCTGCACTGGCACTGCAGCCAAATGGTTACAAGAAGCAATTGGGCAGCAAGCATGAATGGTCTTTTCATCACTTTTATTTAAGATTATATTGGTGAGGGATTGTTTCCCTCCTGCTTAAACTCGGTACACAATTTTGCATGGCACATCTCATCAGCACACAGTAACAAAATGCAGTGTTCCCAATGGAAACAAAAGGAAGTGTTCCCAGAGTGCTGAAGCAAGGTGGTGATGCTGTGCGTACCCATGCTCATCCAACAAATGAGAGTTGCTGCTGTTGCTATGTCATCTCTGCTTGGAAGAGGCCAAAAAGATAGTAGGATGAGAATAAGAAAGGATAGGATGAGAGGGAACTGCTTCAATTTGTGCCATGGGAGGCTGAGGTTGGATATTAGCAACAGTTTCTTCTCAGAAGGAGTGGTCAAGTACTAGCACAGGCTGCCCAGGGGGCAGGCGGAGTCACTGTCCCTGCAGGTGTTTAAAAAACTATGGAGACATGATACTTAGGGACCTGGCTAGTAGGCATGGTGGGAGTGAGTTGATGGCTAAACTGGATGATTTTACAGGTCTTTTCCAACCTTACTGGTCCTGTGTGTCAGTGCTGAAAGCTTTCCCCTGCAGGACTGCCTGCAGGTCAGGGTGCTCCAAGGGAGCAGCCATAGCCCCATCTCAGCCCATTCTATTCCCCTGTGTAGCACTTCACACCTCATACGCATTACCACACTCTGATAAACCAATATCTTTATATTTGGTTCAGCTGTTGGTCATTACTGTAAAGAGACAAACAAACAATAATCTGAAAACTTTGCCACTGCTTTGAAAAACAAAGATAGTAGGAAAAGAAACTCAGGTTTAGCTGGACTTCTCTTAACTCAAAACCTAATGGATTTCTGCTATTTCTAGTATTTACCCTCCTGCCTAGACAACGAGCTTCTCCCTAGCTCTATTCTACTTGAAAGGCTCAATTTCAGCACCAGTTTTAACATAAAATTACCACGTCAAACAAAAGGATTGCATCAGCCTGCTTAATTACAATCCTATAAAATACACAGCATCCATCAGGATTTAATAAAAATCCTGTTGGTGTGAAGGAGATACTGCCACTCCATAACATATGTATGAAGAAATCTGTGGAAGATACTCTTTATCATCAATCTACTAAAGAAAATAAATGGGAATTTGGAGAAGCAAGCCCTTCAAATAAAAACGCATTAATGAGAGCAGAAATAAAGCTAAAATAGAATCTGTATAACACTTGTGGTAGGTGGATCCCTAATTAAACAGTTGGTTGTCTAGGACATTGCTGAGGGGGAAAAAAATCCCTACAAAGATGACACATCTATTTATAAACTTGTTTCTCAGCCAGTTTAGTTCCCGTAATCATTTCATTTGATAGAATCACAACATGGCTTGGGTTGGAAGGAACCTCAAAGCCTCCCCAACCTCTACCTTAGGCTGCTCCTCCACCCCAGATCAGGCTGCCCAGGGCCCCCATCCAGCTTCCGGCACAGCTCCACATGGCTGGACCCAGCTGCAGCAGCTCACTTCTCTGCCTCCTCACCTGTACTACTGCATAGTCGAAGGGTTAAAAGCTTTGGGGTTCTGGAAACTGAATTTATATTTCATTTCTCAAAAGGAAATAGAAGCAACTGTCCTACCACCAGTTTCAGGATTTCCCATAATTTACTGACACTGACAAGCTCCCTCTGAGCCCTCTCTTTGGCAAGAGGAACAGACCCAGTTCTCCTCTATCAAATTTTGATAGATATACTTTTGTTTTCTGGATGAAAAGCAAAGTTAGTGCTGATTGTGCAGGTGAGGAATGCATTTTATATTTGTCTACATTTACAAAGCAACTGCCCCTCTGTATGTGCATAAACTGCACAAGGCAGAGTACTGGGTGGCTATTAGCAGTCAGGCCATGCTGCAGTATGGGTATTTATCAAGGGGCAGTGGAGGTAATCTCATGGGCTTCACGCATTTTCCATGATTTTGAGCAACGAGTCATCTTTTGGGAGAAGCCCTGGGGATCCCAGTCCCAGGGGGAACCACTGCACACTGCCCTGTGGGGCACGCCCTTCCTCCCCATGGGGC